>VZTA01005140.1:13222-70882 GCA_013398855.1 Mohoua ochrocephala | reverse complement strand
TATAGTGAAAAATTTTTTTTTTTTTTTTTTTTTTTTACTATCAGAAAGCAATTCAGCTGAGATGGACCAGCATAAACTGTGATAATAATAAAATTATTATGGCTGATCCTAGATAGCTCGTCCCCATTAATTTAAATGAGAATTTTACCTCCAGTTTGAATTAGTCATCCTCAAAAACTTCTGTGGTAGGTGCTCTGCAAATACAAAAAAATCATGGTCTCTCCCTATTTTTACTGGATTCAGCGTGTTTATACCTGGATGGAAGGGTTGTCACATCCACCATCAAAAAAGACTGGGCTCATCTCGAGTTTACTACAGTTCATCCTTCCACCATTTGAAGCCTGTGGTGTTGCAAGCTGCGTTAGAGGAATAAAAAGGTTCCAGCCTTTCAGACATTAAGCTATGCCCCATTCAATCCATCAGTGATGACTGCCTCAGATAAAGAAAAAACCCTCCTTTTTCATTAGTGTTGCGAGGGAAGTTTGAATCTTCTTTCCTCTTGGCAATGTTTTCCCCTTATGCTAAACCAAGCTATTATTTTCAAAGCAAAATTCTGGTGATATTAATTTCCAGTGTCCACATATGCCTACGACACTGGTTTCTAAAACACTTTGGGGAACACTGCATGTGAGAGATATAGCAATAAAATGTACATCATTGTATGAATACAGTCTATTTCAAGAATTCATTTGATAATTGTAGAAATATAATGGGCCAAAAATAATAGAGCTGATTCCTCGATGCATTGTTTTTTGCTTGGTACTTGCATAAGGGATATCTGAATTAGATCTCTTTGTATACTTGCAATTAAAGTTAATTATGTTTAAGTATGTCTTAATTCATCAGTCCATTTGTGAATGAAACTTTCTTCCCATCCACAGTAAAGGCTATTAAAAGTATTAGCTTTCATAAATGGGATTTAAAGATTTTAGAGCATTTTTTATATGCTTTGGAAAATAATTTTCTTTCCCTGACACATACATGCACCTACATGCACACCTACTTCCCATGTAGTAATGTTACCATTTTATTTAAGAGATCTCCTGGGAAATAAAAACGACAAAAAAATTCTATGTAAGGAAAAAAATCTCTTCTTTGAGGAAAAAATCATTTGTGAAGTTTGTTATAGCATAAATTTTAAGTGACATTAACATATATTCCCTGAGTTGAAAATAATCACTTTTCTTTGGACATGTCAAAGAACATAATATATTTGCAATCGTAGACATTCAAATTCTGATAGAAATTGCAACCTCTACTTTTAAATTACTTAATTCCTTATTTTACTTTTTCACCTTTTTCTGCTGTATAATTTTATATTATCATGTAGGGGAAAATTCTGCCTTTAGAAGGGCCCCTGTTGCTTCCATTAACTTGAATGGTGTTCTGAATCTCAAATCAAAGTCAAATTTTGGTCAACACTATGTAACATTTTTCCTCTTACGGGTTCGCCAAAATGTAGTGTTAATTTAAAAATAAAAGTGGTTTCATTACACCTGTGTGAAGCACACATAATTTTAGGCTGGTGGGTCAAAAGCAAAAGATCAAATGCTTGGTGAGTAGTATAGGACTGTTTTTTGATCAGTTAATGACAATTTTGCCTGAAAAATACTTCGCTCTCGGACGCTATAGGACTGCCTTTAATAGGGGTATGCTTTGTTAAGCCAACTGAACAATGGAATCAGAGATTACAACTAGAAGGGATGTTAGATCATCTAATCTTCAGTGTGCCCTATAATCCCTTTTTAAATATATCTACAGATGGTGTTTTAACACCTCTTCTTAGTGGTGGTTTAGCTGTTGGATTGTTCTTACTGCTGACTGAGCTTATTTCCTTTTAATTTTGAACTGTTTACTTAAAGAATTATTGGTCAATTTGAAATTAATTCTAAATAAGAATGAAATCAAAGCTAGAATACGGCAAATTGGATCCAAATCCTCCCTCTCTTGTCATGAGAGCAGAAATTCTGAGATCAGATCTTCATGAAGTGTAAATTGCAGAGTAGTGGCACTGCATGTGAAGAAGCTGGTTCCATGAAAGGAGCAGAGCTGCTGATAGCTGCATTTGCAAAGACATGACTTGGAGATGCTGTGTTAGCAGCGTCTGCTGTGGGAGAAAAGACAGGGGTTAGATGAGAGTGTTTGGGAGGGGGGTTCATGGTTAAGCTTGTCCTGCCAACAGAGCTATGGATGCTGCTTACAGGCTTTACTTTAGACTGTGGCTTTTAGTACGACCTGGCCTCATGGCTGGCTTGGGTCAGGAAGAAGGCAACTCAGTTCTTTAATTCCCTAGGAAATTTCTCTGTGATCCAGAGTAATTAGTTTTGTGCAGATGCATGGGACATTTTCTTTTGGCATCGGTGTATAATGTAGGTTTTGGTTATTTAGACTATTTTGGTACTGTAAAAATGGGCCACGACAAAGGAACGAAAGCTGATGTTTCATCACTGCCAGTGGTAATTCTTAGTAATCTCTCAAAGTAAGGAAGTGTTCAGACTGAGTAATTAGCTTCTGTATATGACATTGCTTCTACATCTGTTTAATACAAAAACAATTGGAATTTACTCAGAAATACAGTCAACATAATTTCCAGAGGAGGGGTAAAACCGGGGGAATTGAAACCTTCTGGTTTTAGATCAGTATTGCTGTTCTGTAACTAAATGTTCAACTGGTGCAATATGAGTGTTGAAGTCACTGACCGAAGATCCATTCCTTTACTTCTTAGCTTTATAAGGGCCAAAACAGGCTTTGGAGTTTCCTGTGAGCATAGGACACACGGATTAGGATCTTAGTGCTGTGGTTTGGAAAGAAGCAAGTGATGAAAAGGATTAACAGTGAGACAGGTGCCAGGAGTCCATCCATCACACATTAAACAGGTCAGTGAAAAATACTGAAATTAATCATTGGATGTTTTGTTTGAAGGATTTGGGTGGGAAGTGGTAAGAGGAGGGGGCTAAGTAGAGCATATGGAGTGAGATGTGCCTTACTATTGAGAACTGGACTCTGACCCTGCTTGTAGTTGATGAGTTGGAAAAAGGCCAAAAGGAATATACTGAATTTTGAAAACAATCGCTCTGGTCAACTATAATAAGTGAGAGATTATTTTCAGTACATTATCTGCATAGCAATGTTCTTTTTAATTGTTGCTTTGAATTCATTCTAGCTGCTTTTAACAGCGTGTTGATTCTGCTCTTATTGGAACCAAGCATACATACATTTCTTGTATTTTGGATTAACGTTTTTCTACCCAGTGGGAACCAGAAAAAAAAGATCCTAATGTATTTAAAATGTGATATGTATAAAGGAAAACATATGAAATGATTCTCAGTTGTCTCCTACTGCCATATAAATATGGTATAGTTACTTGATTTCTATAAGAATTAAACTCAAATGTTTTAAAATACATGCAAATTCTTGCAGAATATATATGAAAAAGTCACTATAACTGTAGAGGCACTTCTGATCCCTTGATAAATGGGACTTCTAGACCACACTTTATTGAGTCTCAGATTTTTAATAATTTGAATCCTGCAAGATTTAATTCTGCATAATTCTGGCTGAAATCAGCTTTTGATTGAGTTGTAATGGCTGTGTTATTGTAAATATCTCTTCATGCTAATGTTGTGCTGGAATTCAATAATATTTAGATGAAATTTCTAGCCTCAAGCAGTGTGCAAGCTGTATTTAGAAAGCCTGAAAGTTTGTGTCAAAAAGTCATTTATTTTTGGGAACCCATAACATGCACTGTAATAAATGGTCATCCCAAGGTCCAATTTAAATATCTACAGTAGAAGAGAGAACAGTTGATACAGTGTATTTTTTACACCCTTGAGCTGCTGGACTGAATAGTATTGATTGAGCAGGGTTTTGTAACTTTAAATGATTTTGTACTGTAATCATCTGCAGTGAGGGTAGAGTTGGTGACACCAGATGAGCAGGAATAAATCATGCTATCAGAACAGGCAGCCCATGGCCTGCTGCTCTGTTCTCTGATGTTATAGCAAAAATAACCTGTCTCCCAAAAACCCTTATTCCAGATGTGGCTTTTCAGTTACATCTTTTTGCTTCTCAGGCTGGAAAATACTCCATACAAGCAGGGTAAATTTTTTTTAGTCCTTATATGGTTTGTATTATTATGTTTTCCTTCTGTGTAATGGTGGAAAACCTTAGCACTTGCAAGGGAGAGGTAGAAATTAGATTAAAAGGACAAGTTAAAAAAATCCAACCAAAATCACTAAATATTTTAAGAAGTATTTATAAGGGGGACAAGAAAGAAGTCTGAAAATTGGTTGGGAAAAAAAAAAAAAGGAATAAAGATATAACATGAAATTCCAAAAAATCATGACATTTTACTCTATGTACATATATATTCATTCTCCCACATATCTGCTTTTGAATTTTGTGTCCCATTATGAACTGTGGGGCTCCAGAGGGGCCTGGTTCCCTGACTGATGGACAGTCATCCCTCTTTCTGTAAACCGAGCCTTAGGAATAAAAATTTCCTACCACAGTCCTAAGTTTTGAGAACAATAAATGTGATACATGCTGTGTATATGTGAACACTGAGAAATCTCTCATTAGTATACATACAAAGAATAGTAACAATCAGATATGTAGGAGCAAAATGCTCTTACCAGGTGAAATCCTGGTCATCTGACATTGATGAAGCTCCCACTGATTTTTCTGGAGTCAGTATCTTTTGTTCCCTATGTTCTTATTCTTAATGTTTAAAGTATTCTGATTTCAATGGTTGAGTTTTTTTGATTTTTACAAAACAAAGTGCAGATTTCCTGACATGTTTTTGTTGAGGTTTGCAGTTCATCACTTCAATTAGGACCACATATTTTTGTCATCAATCATTTCAGGATATATATTAAATATGCCTCAATGCATTCTTTTCTAAGTAGGATTTTTTGTTTTAACACCTCTCAACTATGTTGGTTAGTTCAGATTTTAGGCTCCTCAGTCAAATACAATGCATATATATTCATATGTGTCACTGCTTGGCTTGCTACCCATCGGAGAAGTTCATATTTACTTCGAAAAAAGAAGTAATTGTCTAGACACATCCTCAAGTTCAGATACAACACCTGATTCAGCAACAATATTCATACCATCAAGCATGGACGAAACCTGGACATTTGTGGACATACCTACCCTGAAATCACTGCTCTGACATATCCACTCAGCTTCAAGCTGGCTGCTTCGGCTGCTGCTGGCTGTGTAGCTGCAGCAGTGTGCAGCTTGGCATGGTCTCTTCAAATCTGCCTTGCAGACCTCCGGGCTATTAGCAGCATTGAGGCTTGGCTAGGTAAACCAGATCCATCTGAAAGACTGTCAGAACAAGGACTGCAGTCCAGATCTGTGCTTCAAATAGCAGCTAGCTTTAGTCCAGGCTTTTTTACTGGATGAGAGAAGTCTGCCATGCACAGTTATTTAAAGGGCTTATAAACTTAGAAACTATCTAGTCAGTTGATGCTGTTGCCCTAACATTTTGATTGATTTGATTGAAAAGCATAAGAAGAGATGAAAGGCAAATTCATCTTCCTTGTAACAGGTACAAATATCTCAGATTAAAACTGCAGTTAATATTGCAAGGCATCAGGAGACAGACTTTGCTTCTGCTGTGGATCTCAATGGCAGAGAAGAAAATTTGTGTAGTGGTCCTAGTATGGAAAAAAAGAAATGACACTTAGAACTTCTGTAGACAATGATAATTTAGAAAGATTATCCCTCTTTCCATGTTTTACATGGACTCCCCTTCTCCCCTTGAAACCTGAGGTGAAATTTAATTGTCAGCTTTGGTTGTTTGCTGGGGGTTTTCTGAGCCAGCTAGTATCTAACTTCCTTCTTTTTGTCTGCAAGCAAAAGGTGAGACTCTTTACAAGACTTATCCTAGTTCTCTTATTCCCTGTATCTGTTAGTCAGCCCTTGCTGATTATTTTTGCTGTATCAAGCTATAGTATATTAAAAGTGTTCTCCTCTCAAATGAAATGTCTTACAATTTAAATCTCACTAGGAGTGTCAGCATTGCCATGGGACATCTCCATCTTCCCAAAGCAAACAAAACTGACACAGTTGATTTGGTGTATAAATGTCTGCAGCTATATTAAATATGCATTAAAGTGCAACAGTCATAAATTACATGCACTCAGCTCACTCAGAACATAATGTGTACAGCTAAATAACTTTCTGACTCTACAACCTAAGCAATAAGACCAACCTAAAGACGGACGGGATGCTGAAAGTCAGTTCCCTAAAGTGTTTGCCATTGGAGTATCATTTTATCATGCTGTTAAGCACCTCACCTCTCTTGTGTGGTGTATATATGAGTAGAGGAGTGAGGGGAAGTGGAAAGTGAGATTTCTGTATTACTTTTGCTTTAAGTTATCCATTTCATTTGCTTATATGCACCTTCCTTGACATGGAATAATGGGCACTTTGCTTCTTGGATATTTCTGTTTATTTCAGAGAAAGAAAATCTTCTCAAATAAATAAATATTTGCTGATTATAATAATACTAATTTACATCTTATGTTTGCATGGCAATTTTATCATATGTTGTTAATATCTTTCAAAAGCTGGACACATATAGGAATAAGCCCTTTCTTTTAAAAATACCCCATTTTCCTGTGGTATAACAAAATGTAAATTGTATGTACGTCTCTACCAGAGTGTATTCTAGGAAAGAATGATTTCTCAGCATGAAACAAAAGGGACACTGTTTTAGAAAAGACAGAATGCAATTACTTGCATTCCTGAATACATGCCCATTATACAGTGAAGTGTCATGACTTGTTGATGTCTGCATGTACTGTAGTACTTTTCCAAATTTGATCTGAAACATGACTTTAATGGCCTTTCTGCCCCCCAATTTCATGATTTTTCAAGGAGGATGGATGTAAATTGTACTGATAACATTAACCATTACACTTTGTGGTACCTGTGCTTTTCTGAACTTCTTTCTTCTGATAACTGACCAGTGTCAGCCCAGATCACTTTCTGATAGTGCTCAATACTGCATAAGCATCAGTTGGCCATGGAGTGAACTATACATTGCAGCCTTCCCATTATCACTCAGTTCAGGTTTTTGGTAGTTAGTTGTTTGTCTTTGTTTGTGGTTTTGTTTGTTTGATTTTGTCTGGCTTGATTTGATTTTTCTTAAAACACTGTACTGAGCAGAAAGGAGATTTAGTTGCCTTTTTCTGCTTCTTCTGACTGAAGTCCTTTCAAATGTTCTTAGGATCAGTGCCATGTTTTAAAAAAAATCCTTTGCAAAAATAGCTGGAACATTTATAAGAAATTAGCTTGTATTATGAAAATCAAGATAGCAAGACACTAACTTTCTGACAATATCTGTAATTCGTGTTTATTTTATTTCCCATTGATTTATTGCCATAAGTCTCTTGGCTCTTTCCCAAACATCTCCTGGCAACAGAGTCAACCAAATTAATTTTGTGCAAGAAAAGATCTACTATGGTAACTTAAAGTCTGTCTTCATCATCTGGTTAATGATCTCTTGTGTGCTGCTCTATACTTGCTTTATTTTCCCTTGCTTGATAAATATGAAAGGAAAATCTTGGGGTACATGTTATAGCTGTGACCTTGCTTCTGCCTTTTGAGATCACCTTTAATCTCCCATGAGCTGTCATGTTGGAAAGGGTCCTTCCTGAAGAATTTTTATTCTTTATCCTCTATAGATTAGTTTGTCACTTGTCTATTTCTGTTTCATAGCTAATCCTTGTTTAAAATTTACAATTTCCTAATATATGTTGCATAATATAGAGTAATTTGTTTTGTGTGGCTATTACTAGCTGAATTTCGATAACTACTGTGTTCTGAAGTGTGAGTTGATCCTGCAGCTTTAACTGTATTTCTTCAGTAGTTTACTATTGACTTCTTAACATTTAAAACTTTGTGAATTTTTTTCTTTCTAATTGCAAATCAAAAGAAGTGATCCCCATTTAAACACTAAGGAATAAGTTTCAGCCTTCTTTCTAGTTCTTCTGACTACTTCTAAAATGAAAAAAACACATTATATTATAGTGTACATTTCACGTCTCATGCTAGAAATATAGATAGTCTAGAGTTTATTTTAAGCTCTGATTGGTTGTTGAATGGATAACAGTACTTAAAATTAAGTCCTTACCAGTTACTCAGTGACAATGACCATACTGCTGTAAAATTTTTGAATAACTTCAGCAATGAGATGCCATTTTAGCCACCTATGCAATATTCTTTACATGATATGCCAGGCTACCATCTCTGTTACTGTTTGTCCAGACTTAGCGAAGCAGGTTTCTCTTCGTGAAACATAACTGATAATAAGTAATTTTTTGTAAATTTTTGTCACTCTACGAACACAGATGTTCTCTGCGTAGTGGCTGGCAAATTGAAGGAAATATTCCAAAGACAAGAAAAATATTCTCTGTGGCTTCTGACTATTTTCAAATCCTTTTATTGCCAGCAGTGTGCTTTACAACTCTTCAGTTCACAAGAGTCTAGCTGTAACTAAGTGAAGAAGGCATGCAAAAGGGTATTCTCTAAGACATGACCCAAGAGACAATTTGTAACCATGATAATTAAAACTAATCCTGAAACATGTACCGCTGAACTCTTCACAAAATACATGCTCTTCTGAAGGGTTTGCAGTGGTAGAAAATCAAAACTGCTGTCTAAAACCAGAATTTTTCTGAAAAAAGGGTGGCTTATGGATGTTTATGAGATGTTTTCAGACCAAACCTTTTCAGACCTGGTCTTTTGCCAGAAGCCTCACAGTGATGCACTTAATATAGAAAAAAAAAAATATAAAGAATTTGTGACAGACCTTCCACAATTAGACTTCAGCACCTGACAGCCATTGCAGTTCATATGATGGCCATTGCAGTCACTGGTGACCTGACATCAGAAGCTCTGAGAAGACAAGGACATCCTTTGGGACCAATGAGGCTGGCAGTCACCTTTTTATCATTGTTTACAATGTGTGGTTTGTGGTGGGAAGAGGAACATTATTTGTCTAAAAGTTGTATCTCCTGCATGTACCACTGACATTTCTTTTTCCTTGAAAAGTTTTTGTCAGGTGACCTCTGCTGAGTTCTGTAACTTTCTGACCAATCAACCCCTATTGTCCAAAAAACTGAAAGAGAGAGAGGAGAGAGGGCATTCTCTGTATGCAAGAATGTATAGCTCATGTTGTATCAAACTGTTGAAAATAAAGTACAGTTGCTACACAACTGTTACGATTGTCTCCTGGAAATATATAACTTTTTTCCCTTTTTTACTCTTGTAACAATAGCATTACAAGCTCAATGATATTTTCCAGACAATCTGTGTGCCCAGACGTGGCAGAGTTGAATTATTGTCCTGCTCTTTAAAGAGATAATAAACTAGTTTCATGTATGATGTAGCAGAAAATGAATTCAGGAGGGAGAAATACATACAGCTACATTCAGGCTGTTAGATAAGTCTGAATTTGATTTTGGGAGCAGAAAAAAAGAAAACTATCTTGCTCCTACTCTTGTAAGATGCTAGTCAGCTACCTAGGATGAAAAAGGAAAGTATAAAATTTTGTAATTGCATATTTCAGTTTTGTAACTGCATATCTAATATCACTTTTAGCATGGTTGTTGACATGGAAGTGAGCAAATCATTCGAATTGGTGAAATTTGCAGAGTGACAGATTCCTGATGAAATACGTTTCAGACAGAAAGATAAACAGGTGTAAAAGTTAAGTGCGGGATCCATTTCAGTGGCCAAAGGTAGTTTTGTGTGCCTAGGAACAAAGAAGTGTGAGACAATGTAGTGTGAGAAACAACTTGAGCAAGGATTTATTTGTGAATATTCCTATGTGCTCATATTCCTAGTGAAGTGCAGTGGTTCAATGTGTTAATGGTACCTTCAGGGGCCAACACAGAAGGTTGTTTTAGAAATAAGGGAACACGTTCATTTTATATTTGATACAGAAAGAACAGCTCCTGAAATAATGTGTCTATTCCAGGTATTCATGATTAGAAAGAATACTGATACATGGAGAGCTTGAGGTTGAAACCACTACAGGATTGGTTAACATAGTGAAAGACCCCTCCTACAGAAAGTAAACTTGAAGTATTTCAGACTGGTTTAGATATGTGTTTGGGGAATATGACAGGAATTCTTGATCTATCAGGTGCAACTAGAAAAAAACCTGTAATTGTTAATAGCTGAAGCTGGACAGAAGATGACAAGGGATCACATACTCTTCAGCAGCAAAGGTACTTAATCACAACATAATTTTCATTATGGAAGACAATAAATCAAGGAGGAATATTTTTGTCTAAAGATTATCTGTGAATATAGATCAGCAGATATGTAGTAAAAGTAGAATATTAAAAATGCATTACTATAAAAAATAAAATTTTTAAACTGGAAAAAATCTGAAGCAAATGTGATAACCAGAACTCGTATCAGAGAGTAGCCTTTGAAGGTGATTATTTTCTGTTCTTGAAATTGTTAAACTACAGCCTACAACGCCAAAGCAAGTCACATATTGTTAGTGAAATATTGAAACCTATGTTAATGAACACAGTGTAGTTTCTGTTTCTGTAGGCCTTCCACTGATTTATCAAACCAGTAATATACACCAAGTGCTCATCTTGTGTGTTTAATGTTTGTTATATTGGTGCCAGACTACCTGGATAAACAAATGAGCGAAAATGCATAGTGAATAATAATTATAATTATTTATAGGGGAACAGTATGATGAGCAACAAAATTCTTAGATTTGCTTTATATCTCGGGCAAAGTTCCTGGATTTTAACTAAGAATCAGAAGTTTCTTGAAAAAATTTACACCCAACTTTCACAGTTAGGTGTTGCAGCACCTAAACACCTTAAAATTCTTTCCTGAATCCTGCTGAATTTCCTGAATGTCTTACAATTATTCATTCCTCGAGTTCCTTGATGAATTAGCGCAAGATGCTTAAAAAAGCTTAACAGATTTTGGAAGGTTTTCTTTTCTGATGTGTCATTTTAAACTAAGGATTAATTTTGCAACAATACATTCTTGGTTTGGAATCCTTTCTCATCTTGGTGCTCAAATTTAGTCCTTCTAATTACTCCTTCTAATTTAGTCCATTCACTAACTTCTGTACTTTTCTGCTTAAGAGGAATGCCTACAAGGTGGATTTTTTTTTTTTTTTGATCAGAGGCAGTTGGACATTTTTCTGTGCTGTTTTGGAGGAAAAGAGTCCTTGGACTGCATCTCCACGAATAAGATTCCCCATGAAAAGGAATGCTGCCCACTTTTCACTAAGGCTTCCATGTTTGTATTCTTTAAAAACGTAGTTTAATGTTTGTGTGTTATCATATGAAATGTATAATGTGTAGCGTCTTGTTTCCGCAAAACCCCTGTGGAGGCAATAATAAGATATAAAGTTGCAATTACATGTATTATATGGGATCGATTAGACTCGCTGGGAACACATACCTGCCTTTAAAACAGCTCAACCTCATTTTGAGTGCCCTTGATAATAAACTTTCTATCTATCTTTAGCATTTTTCATCAATTGATTTCAGTCTACTCTATCATTTTGGATTTCATGTTCAAAAGCGTATTCAGAAAATGAGTTTCAAAATAATAAAATCCCTGCAGCACAGGGTATGGTGAATACTTCTGAAGTTCATGTCAAGGGGATCCTCAGATGGCACCACAAGTCAAGCCCGTGAACTTGCTGCCAAGAAAGTCAACTTCTTCACCCACTCAGGAAACAAGCTGCTCTTGCATTCTGCCTTTGTAATACTTTCTCCTTTGTTTGCCCCTTGTAATGCTTTTTCCCCCTGCTCAGACTTTTGTGGGTTTGTATGTCTTTCAGTTAAATCGTTCTTAGAAAAACTGAAAGCAATAGAGATGCCCCTTGCAGTGGAACTGTCTAGAAAGCCATCATTCAGTTTTGGTCAGAAAATATAGACCTCTTTGTGTTAGAGAGAGAGATATATTCCCTTGGATTTTGCTACTCTGAGTAATAGGGGAGAAAACATTCCAAATAGTTGTAATTGGCAATAAGATCAAACAAAACCATAAGAATATTTTGAGCACTGGTTCTCTGAGGTACTTGATGGAGAAAACCAGACATAGGATCTGATGGTCTGGATCAGAGACATGAACCTTTTGCTCCCAGGTCTGTTGCTTATGTATTAAGGGAATCAAACTTTGGTGTATGTTTTGGTGAACATACATTTTTGCCAGCATAGCCTTAACAGTCTAAGATGATTCTGTGGATATGTTTTCATATACACTAGAGATACTCATGGACTGGATCATAATTTAATTCAAAATGTCAATGGACAAGTAAAGAATAACAACGGTAACAGCAACAATAACAAAAATAGTAAAACACGCACAGAAACATCTTAAATTGTTCTCTTAACCTAGGCTTCCACAATTTTTTTTCTTATGTCTCAAGGTTGTTTCTTTCTTTTTTTTTTTTTTTTAAATGCTAACGGATAGACAAGCTATCAAATAAATCTGGTAGCAAATATTTTTGTGATGTTTTAGTACTTTTTGAACACATGCATTGCATACACTGTCTTTGTGAGAGAGAATGGGAGATGTTTCTGAGGGAAATATTTCAGTCATGCTTATAAAATGGGTGTAATGTGAGTAAGTTAAAAACATGTTGTTGCAGACTAGTAAAAATTTCAGCCAGAACTGGCCCAGGTTTCAGATGAAGTTCTAGACTAACATTGTCTAATTATACCTTTTAAAAGCTGAAAAGAGGCAATATGACTCATTTTGTCATAGTCACTGCAAACAGTGTTCCTGCTCTGCATTTTTATTTCCCATTGAGCATGGAATGACCACAGAACATTAAAATAAATTGTAACTTCTGCACATAATTTTGGCAGGGTTTTTTTTTTGTTTTTCTTTTCTTTTCTTTCTTTCTTTTTCTTTTTCTTTTTCTTTTTCTTTTTCTTTTTCTTTTTTTCTTTTTCTTTTCCTTTTCCTTTTTCTTTTTCTTTTTCTTTTTCTTTTTCTTTTTCTTTTTCTTTTTCTTTTTCTTTTTTTTCCCCATGTTAGTTTGGGGTTTTTTTTGCTTTTGTTTTTGCTTGGTTTTCTTTGTTCAACAAATGTGCTGTGAAGTTAGAGTCTAATTAATATCTATATGTTTACACTGTGTGTTTTATTTTGGGCAGTAATCTTATGGATATTCTAAATGTTTTGGTTCTCGATGCTGAGGTTTCATAAGAAATATGATGAATCTACAGATTTAAAAATAATGTAGGAATTTTTTAATTTGTCAGAATGCAATGAGAAAAGGCTATTCCTTGATTTGTTGGTGGGGTTTTTTTGTTTGCCTGAAATGTTGCAGTTGCAAGAGTACCCTTCAGGTCCCATAATTTGTTTTACAGCAAGAAAGTCAGTCATCTTAATTAGTTGCATAGTGCACAAAATATGCTATAAGTGTATCTGATTATTTTACCAGATTGATCAGATACATTTTCACTGTCTAAGTGGTAGAATGTTTGGTTTCCACAAGTAGCATAGAATACTGTTTGAACAAGAAGTTTTACAGGCATTAGTCACTTACCTGTGACATATAACTGAATCTAGAGCTATTGGTGCAACAGAGAATTACACCAATCTTATTATTGAATTACACCAATCTAATTATTGACATTATTATCTTAGAAAATGAAGATACTTGAGTGACTTGCACAGGGATTTTCCTGGAAAAGCAGAATTTTCATTCTAGCACAGAGCCTGGAACTATCTAATGGAAAAAGAAAATAGTGCCTAAGAGCTGGGTGAAAATATTTCTTACGAAGTAAAGTAAAAATCTAAAAACTCACAGACCAAGAAAGAAGTGCATTGACAAAACAATTATTTCCTCATCCCTATAGAAAACTTTTAAAATACTATTAGGCCCTATTAAAGGGCTAATTTTAATTTATAGAAAAGTACTTACTCCCAATCTGCTCATATAGTGATGTCAGACTGAAATCTCTTGCACCTTGATCTCCTACAGAGAGTACTATGATAAACGAAGCATATATTTCTAATTAAGAGTCGATAAAACAAACTGCTCAGCATGTCCCTCTATTACTGTACTGGATGCAATTGTTTTTAAAATACTGAGCTTAATCCAGTATTTTAACGTGATCTGGGGTTTAATCGAAATCATGATTACAGCATATTTTATGATAATGTCTCATTTACTCCACGTTTCAAAACACAGTAGGATAGTATAGGAGTAAAGGCTATATGACTGCCTCTGTCTCTACCACAGATTCCCTGTGTCCGGGGAAAGATGTTACCCCTCTGCACCTCACTTTACAGATCTGTGAAATATGGATAATTATACCCTTCCTGAACTTGCTTTGAGTTCTGTCAGTGTGCCACGTATTATATTATCATCCACTGCTATTTCGTGATGCTATTCATTAGAACTTAGGAATTATTAAGCAAGCTATTAGGCTATAATTAAGGAAGTGGTGTCTGAGTATGCAGAAGTCCAAGTGAAAACTTATGCAGATAGCTAAAAGTATTGTCTAAAGATTTCTAGAGTTCAAGCTGAAAATCTGTCCTGAGGCTGAACAAGCTCGGGGAAGATTCCTAGATGGCTTTACTTTGACAAGAACAGGGAGATGGCTTTGACAATTAATGAGGGTAATAACTTGGCTGGTTACGGAAGCAGTTTTATCCTACCCAGCTGCATTATCTCTCTTGCCCAAACTAAGCTGAAGCCTCCTGTTTCTCATCCATAAGTATTTCTGATGTAAGAGTCTCAAGACGTGCATGTTAGGAATGTTTTCTATGGAAGTATGTAGCAAGCAGCGTGCAACCATTTTTTCAGGGACAATAGTTTTTTTCCCCATGTGTGGACAGGGACTGGTCTGCCTACTGTACATGGTCATATATGGTCAGTTCATAATCATTCCATAATATGATTTATCTTGTAGGGAATATATTAATCATATATGGAAGACATAATTACAAGGCATAATCATGTAATGAAGAAGAGTTTATCTCTGAACCTTACAGCTGGCATCTTGTGAGCAGTCATCAAATTATCTGTGCTTTGTTCCTGAGGAGGGAACAAAGTCTTAGCACTGCTATGTGTTTGTGCTCTGGTACTCTCCTGTGATCCACTTTGTTTTAAAGACAGCTGATAGATCCCACAGTGTCAGTGCTGATGCGAGTCTCCTTCCCCTGGCCATAAGGACACCATCCATCAGTGCCATCAAAGCTATCATCCTGCTTCATGTTTGTGAGGGACTTGTGTGAAGTGTTTACACCTCATAGTTTCCCAGTAAATGACAATAGACATCAGTTTGTATCTATCTCATGAGTTTGAAACTTTCATGAAGATGAATGGAGTGTGTCACATCAAATAAGCTCAGTGCCCTCCACTACTGTATTGGGACCCTTTCAGTGTTCCGCCTTCGTGGAGTGCATTTCACCTGCACTGAGCATAGATATTGAAGTAGTTGTGCTGTTTCAGTCAAAACATTCATCGTTAGGAGAACATATTGGTGTCATTTACTGCAGGCTGGTGTGCTTTTTATGGGTATTTTTAATAAAATGGAATATTAATAACATTACATTCTTTTATATTCCTGCGTTTGCAAAGCTTACACTGTTTACCTTTTCAAAAAATAGAAAAGGCTGTATTGAGTTAATTTTCTTTTGCATGTATGATTTCACACATTTTTCTGTCAATGTCACATGAGTAGATTCGGGTCAAATTTGTGTTAATTTGCTGTATTGGAAGTGAACTTTAGGAAGTTTACACAGTGGGAGCTGGTGGGAACATATCTACACACACTGAAACCTTTACTGCTTTTTTTTAAACCCCTTGACTTTGGTGTAACTTAGTTAACCTCGTTTGTAATATAGAACACCATTTTTAGGATGAGGGAAGTAGTGTGTGAATAGAAACAATGGTTGGAAATTAAACACTGTTTCTGAGTGATTTTCCTCTTCTGCATAAATGTGCACATAGGAAACCTAAGACGATGTATGCTGTTTCTAGCCACACGATCTGTTAAGGCTTTCCAGAACCAGTTTTCTACAACTCCTTATTTTTAAAGCAGAAACACTAAGTAGTGAGTCCTACACTGAAAACTGAAAATAATTTGGCTGGTAGCATAAACTGAACAAAAATGTTCCCCACATAGTATGGAAAGCTCGCTAGCAACTTCCTTTCATTCGGAGTCTATCACCCTTTTTCGTAACGGATTCTCGGAATATTTTAAGAACAGATTATATCTGCACATTTTCTATTTCCTTCTGTGGTGCATCTTTTCTTTCTCAAAGTACAGTTAAATCTTGCCCTTCTGCTTTTGCTAACCCTTATTTTGTCTCACACTCAAAATTGTATTATAAATTCCATGTGGCAGGGCCTATTCCTTCTTATGGTAGTCTAAAGTGCCAAGAAGAATTTCATGTTGTGTAGAGGTGATAAATGGCTAAAGATTTTAAAAAAAACCTTTTGGTTATATTCAATTCAGTGGATGGCTTTGATGCTGAAATGCATGGTTTAAACAAACAGGCGGTGTGACACATCCACATTTTAAATAATCCTAAAAGTGAGCTTTCCAGGCCAGTATAACAAGCCAAAAGAAAGTGGGAATGTAGTGATATATTTTTAGTATAAATAATAGCAAGACAAGTGTGAATTATGGTAGTGTTACCTTGCTGATGGAGTGACGTGCTTCACTCATAAAAAAGAAGCAGCAATGTAAAATAAACAAGCAATTTAACAAACTTTGATAGTAAATGCAACAGGGGTTTAACAAGGTTCATTGGCAAGGTACACTTGACTTTTTACTGCATACAGGACAGGGTCAGACAAAACTGTCAGGGAGACAGTTTTGTCTCCTGTTGAGTCATGAGGTTCGGAACAGATCCTCTTGCTTTTCTCAGAGAGGAGCCTAGGTGCATCTGGATCCACTTCTAGTCTCAGATTTGGTCAACTGTCTGTGGAGGATTATATGAGCACAGTCAATCCTTTAGATCACTTATATAAGAAGTCAAAGTTCATCATGCTATTAGTCACTTAGGGAGGATCTGTTGTGGGAAGGGATCTCTCGACCTGGAGGAGCAGCCTTGAGATGTCCCTGCTCAAGGAGAGATCCTGGCGTGCGGCCCGCTGCCGTACAGGAGAGCTCCACAGGCCCTGGGCTGGCCACTATTTATAGAGAAAGATGAGTGACTTATGGTCATATTTGCATACCAGCAAGACGTCTGGGTCACCATTGCAGACAGCCCTTGGCTGCCATGTCCAGAGTAAGATGGATGCAGCTATCACAACACCCACTGGTGGTTATGGCTTAAGCTAGAAGGCAGGAGAGCACCATGATTAAAGAAAGTGTATAGCAGAGTGAGGAATAGATCTCAACTTCCCTAGATTTCAACCAAGATAAAAACTTTAATTCTTTGTGCCTCATTCTCTGCTTATCTGTTTTGTACTAGGGTTTCTCTCTTCAAATCCTGTGATCTTTTAATTAAGACACTTCTACAAATGATTTCAGTTGCTGTTTAATTGAAAGACAGAAATTCGTATGATATTTTTCATGTCTTTAAACAAGAGAAAACAAAGAAAGAAAACTGCTGTCAGGTAAAATCATGCTAGTGTTCATACATTTATCAGCAATGCAAAAATTTCTCGGTTCATCTTCTGGCTACCTGTGGAAATGTGGCTTGGTGACTGTGGAGAGCCCAGACAAACACATGGAGTTGAAACGCATCTTGGCTATGTGTGTACAACATGGGTCTGCTCTCTTAAAAACCTGGGGTTTGGGTCCTGCTGCACAACAAACGACAGTTCCTGAGTTAATCCATCTGCAAAATATGGCAAATGATACTTGTCTCTTTCTTAATGAGGCCTTACTGCATAATACGGGTTATGTAGTGGGCAGAATTATTAATGTCAGATGAAGAGCTGCAAGTAGAACTCGTGGCTCACTGCCCATCGTATTTTTGCTAGGCCAAAGGGTGCTTTACAGATGTAATTTGCTTGTATACACTGGATCTATATAAATTTTTGCAAGGCATGGAGTATAATGGATGTGATTAACATACAAGGAGTGCCATGGAGCTCCAGGCATGCCTAAAGCAGTTAGGAGCTCAGTGTGCCAGGAGCAAAAACTCAGAGTTGGCGTGCCAGGAACTAAGGGGCTCAAGTACCCTTTGTGCAGATTTAGTTCATTCATGGGAATGACTGACTCCTGCTGAAAAAGTAGTAAGGATGGAGACAGTTATTGGAGGATTGTAGACCCAAGTAATAATGTCTGGCAAAATTAAAAATAGAATTCCTGAATTCTATGAGTTGATGGACATCTACTGAAACAGCTTATTCTGAGGCTTTTTATGTGCTGTCTTTGTGGGCAAAATGTCCATGAATGCCAGTGGGATTTTTTTCTGTACAAAGAATGCTGGAATACATTGTAGTTAATAAGGACTGTTTTGCATCAGAGATTGTTGAGGAACGGTTTTGATGGGCAAGTACACCTTCTAAGGACACTCATAAGTGGTGCAAATCCCCATTGAACAGATCCCTTGTTGATATGAATCGTAAGAATTTTGGCAAATCTGATGGAGATACAATGTATGTGCCAGCTGAGGAATTACTCCCATGAGAGAGATTCAGTCTGCACTCTGCTAATGGGGGTAGAAAGAAAGTGGGGGCAGCTTCTACTTCTGTCTCCCTCGCATTACCTCTTGGATTCCTGACACGGTTGATGGTCTGAAGAAATGTGACTGAAGCTGGATCACTTATCTATGGAGAGGGCAGGATAAGAACCATTTACACCTGCTCTCATTTGTCTTCATGAATCAGTGAGTAACTGCCTAGCCCTTCTGAAGATGCAGGGTTAAGGGGCATTTAATAGTGAGCATTCAGTGTAATTAAATATCTGCTAGTATGTTGCACATATTTTGTTTTCACTGGAGTTATCAGCAAAGGCCCACATTTCATAAGGTACTAATACAGTATGGCAGAGATTAGTATATCACAGAGGGAGGAGGAGAGCTAAAGTATTATCATATGTAAGCTATTAGTGTAATTATATTTTTAAAGTGGTGCCTTAAATTGGTTACTTGAAGTGAGTTTCCAGTTTATGTAGAGGAAACAGTAGAAAATAATTTATATGTGAAGGCCTCAGTCTTTTGTTTAAGTCAACAGCACATAAAGCATTTTAAGTTTGCTTTTTTATTGTTGAAATCCCATAATCTATGAACACTTGGTCATGAAGTAGCTTGTTATTAAAATATAATATCATGTTCATCTGTGATTATTATTTTAATTCAGTGCTCGGTTGACTTATACAAAGCTGCCTGAACTCTTTCAGTAACCACTCTCCATTCGCCTACATTACATTTAATTTATACCACGATGATAAAAAATTTGATTTATTTTACAACAGATCAGTAATTGTGCTCTACAAATAAGTCCGTAATGATAATCAACAGCATTTTCAACATAATTTAATTTGTCTTCTCCCGAGAGGTAGTTAAATGCAGTAATAATAACACTACTGTTATGGACTCTGCTGCAGTTAATCATGGCCTGAATATGCAGACAGCCCCAATATTGTATTGACAGAAATTAAATTAACCATCAGCTTGGGCAATCAGTGGCTGTACAGCTATTAAAAGTAATAAAGGCAACAAAACCCAACCACAGCCAATTACATTTTGACATATAAACGAAAAAAGACAGATGTTTTTGATTTGAAATTTTTATTTCATTGGAAGTAAAGAAGACATATCTTTTCATATACATTATTTCCCATGCCTTAATTAACCCATAATACACATCACAGCCCAGGAATCATACTGACATAATGTAATATCACAGGTGTATTCTGTGTGCCTCCTAACCCAACCATCTCATTATCTCCATATACAGTGGCTTTGTATAGCATGTTAATGCAAAGGCATACATCAAAATGCATGGACAAGACTAGGTGCAATCAACATTCCTAAAAAATTTCAGGAGATTAGGAAAAAAAGTATCTCTGAAGGTTCAGTGTAGCATGTTTTCCTTGAACTCCTGCTGAGGTTAGAAGCAAAACTCAAAATTTCTCAAAAAGTCAGTGACTTGGGTTGGGTTTTGTAGGGGACAAATTAAGAAAGAGGTATTATTTTCACTACGTATGTGGTTAGCACTTCATAATTTTTTTTCTTATGCAAAATGAAGCATCCATAAATTGGTAAAAGTTACTTTTATGTTGTGTTCTCTTTAATATCTCTTTTGTCTAGGAAAAGTCAAACATATAAGTGCACTCAAAAGTGGCTAGTTACTCATATACTAAACTACAAGGTAAAGTTTAAATACTTGCACCTGTATATATAATATTAAATTATAAACCTCATGTATATTTAAGGGAAAATAGAGTAGATCACACTTAAGATTTATGGATATTTTATCAGAGAGCAGTGCTTTTACTTTAACAAATCAGAGGAATTACTAGGTAATAAAATCTAAATAGATGAAGTGGTTTTTAATTTACTTGGTAGTAGTTTCTGTAGGTTTACCACTTGAAAAGTATGTATGTCGGCTTATTGTGATTTATATCTTATGATGAAAACAATATCTCAGGGTACAAGTGAAATAAAATAGCATAAGATGCCATTATTCTTAATAAAAATCAAACCTAGCACATATAAGAAGAGTATTTTGAGAATTACAGTTTTATCTGTCTCTTTAGACAGTGTTTCATAATCTTACGTAGCAGTTACCTGGTCTATCAGTAACTTTCTGGAGAGTTTGAAAAACTTGTCATTTTTACAACCATGTCATGAGTTGACTTTTTCAGACTGATGACTAAAGACATTGCATCTTAGAAGGCTGAAGCTTTATAGATCAGAAATGAATTCAGTTGCCTAATCCCGTAGGAATCCATAAGCTTAGTTCAGATCCATTGAAAAACATAAATACATGTTTAATTTGACGCCTACTATTACCGAATGCATATGACTGTTCCAGCTCCTGAGCACTTCTCTGGAAAGGGCCTTAGCCAGGAGAAGAGAATAATCTTTCATCTCTAAATCTTTTTGCTCCATAGATTTATTAAATTCAATATCGTTCACTTACATGGGAAAGGAGAATAATCCTGCAGGAACTAGGAGATAAAATTATGTGGCTTGTGTTATGCAGGTCAAGCTAGGAGCTCAAGGTTTTTAGAAATTCCCTTCTGACCATACAACCCATGAATTGAAGTTCTTAAAATGAAATTTGCCCAAGACAAAGGCAGGTTTTAGAGAAGCCCTAACTGTACAACTGGAGTGACAGAGAAGATGTTTTCATTTTTTAAAAGTTGAAGTGTCTGTGAGCAGTAGAACATGTAAGGCCAGGTTTCCTCAGGCACTTGTTGGGTGTCACCAGGCCCCAGTGAAGCCCCAGGTTCCCTCTTGCAACACTCCTGCAGACTTCAGATCACCTCTGTGGCAAAACCCCATGCACATGTAATAGCCAAGTTCCCCCTAGACAGAAAGTCATGAGAGACTTTCCCTCTTCAGCCACTGAATTTCACAAAACATCTAGGAATTTAATGATCTTTAAAAGTTTCACTCTTTCAAACGTAACTGCAGTTGGCCAGTGGTTTGAAAAGGTGCAGAGAGAGACTGACAGGTATGTGGGAGGGATTTCTCTTGCTCCATAAGAAAGCAGCCAGAAGCCTATCCTTTCCAACCATTTTGAAGACAGTAATTCTGTAGTATATGTGACAGATCATATAAGGTGATAAAAGCTTAATTGGAGCTCATGTGCAATCTTTGCAGACAACATATTCTTGCCTCACCTGTTAACAGGCTAAGTATCATTACATTTCTTCAAAGACAACATTTTGGTGTATCATTTTGGTGTATATTGCACGTAGCATGTGCACTTACTTCTAAATGTGGATGGAACAATATGCTGTCAGATGTTAATGTTTACACGTAGGTTGGGTTTAGGTATGTCATGTAATGACAAAATTCAGACTTCCTTAAGTTGTACAGGATTGACTAATTCCTGTTCCAGCTATGTTTCTGAGCTTTAACTTTCTTAGCCTTTATAAATAACTTTCTTTCTTAAAGAACAATGATTTTGTAAATAGGTAGCAAATGAAGGCCAATATCTATTATGACACTTCTCACCAGGAAAGACAGATATATCATTCATGGCTATTTCAGTGATGAGTTATCTTTTCCCTCTGTAGCCATGAAGATACATGTCATAACAGAGATCAGCTATCATTGTAATGCAATTTTCCTTTATGCAGCACGTGTTGTAAATGGTGTTGATTGCTGACAGAAACTCGGAGGGTGGGAGATATGACTCCTGGTACTCCCAGGGCAGGAAATACAACTTAGGCAATAGTGAATATTATATTTGATGCATATTTGCTTTCATCCTATAACTTTCTTCCAGGTTGTCTGCAAGCTTCCATAAAGCAATCCACTGCATTAAAATGCAGTCTGGAAGTTTTGTTCACTCAGAGACTACATGTTCGCTCATATTTGTTCTGCAAAGTGGGATACACAACATTAAACTAAGCAGCAGGTTGCTACTGTATTAATTGGAAATTGATTCAGCAGGATGTGAGTCCTAATATAATTATGAGGGTCTTTCAGAAAAAAAACCCCAATCTTTAACTAGCATACAACAAAAAAAAGGGCTACTTTTTGCTTACATAACATTAAATTAAACATATCAGCCCTTATCATTCCTATATTTCTAGAAATGGAACAACTTACCATCAACAAGATAAATCTAGAAAATCCATGTTTGGTTACCAGTGCCAGCAGCAAACGAATTGTTCTTTCTTTCTTCTGGCTCTTAAATTGTAGTAATCTAGGCCAACAGAAATTTTGATATCAAGAGCAACCAAGTAAACTAATCCAAAACCAAACCTGAACTTAAACAAAAAGCCTTCCAACATACTTCTAGTAGTTTTTCTTTCTGTGAAAATTATCTGCTACCTGTTCTTATTGGACATGTTGCTTATTATACTTGCTATTTATGGATAACATAAAATGAGAAAATATTGAAATTGAATGTCCAGTACTTTCAACTGTTACCTTAATTCTTTCACTCTGATATTGACAATCTTAATAGGGTATTATCATGTATTTATCTTAAGTTGTCTTAGACAATAAGTAACTGTTTTAGAAGAATTTATCAAGAAGAATAAATTTTGAAAATAATATGATTGTATGCTTTTTGTATACAAATACACATGTATGTTATGTAACTTTGCTGTGTTATTAAATGTGCTTGAATTAAAAAAAAATGCTTAAATTAGCAATTAAGAGTATACCTCTACAAAGAACAGAGAGGTTAGTGTGAAGTGAAATCTATCATGAAGTAATTGTGAGTCAGAACAGAAAACTGTTTAAATGATCTGAAATTTTTTGCTGAAAAATAAAAGCTATTTCTTCATGTTCCTTCTTTCCTTATTTTTTTTTCTAATAGCTAAGTTGTAAATGACACTTGATTTTATTTTGAGAATATAATGAGGCCCAATTAATATGACTTCAGTAAAAGGAAGATTGGCTTTTTGTTGGAAAGGTCTCTAAATGTTCCTACACTTCATAGTTTTATGATTTATTTTTTTGAAATAAATTATTTCTTTTATTCCTCCCATCCTTTCTGGAGCTGAGAAGTATTGACCACATATTTGGTCTATGCTTTTGGGACTTTGACACCCTCTCTCAATTCAGTGACACATGAGCAAGGTAGAATCTAGGAGACTTTCCTGAGTATCCTGGAAAATTTTACACTGGAAGAAAAAATTGCTTCAGGTTGTATAGCTTGTTCACGTTGCTATTTCTGTCCAACAATTTATTTTGGTCTAACATTAATTAAAACATGCCCAGGCAGGTACGTAAGGAAACTCAAAAGCTGTGGACATAAACTGGTGCTGGCATTTCACATTGTTCCCTCTCAGAGAGAGATAGGGCCCACGAGTGAAGCTGTAGTATTGGAGTAAATCAGTCAATAATTTGGGGGTTAATTAACTTTCAGTAAATAAAGAATCTTATCACACGTTCCTTGGTAGCGAGTTTGTTAAGGCAGGTGCCACAGCTGCAGTTTCTGTTATCTAGACTGCACTTTTGAGATATCCAGTTACTTGCATTATTATTGACACTCGTTTACATGAATGCATCTACCCCCTTGCTCGCAGGAAGTGCCTTATGAATCGGAGATCGCATTTGACTGGCTCTAGATCTGCAGGCTGGCTGCCCAAAAATACACATAACTTAACTAGTGGGAAGAAACAATTCATTTGTAAGCAACAGTTGAACACTAAGCATCACCCTTGTTATGCTGGTATTGTCTGGAAACCGGAGTGGCAACAGATCAAAACAGAAAACCGCAACTTGAAGAAACAACATGGTATTTTGATAGCTCTTGTTTTAAGAATGCAAGCACATAGCAGCTTGATTTTTAATGTGTTGTTGTTTTAAAACTATAACAGCTGAATGAGCCCTTCTCTGGACAAGATTTTTGTATTACCTGTCACTTCCATGACTTCTGTTTATTTCCAGAAAGTACTAATGGACATGCATCCTTAATCTTTTATGGCCAGGTAGTTGCTAGACTTAAACATCTGATACAGGAATCTGATCCTTCTCCTGTATAAATTTTACCATAATTGCAAAACCGTGTTTTCCAACTCAAAAGGCAAAACCAGCAGATTTGTCATGTAAACTATGGAATCTGATAAAGAGGGATGAGAGATTGGAAATCAAAATATTAAAGGTAACATTCAATATAAGGTCTTAATTATGGTTTCTGAGTATGAGACTTCCCTGGGGAAAAGAAGCAATGCAGAAAATGCTATCTCAAACTACTTAATCATCCTTCTTGAAGCCTTTTATTCTTAAAAGAATTCATGGACATATCATAAACTGCTGCTTTATTGTTTCCCCTTCTCACTCTGGCTTTGTCTTCTGTTCCATCGCAGTATTTCCTTTCCATCTATGACATCATCTTAACCCTTGCTAAGGGAAGGGGGAAAAGAGACAGAGAGAGAAAGGGAAAAAAACCCCTCACAAGACACCCCTCCTTTCCCTTCCCTCCTGTCCCCTCCCCATCCCTTTCTTGGCAACAGAAATACCTTTAAGTGTAACATAATTGCAATCTCTCTGCCCTTTCTCCCCCCTCTGGGACTATTCAGCAAACCCTACAACATACACTTAAATCTTCAACTTCTTAGAGACACTACACGCAGATGGGAAAGATTTGATTAAAATTACAGTGCTTTAGGTTCAACTTCACCTATTAAGAAAAAAAAAAGGATCTGGTGGTGGACTTCTTTCCCTGAGAAATAACTAGGCCACAGTAATTACAGACAGGGCCCTGCTGCGCACCATGAATAGGATCCCTGGGGTGGTATTTTCCTGTAACCTGTCTATGCAGGGCTGTTGACATCAACATGAATGATAACTATGCCAGGCTTCCTCTTTTTTTTTGTTTGTTTTACTTTTTATGCCTTAGAAAAAGAAGGGGAGGAGAAAGAAAATGAAATAAGTTGTAAGTGTTGTGATTTACATTTTTTGTGTCAAGGATGCTTTTATGTACTTTTCTATACATCTGTGTGGTTATTTTCTTAGATTTTTCCTAAAGTTGAATTTTGGCCCTTAACCAATGAAGAGACCAACATGAGGAGAGTAATAGGCACAGAACTCTAGACATTGTGGAAATTTAAATGTTAACACTTTTCCCAGAACTCATATTAGAGGGAGCTTTCATTTTTGAGCACTGAGCCACTTTAGGTCAACCGAGTCATATTACTAGATAATGTCCACCAAATTAATTTTATTTGGATTTCATATCATATTAGGCAGCAATACTTTGTTATTGTTTTAGCTGATAAAAGTCCTGAATTACCCAGAGAAAGTTTCACTTTGCATTACATCGCACTGGTGAAATGGAGACTAGAATTATAGGTCCTGGCACACCCCAGGCATTGAACAGAATCAGCTGAAAGTCTATTGGAAGAGAATATCTAATAAGAACGGTAAGGAAACAGCACTACACAATATTATCAATATGTTAGGATGGGTCCAAAGAAAAGTAGTGAAAAGTTAGGTTGAGCTCTGATCATAACCAGAAGTGCATATAGGATAGTCACATAGAATTTAGGAAAAAAGTTACTGTCTGGAAGTCTTCCAAAAATGGCAGAAGCTAAAGGATGAAAAGGGAGAATAACAGCAGGAGTTGGAATGGAACACCTGTAGCATTTGTTGGAAGAAGCAGAAAAAAGGCAGCAAAGACAAAGTTCTTCCCTTCTCCCTTTATACTAAGTGCTTGAGAAATATAAAGCTCCAAACTGACCAGCAGTCTTGCCAAACTCAAATGAAGCTCAGACTCTGCTAATAAGGGAAAGTTGAGGGACTTCTTGCATCTTATGCTCAACTCTACCTTCTAGTAGAGCCTTCATGGTTTGGGAGTCTGAGAAAAAGGCTAGATCAGTGAATCATTTTTCTACTAACTCTTGACTGACATTTGCCTTGAAAATATCTACTCCTAGTTGTTGTAAGTAAATGCATCCCTAAAGGAGCCTGTCTCAAAATCAGCTGCTGGAATCAGTACAGGTATCTCAGGATAATCTGGGAGATATAACCAATTTCCTGGCAAAAAATCTTTATCCTGTCCCAAGAGGATCTTGGAGCAAGAGAGAATCAGAACTAGTACAGCAGCTGAGTAATTGGCTTTTGTGAATACCTACCAAAACTAAAATAAAACAAAAACCCCCAAAACAACCAACCAAAACAAACCAAACCAAAAACTCTCTGAGAATACTAATAGCATACCAATACTAATCATTCATGCTAGGATACCTGATAAGTTTGAGAAGGAAGCTAACCTCATGAATCAGTCACAGGTGAGAGCTGATGACTGACACATGACAAATAGACCGAGCATTGACTCTGCTGGTCCGTGCAAGGATGGAGATGTTAATATTTAATGTAAAAACAACATGGAACCATACAAGAGGATGCAGAAAGCAAATGATGTGGTCAAAGGAAAAGCCTAAGGAAATGATCTTCTCAGCACAATTGTGGACGGATTTGAGCATGGCCTGGCTGTTTTTGCCAAGATTTGAGAAAAGGATGTTGCGGTGATCAAAATGAGAGATGGGAATCAAGATATGCTTGCAAATTTCGCTTTAAGCACATAGACAGAGGGGTCTGTGTAGAAGAGCGTTCTGACTTTATGGGCCTGTGTTGTGGACAGGCTGTGGATATAGTCCACAGTGAGTGGGGAGAATGGGAGAAAACAGCTCTTTCTCTCCATATTAAGCTCTAGGTATTTTATATCTGCAGTGAAATGTGTGTGAGAGAGAGGCTTAGATTTTATATTGGACAGAGATGGGCTTGTAATGGGGGGATGCATAAGACATCTGACGTCTTGCAGCTCAGCCACGAAGGGATGCTGTTGGGTGGCTGCAAAAAATCCAGTGCTGTAAATGCAGGAACTCAATTGTTTTCTATGTCCTATAACCACAATAAAGATGAGTTTTGCCATTACAACCAGCTAAAATAGGGAAAAGATGACAGGATTGCTATGGGAATTGTAGTATTAACAGCTAAAGAATGAAACTTCATTGTGTTAGAGGTGATGTGTGAAATTCTTCAGTGCCTTCCAGGAATGCCACTTCAAGGGAGGGTTGTAGAGCAGGGTGAAGTTTTTGGGTGAGGCCTAACTTGGTATGTGCATCTCGTGTGGAGTGGAGATTAATGTTCATGACATTTCCTCTCTAATTATTGAAAGGGAGGGGGCTGAGAGAGCCATGCTTGGAAGTCTTGTGGGAGGGAGCTCACCTTCAGGCATGCTGAGGAGCCCCTGCTTTCTCTTGTGGAGCAGCTGTGAATCTGATCTGCACAACTGTGCTTGTGACTCACGTTCTCTGTTTGCTGTTCTTTTCCCCGTTCCCCTTATATTTCCATGGAGTCTTTTGTTACTGTTTTTATGTTCTATTTATTATCCTAAGTTCAATTCTTCTGTAGTGCCTTTGTGCCATTTTCTGTCTGAGATTGTTCAACTTTCCGCTTCCTTGGTTCCTCATTTGCCTCACTGGCTGTTCCTATTGCTCTCTCAGCAATTGAGCACTGTATCAGGTTCTACCACAGCAGAGCCTTTTCTGCCTTTTTATCAACATAGAGAGCGACTTCTGCCCTTTGAGGCAGTTGACATATGCAAGGAAACACTTCTGCTGGGCAGGGATTCTCTCCTCCTTCACTCCACGAACCTCTGCCGTCCCTCCTTCCTTAGTTTCATAGCAGTAGGTCAAACGTGCCTGGCAGTGAAAGGACTGCTCCTGCAGCTCTTGGATCTTGTTTTTATTTATTTATTTTAAAATTTTATTTATTTCATGCTAAATGTGAAACATAACCCTTCATGTCATAGCTTGCCCTCCTGACTGGTGAAAATGCTCTTGGCTCATAATACACCTCCTTTGACAGAAAGTCCTCCTCACAGTTAAGGTACCTTTGATCTGCTCACCTTTTCTGGTGGATTTTGCAAGGAATTTGCTTACCAAGGCTGTGCTTTCCCAAGTACTCTCACAGTTCCAATGATAATAGGTTTTTGTATACTGCAGAGTGATGCTGAGCTGATCCAGTTGTATTTTGTTCACATTAATCGCACCCTTTTACTCAAAACGGTATAGCTCTGATCTAAACCAATTAAGCCACTGATGTTTAGACAAAGATATTAATATGGCTCAGAAAAACATAACCTTCATCCCCAGAAATGTCTTAAGATGATGAGTTTTATTCAGTGGGCTGGATTTATAGAAAGGTGTGTTTTGGATGTAGACATCTAATTGTACATCCTGAACCAACAGGACAATAAACTTGTGCAGGCAGAGAAGTTTCATCTGCATACATGAAGAGGTAAAGATGGAATTATCTCACTTTAGAGCTGCTGCTTGAGAATATACAGGGAATTAAAGATGGAATCCACAAAATGGGAGATGACTAGACTAACAAGCAAAGCAGAAAAAACTAAACAACTTTGCTTGTATTTAAAAATACATTTTCTCCATGCCTCGTGATGACTTAAAAAAAGAAGAAAATCTTCCTTTAATTTCTCAAGTTATGCTAAAGACAAATATTCTCATTTATATTTGGAATTTTTAAGTTGCAGTACAGCCTCACCATGAATAAATTCCTGAACTGTCTGTATCTCCAGGATACCATTTTTAGTTTAGGGAACATATGAACAAGATGAAATTATTTATAATATTTATACATAATATACTTATGATGCCTGACAACAATTGATATTAGATCAGCTATGAATTTGTAATTAATTAGAATTTCAGTTAATTTTTGAGTTAATTAGCTATAAGTTAAATATTAATATATTAGGTGTTAGATTTGTGTTCAAATTCAGCTCAAAGAGCCAAAGGGTTCAGAATCAGATCTGTTTTCGATGGAGTGTCATACAGCATTAGGTCATTATTATTTGGAATGATCCTGATTACCTCAGAAATTCAAACGCCTCAGCCCATAGGACCTACTGTGGTCAACAGGCACAGACATTTAAAGGCCACTGTGCACCAGTATCTAAGCCCCTGGAAAGGGAGAAAAAATGGAGGAAATTTCACCTACTCAAGCTGCAAGAAAAGGAAAAATAAAATCCAGGTATCCTTACCAGTCTGAGTTATTCAAGAATGCTATATCCATCAGGCATCTGTAAATGAAAATTCACCTTAGATATATATTATCTAGTGTGCTTGTCTCCTGTCATAGCCAGTCTGTGCTGATTCAGAATAAGGCAGTTCTCTCCCGCTGCTGAGCACTTGTGCATTTAGAAGAAATAAATCTTTCCTGACCAACCAAAGCCCTGAAGTATGGGTTTTGATATTACTGCTTGTCTGAATGCAGAATTTGTAGCAGTTTAATAGAACTCTTTTATGGATCATGCAGTTGTAACACTCGAAACAGGTCACCCACTGCATTCTTATCTGCATCCCTGCTGGGGTCTAAGATCCAGACCACGCACTTTGCTCAGCAATGGTTGTTTCCACTTGGAACTTCCAAGTAGGTCAAACAAAACATTTTCCTCCCATCAGGGCCTGAAGGACTCTTTCTCCCAGGACTACCCCACTCTTCCCTTGGCCCAGGACACCATTTAATCCCCCCGGGGCCAGCAGCCCTTTACCCAGCTCCCCACAGCCATGTCCTGTCCCAGTCATGGTTCCCACCAAGACAGTTGTGGGCCACATTCCAACCCAGATTTAGTCTGTCCCTGGAGAGATGCCAAATACTGGATGCTGGTGCTACCCTCTGTGTCCCCTTGGCTGCCCTGCTCCTGCCTGAGGCAGTGGGATGGGTGCCTCAGCTCCAGGCTCTGTGATCTGAGGGATCAGTGGGCTCTTGCTCTGCCTCCCATACACACCATTTTTGGGGCACTTTCTGTTTTGAAAGAAGTGATAAAATACACAATCAGTACTTCGTCTTATGGTAAGATCCTACTGAGGGCTTTGTTCCATCTGTCCCCTTGTGATGAGGACATTCCTCATTTCGGGATTGCCATGGCTCACATGGAAGACATTCAGAAACCATTTTCATCTTTCCCACATCAATAGGCTGTGGCTTCAGTGGGTGAAGTGTCCACACGGTCAAAGGCAGGGTGGGAAGGATGGCATTATCAGGCTTGAAATTGGGTCCTATCCCCAGGTTTTTTCCCACCTCATTTAAATCCCTCACTTGTTTCTAGCATCAGACAGAAATCACCAAGCTGGCACTTTCTATCCTGCCCTCTGGTGCCACCGCACCCAGAAAACACACGTTCCTCTCCTTGCCTCTACTTCTCACTATGAAAAAGATGTTCTGCTTTACTGCATACTGCGTACTTCCTCTCCAATGTTTTGGCATCCAACCACTTCTCACCCAGTGACCTTGGAAAGAAATACCAGCTCAAGGAAATTGACTGTAACCTATAATTTGTGATTACATAACCAATGTAAGTAGCAAATGTCCACAGTTTGATACACACCAACAAATACCATGTGTTATGGTGGTTCTATGCCTTGGAATATGACTTCCTAAATTAGTTTTGGGCAGATTTCTTCTCTAAGGGCTTTTCTTTCCCCACAGTTCCTATAAAAAAGGCTCTCTGCCATGTAGTATCCCGCAGTCCAGGCTGGGCTGGATTGTGCCAGTGTGGAATTTGATTAAGTACTTGTCATCTGAATGGTATGAACTGCTTAAAGAACAACTTAGTGAGGGCAGAAAAAGAAATTTTCAGCCATATTTGCATTTGTCCAAGCTTAGACATTGCCAACTTTGTCTTTTTTTGGTTGTAATTCTGAGACTTAGTGGGAGCTGTCTCATTATCATTGTATCTTTTGGATCCACGGAGAACTCTCGAATTCCTCACGCAGTGCTGATCAGTGAGTCTTACACATCATTCTCTTGGTTATACTACAGGTGCTTGGTAAAAGTGCTGTTCACCACCAGAATTAAGTGATACTCAGTCTGGTCAATAGCAAACCTTTGCTTTAGAAATGAAAATGCAGATTTTTGCACATCAGAGGTATTTATTAACTCAGTACTGAGAGCGAAGAGTCCTGTGCATGTCCACGTTTTTTGAAAATGAGCTGTAAGTTGGTAAATTTGAATCTGATTTGTGTCTAACGAGTTCAACTCAAGGGAAAACTAAGTATGCTTGAACCTGGTGCTTGAACTAAGAATGTATACGGCTGGATTCAGTATAAAAACAGTATGAATCCATTTTACATTGCATGTAGAAGTTTTCGTCCAACTTTATGCAAAATAACTTTTTATACTACAGTTCTATGCAGTTTACTCTGTAATAGTGTTTTCAGAGGTAAGAGCTTAAAATTGGAGGTCATGTTTGCTCCTCATGAATATTAAATATCCCAGGATTATTTTCATAACCATACAGATTCATAGCATGCCCTTGAGCAGAGCTATCTTTCCACCCGGACTGGGGAGTTCCTCAAGCCTCTACAATCAAATGAGTGTCTATAAGTTGAGACAAAGCTTTGAAAACAGTCAAATTAGAGGCATAATATTTGAACAAGAGTACATTTGAAGAGTGAAAAATCCATTACAAAAACCAGTTGCACAGCATAAATCTCTTGGACTCTGAGTCCTCTCTCCCTACTATTTGTATGCAGAGGAGTTCTGTATCCTTGGACACATCCCTGCACATGAACAGGTTATGGAACTATATCACACAATTCCTTCTTCTCCTCTCACATTCCCAGGAAGGATTATCTGTGCCTCTGTGGATTGTATTGGCATATTCTCCCATTCCTTTTGGTTTCATTCTGGGGTTGCTTTCCAAAGAAGCTGGGCTAACAGGGAGCCTCATTTTTTGAGCTGGCTAAAATTCTGACTGTATAAGCAAATATGCTTGAGATCACACTATAGGAAAGGAAAATGGGCTCTCTTTCTTCTGTTCTACAGGCATTCACAAAAAAGAGGGGTGTGGCATCTCTTCTTTAAACCTGTGTTTCCATAGTAATTTTTGCTGTTCTTGTAGTGCAGTTTGAGAAGAGAAACACAAGAATTGGGTGTAGACAGGACTGGTTCTAGAGCCATGGTCTGAGGAATTCTGAGGATACTTTTACATGTAAATCAAAAGACTCTTCTGGTTCAGATTAAAGTTATTTCTTAGTGAACAGGACAGTTGGGCAAAATGCAGAATTGTTTTCAGTGTAGCAGTAAAAGAAAACTTTTTTGCAGAATGATGTCTTTGTAAATTCTGTAGAGACCTGTTTGCTACTGGAGCAGACAGGCTGCAGGATCCGTCTACAACACATTCACGAATATTGTATTTATGAGTATTTGTGAATGTGTCTTAGATATTGTCATGGTTTTGGCTGAGAAAGAGTTAATTTTCTTCCTAGTAGCGGGTACAGTGCTGTGTTTTGGATTTGGGGTGAGAATAATGGTGATAACACATTTTAGTCGCTGCTGAGCGGTGCTGTTGTTACCTCAACACATGTGTTTTCCTGCTTTTACCCTTCTGATCCTCTCTCCCATCCCAGTCGGAGGGAGGGAGTGAGGGGCTGTGCGGTGCTTGGTTGCAGACTGGGGTTAAACTTGTCGCTCTTATCTTGGATGGCACTTTCATCACACCTCTGCATCTCGGGAAATTTTGCAAAACTGACCTAAAAGCATCTTCTAGGAAGTATGCATATATTTCTCTCATCTCCTCCCTGCCAACTGAATGTAGGAGTTGCAAAATATTAGTATGCATTTAGTTTGTATACAATCAGCTGCCTATGAACATATATACATATACTCAGAAAGTATTTGGTAGCTTTGTGACCTTGAGATATGAGCCATTCCTCATTGACTAGCCTAAGAATACACATCCTGGTATGTTTTATTCATAACCCTATATGTGTGTGTAAATATACACATATATGCAAGTAAATATTCATTTTGTACATATTACACATTATAATGAGTGTGATTTATAATTTGAAAAATGAAAGCTAGTGGGAAAAATTCTTACAAGTGACTACTATTTTCTCCTTTGATACCTTTCCAAATTGATGTTTCCATCTCATTGTTTTTGTATTTGTTTTTAACTTTATCTAAAAGATTTTAAAATGGGGTATTATTTAACAAAGAGGAAAACTTTACCACTTTCTCATGTAAAGCTAATGTGACAATAAAACTGTCAACAAGGAGGCAAGATCCGTCTCACAAAAATCTTGAAACCTCTAAGTGGAATTTGCATAAAATAGTTCTGGTATTATTATTCACTGTTCTTTCAGTGACAGATATGTCAAGGCCTTAAAACCTAAAAGAACAATTATGCTATTGTATCTCTCAGAGGATTCAAGGGGTGTGTCTTTGGTGAAAAAGTGCTATTAGAGCTTTGAAAAGCAGTAAAAAGACAGCCCAAGGGGCTCTTTAGCTAGTCATTTTAAAAAGAATGCCTGGGCTTTAAGTGTCTTAAAGTACATTTATTCAACTCTTACTTTGTGCTTTAAAAAAACTGCTAATAATTAATGGCTGTAACATTTTTTTAACATTTGCATTAGCTATAAATAAAAACTCTTGATAAAGCCTTTATTGATTAACTTAAACTGTGATTTTCTCATGAATGTTTCTGTATTTCTGTCAAGCGCATTGCAAAGAATTATATATAAGCTTTTTGGTTAAGCTAATATTGAGGAAATCATTGAACAATTATAGACCAAAACAGGAACTAATCAGTAAATCCATTACTTGAACAAGCTAGCTTAACATAACATGTCTGACATTAAAAATGAGGGATTGATAAGTAAAGTATCATTACAGCTGGATGTGCCATAGAAATCAGCAATCCAAATGTAATTTTATATTAAGCGTCTTCTTGATTTTAGCTTTAGACTTGTTGGATTTGGTGTAAAAATATATATATTTTGAAGTTCTCAGTAGAGAACAAGTTGGAACAAGCCTGTAAAGTACAAAATCACTAAGCAAAGAAAGAACATGTAAAATAAGTATAAAAAATGGATCAGACTCGAGAATATGGAGCAAAGAAACATCAAAAAGAATTTAAATAGGGAAAATCAAGACCTGAATTAGCAAACTTTAATTGTTGTCGACACTAGCCAGCTAATAAATGTATTTTAGAGTGAGACCAAAAATAGCATGAAATTAATTTATTTCGTACCCTTCACTGTAGAACAGTGTAATTATGAACTTGGCAGCCAGGTGCTAGATTGGCCAGAGACCAGGTTAATATACAGTATTTGATTATAAAATGATTCATTATAAATATGGCAGGTCTAGCTCTTTCTTATCAGGATTGTCATATATCAATATAAAGTAAATGAGGAAAAAGTGCTGGCCTTAGCCAGCTATTTTCTGTTATAAAAGCATACGTTGCTGTTACATACAGAGTACATTGAGGTGCTATTCAGTTCCCACAGTAATAGTTTCTTTACAAGTACTGGTGGCATGTGGAAACTCTTACAGCAGTCTGTTTAATACAGAGAAAACAAGTTACCATACTGTAGATTTTACAGCAGACAGAATGCAGAAACTTCCATTAAAACTCTTATAAATAGCATTGCAAGTCAGTAACTTTATCTTAATATTCTTTAGGTATTCTACACACTAACTGTAGGAAATATCATAAAAGCAGAGTAATGCTAGCTATCTGGAAAAATTAAGCTTTAAAGTTTTTAATGGTGACCACTCTAACAGTGTGTGAGTGGTTAGAAAGTCTGATGAGATCTATATAAGGTCCATATAATTTCAGCTTTGTCATGCCAATATTTAGGTAAAACCAGTAGCAGTCAATTTCTGAATCTGGAGATTAGTCCAATTTTTATGTGATACTCACTTAGTGCTAGAGTACCTGTTCTAATTGAACTCATGAGGAATACTGCAGAATGTGGTATGAAGTTATGTGTGACTCGGGTTTTGCACTATGTGGTTCACTTTGCATCTGCATGGCTGGAGGTTTTGCCATCATACAGACACATAGAATCAGGCTTTTGTTCTGTGATTTCGGTCACACGTTTTCTGTATGCGTGCAAATGCGTATTTGTGCAGGGATAAGTATAGCTATGCTTCCGTATTAGAACTTAATTTATTGCAACATTCTGATGCTGGCTCTGGAGCCAACATGCATTTTATCATACTATTGGATGATTTAGGATTCTGCAAATATATATTATGAAAGTGTGGATGGATAGCACTTTATAAACATAAGACTGAACCATACCTGTTATCTGTCCTTGAATTTTAGGATTGTCATTGACTTTGCATGAAAAATTTTCCCTAGCTTTCCTCAATGTACAGTAGTGTTGTCTTTTAAAGATTAGGATTTATAAAGCAGAACATAATTGTCAGATTTTAAAATACAGTTGGGCTTTCTTTCCAGCTGCATTCTTTGTTAAAAGCTGCTTAAATTCCCATATATTTAATGATGTCTTTTTTAATGACTTTTTCTGATTTAAGCCCTTTCTCCATAATTTAATTTTTCTTCTCCTTTTCTTTTTGTCCCCAGCTAATGTAAGAGCTTTCTGACAGGACCATATTTAATTAAGGAAACAGGCCAGATTCTGCCCTCACTTAAAACCCATTCAACTTCAAATTTGACGGGCAATGTGGAGATGGAGACTGAGCTGGCATTTGTCCTGGCTGATAGGTTTTGTGTAGTTGCAGGCAACGAGCTTGGTCAGAATGGGGCAGTGGTCAAGAACAGACCTTGCTCTGCAAATCCTCAGTGAGCAGGAAGGAGGGGAAGCACCTGCAGGTTTTGCTCTGAATTCTTTAGGCAAAAGAAGTCTCTCAATCTCAATTCCTACCCCAGCATTTTTACCAGCCTTCACTGCACTTTTTTCATGTGGGCATTTCATTAGAAGAATGTACTGACAAGGAATTTAAAAGAAAAATAGGGCAGTGGCCTTGCTATTTGGCTAAAAAAAGGGTAGCAAGGAAGAGACCATTATTAGTTTGACAGAGAAATAGGGAGTCAGCTGTCAAACGTGGAATTGCTGCCAGAGTGGTGGGGAGGAGGTTCAATAAGGGCCAACTTGAATAAATAAGCAGAGCAAAGCTCTGAAATGGGGAGAAGGAGCTTAAATGTCATAGTCAGGGGATTGATGGATTCAAGGTGTGGGAAAGATACATCAGGTCAGACTGAAAGACAAGGCAGATGTTCCTTAGTTGTAGAGGATTGTGGAGAGAAGAAGGTAATATGGATATGTGGGAGGCTAGAAAGGAAGAGCTGTAGTGGACAAGGTATTTAGGGTAAAAGAAAACAAAGGCCTGGGCAGGTGTTTCAGAGGTACAGTCAGAAAAAACCCACCTGACTACTGAAGACACAAGAAAGGGCAGAATTTGGATACGGGCTGCTTGTAGGGGGAAAAAATTGAAAGGAAAGAAACCAAAGAACCTATTGAGCTGTGGGTCTGACCAAGAGAAAAGGTGATAATTTTATTATACACAGTGAATGATGTCAGCGTGAGAGGCACTCATAATAGCATTTCTGAAATGTGACAGTGCTAATGGGTTTGCAGCCGCGTGACTCAGAGAAGTTGGCCCATTTTTTTTTTCTGAAAGAAGACGGACTTATCTAGATGACAGAAATAGCTATTGTCCCAGATGTACCATCCTTGCTCCCACAGAATTCTTTAGGAATGACTCTTTCAGGCACAGCATTTCTGTTCTCTGGAAGAAAAGTCTTCCATTCTCTAAAAGTCTCTAGAAGTCAACACACACCTTTTGAATGGGTATCTGTAAGCACAGAATTTTCCTCCATGTGTGTCAATAGGTTTGTTTGTCATAACAAACCTTTTATGTTACCAATAGACACACGTATGGCAGACAGTTCTCTCAACCCCTCAATATCCAGCCCTCTTAAAAATGAAAGGAAGACTGTGAGAAATATTAATTTATATTCAGAATACTGTTTAGATTACTCAAACTATAGTATGAGACACTGTTTTTTATCTCGTAGCATCTTAATGTAAGTGAGATATTTATGTTGGTACAGAAAGTCTATTAAATATTTAAGGTGTGTGTCAGCTTACTAGTTTTGGAGCTTTGAGGACAGGGACTATGCCTTACTGTCTATCATGAACAACACCAAGTACAAGAGGGTCTTGACCTGCTGGTCCTCCAGGAGCTGCTCCAATAAATAATAGTAGCTGGGAAACAGTCTGTCGTCGTAACACATTGCTGTTACTGTTGTAGTTTAAAGTGAAATGGAAGGATCAGCTTGACAGTACTACAAGTCCTGGTCTTTGGTGGTGGATATTGTCCTCGTTACAGTGAATTCAGTAAAAGACACTGTGTCAATCCCTGACCCTGGCAGTTGCTGAAAACCCCGAATTTCTAAAGAATGCAGGTGTTCTTCACGTGGCTGGCATCCTTCACCATCAACCCCTATTCAAATACATTCACGCACACGTGTCCCTACTGTATATTGGGCACAAACCTTGATAATCTCTTCATCTGTGAGAAACAATCTGTGGGAAACCTGAACTCTGTGATGATACCATCACTCTCAAGAGGGGCGATGGCTAAACAGTAATACCAAAGTGAAACTGAGAATGTTGTGGCACACTGAATGTTGTGCTGTGCTTCTCTATGCAATCTTCTGTTCTACCCCTCATGGAATAGATCTGCCTGATATTGCATGTCTTGGGCTTACTATGCCTCCCTTCAGATGTTCTATACAGAACTGGGCAGTGCCACCTGATCATGTTCGGTTGATGTGGGAGCTGGAGCTGATCCCCACAATCCACCTAAGAGCACTTCTCTTTCTCCCACCAAAATGAGAGAATAGAACAGTGCTGCCCTGCTTAGGGGATCAGCTGTGGGTCTAAGAGCAAGTTGTGCTGCTGATGCCTTGCTGGGACTACCTAAAAACAGGCTAGACAAAATTATGAGAATAAAAAGTGGTTATATTTATTGAAGGGCCTTCAGGTACATATTGGGCAGATGAAGCCCACCCAGGGGCTACACCCAAAAATGGACGACAGGTCACGGGTTTTCATACTTTTATAAGTTTGGTCCATTTGCATATCGGGGGTTAATCCTCCAATTACAGCTTCAGGTAATGAAGTCATTTGCTCCAAGTTTGCTCCCCCCAACCCACTGTTGTTAACACTTCGCGGGGCCCGAGGCAGTAAGGTGTCCTTGGTTTCCAGGCCTAGAGAGGAATTGTTTTGTCTGACCAAAATGGGAGAACAGGAGCTAACAGTCTATATGGAGTTTAGAGTTACACACTAATTACAGGATTACAGATATATGAAAAATATAGAAGCTAAAATCCTAAGGCATCACTGCATTAGCAGTACTGCAGGAGCGCCCTGGAATTGGTGCTAACTCCCAAATAAAGTTCAAAAGGAAAGTGAGAAATTAATGGAATGAGAACAGCCCCCCAAATCTACCTTCTTTTAATCTGAGTCCTTGCCCAAGAGGTTTAGTAGCATGCCTTAAACTTGGTGGTATCTTAATACTTTCTGGGCGTCAGTATTTTGAATAATTCAGATGGTGTCACCTGTCATTAATCTATGCCTCCTCTGCCAGTCAGGGTTCTGACATTGTCTGTGGGTGGGATCCAGTACCTGAAAAGTTTCATTGTGTTCCCTGCTGTTTCACATCTGAAGAAGGGCTTGCATGCCTGAAAGCTCATCTGTTCTTTTCTAACTAAGTCAATTGGTTTAATAAATTCTATTACCCTTCTGTACTAACCCTGCCTCTAGTCCATTGCTCATTGCACTGCACTTTTTCCTCAATTACCCTTAAATGCAACTCTTTCCTCTTCAGTTTTATACTTTTTTCCTTTTTTCCTATTTTTCCCCTCTATCATCCCTCTATGTATATTTATTTCCCGTATCTGTTGCCCTGATTCATTTTAAAAGACAGAACATAAAGCACATTTAAAAATTACACTTCTGACTATGCAGCTTATACTCTCTTGGCCTGAGTTGCCTTTCACACCTATAAGGCTTTGTCTTTTTCGATCCATTAATCCTTGCTTTTGAAGGCTTCAGCATTCTCCTAGTAGCAGCCTGTTTCGATGAAAAGCAGCATTGCAGGACAGACTCTAGAGAAAAGCTAGTTAGAGTAAGATTTGTCTTGACAAAAATCACAGTCAGAAGAAGTTTGACCTGACAGTATTTTCATCTAACAATTTGGAGGGAAAAGCACTTTTAAAATTTTAAAAGAACAAAAATCATTCAGGAAGGTAAATATTGAAGTATTTTTTTTTTTTTTAATCCCTGTCATTCAAAGAACATTTCATTACGAACCAAGGAATTCACAGAAATTACCCAGTCCACAGTGACTTCTCTCCTATACTGTTCCACTGCACTATGCAAACACTTAAATAAAAAACATTTTTTCATCTGGACTGAAGATAGGAGTATGCAACAATTTTTATAATCAGATACCATTCTCTAATTATCAAAATAAAAATTAGAAGTTAAGTTTACAACTGAAATTACAGAAAAGCACACTCCAGGAATCTAAACACAGTTAACTTTCTTTTGGAAAGTAATGCCACTTGTTTTGCCCCCTTTATATTCCTTTAAATCACTATGATGAGGGCTTAGAGAGGTAACTTTTATCCATGTTTTTCATCAAAGTTTACACTCATTAATTTGGATGCAGTTTTAAATACAAGTCAATTGCATTTTCAATACATCTTGAAAAAACTTTCTGATTATTCTCTTTCCTGTCTTGAAATTGTTCTTACCCTCTCCAAGACATCACAGAGAAGTTAATGTAGAAATGACCTGTTGGTAGATGTCTAAGAAGCTGCCAAATCAGGCACATAACCGAAGGCAAATTTCAACTATTACTGTAGCCTATCACTTCCTCATCATACTGGAAATATCTCTCAATAGTGTATTGAAAAACAGGCATTCAAAGTAACTTGTTGCGGTAAACAATACTGCAGCAAAAACAGGATTATAACATTTTTTGTGACCTTTTGGGAAAAGTGTTAATTTCATGGGGATTTCTAGGAAAAAAGTGCCAATTTCACGCAAATTCAGGGGGGAAAGGTAGATCAGAAGGTTTTTCTTGGGAAGTATAAAAGCTGTAATGATTGTAAGAGATATACAAGCCTAATAATCATGAAAGCAACACTCCTTTACTGGTGTACATTCATTGCCTCATATCATGCTGGCAAAATGTAGAAACGTGATGTTTTACCACAAGTATGATGAAATGCATCTTTACGTTAATTTCCAAACAGTTCTAAAAATGGATCCTTAAATCAATGTCTTGTGGAGTTCTCTGGAGGCTCAAATAGTTCTTCCTCCTTACTGAAGCCCAGAAGTATCAAGGTCATCCTGAGTTTCGATGTCTAGCCCATGTGACTAAACAAGTGTGGTTGATTATTTGAACAGATTATGTGAGACGGAGCCTTCTGTTATTGCTCCCCTCCTTTTACGCTGAGGTTTATGGGGGCGTGGGCAGAGCACATGCAGCCAGTTGTGGCAGCAGTTTACTGTTGAATTTGAAATGAATGTAGAATAAAAGGTGAGAGAAATCAGAAAAAGTTTTGTGATTATTTAGATTTTTAGTGATTTACTTATCTGCTATAATGCAATCAGTAAGAAAGGTGAAAGATGTACCATGTGCCCTTCAAAAAAGTACAGAGTGTGAAATTTGGATTTGTCTATTTCCAAAATTTCAGTCAATCTTTCTCGGTAAGTCTTGTCTGCTTCTAGTGCAGAATGCTAATGGCCAGACTGAAACTATCAAAATAACATAGAGAGGTTAATGTAATTTTAACAACACAGCTAATGATAGCTGCTCATATGTGGTATGAGTATTTTACCATCCATAGCAGTCTAACAGCTGATATTGACTCTGGAGCAGTGTTTGGATTTCTTGTATGTTTTGGCAACTGTTTGAGTCCCCTGGTCCAGATTTGGGAAAGCTGCAGAGCTGTGGTGTCAGCACCAAACTATTAAAATTTCTGAAGTCTTATTCATGATGTTTGTCACCTTGAAATGCAATTGCATGAGATTGAATGATATTGCATTTTATTAGCTATGCTGAACTAGAATCAGAGACATGTTTAATTTGTGTACAATCAAAATAGTAGAATTACTGAATGAAGGTTGCTTACCATATCTCATATGGTATCTCTCTTCCTTTGAAATTTGTTGTTAACGTTCCATCATCTATATTTGTTGATTATTAATCTCTCTATCTCTGCCTGAATTGGATTATGAGTTTCTTAAAATAGCCACAAACTAAGAGAATTTTTATGGTATTCAAACAATTTCTCTAGAGTTAAAAAAAAAAAAAGAAGAAGTATGTCACAGTCTAAATGTGTGGCCTCAGCTATCCCAAAGGAGTATAAAAAGCACTTCCAGAAGAATGAGGGGATGTACTGAAACCTGACTGTAGTGTAGGAAGAAACTGCACAGTGACCATCATACAAAATGCTTCTTAGAGAGATGACTCTTTACAGCATTGTAACATTAAAAGGCAGTTTTATTGACTTGCAGAACACCTATAAATCCAGAGAAAGATTAAATATTCTCTCAGAGAAGTCCACTATAGTTTAGCAAGGGATCAAAGAGTTCCATTAATGGTGCAGTAGGAGGCAAAAAATATATATATATAGCAAAGGTTTATATAGCTCTGATGAGACTCCCCTAGGGAACTGGAAGACTCAATAGGTGAGAAGGAGATAAGAGGGGGGGAGATGGGAGGGAAATTATTGCCAGTCTAGAAGGAGGAGGCAGAACAAATTATTCTAATGGCAGTTTTTAGGAATACATCTTGAATGCACAAGCTGATAGCAATAATTGAATGTGATAAAATCCTAGACAGTGAACTTTCTTTTAGCACAAACATGTCAAGACAAAAATATCAAGTCACGTAAAGACCCTCCACCCCCTTCCTGACATCATGGTTCAACATTAGTCATGGTTGGCAAACTTACCCTGAACTTACTGAAACAAAATTTAAACAAAAAAAGCCATAATGGGAAAATGGCAAAAAACTATCTCCTATTCTTCAACTAGTTGTGGTTGGAAGGAGTTCTAGAGGTGCATCTTTTTTGTAACTATTTAATGGAAAAGTGAAGAGATAATATTACCACAGTTCTAAAACCCTGGAAGTAATGGAGAGTGCAGGTAACAAGTCCAGTTGAGGCCATAGATTGACACATAAACACCACAACCTGCTAAAACTACAGAAATAGTTTAAAATTAATACATTTTGGCTTTCATGATTTTTGTTAATGAAATCTGAAAACACTTTGAAATAGAGCAAAGAATATGGTCACTCTTTTTATCTGAAGATGAAAGAAAATAGAGTGCTGAGAAACCAAAGAAACTCACCTTGAGTCACACTGAAATTTTGACAGTGCTTGAAAATAGTGCCTGCTTTCTTGCTCAAGTCTTGAGAGCTGGACTGCCCTCTCTGCACCCCTCACACTGCATACCTTCCTCCAGGATCCCAGCACAAATAACTTCTGGGCCCATGGCTGAGGCTGTCTGTGGATTTGTGCATAGAAGATAGTGATTACAGAGCATGATTTTGACATGGACCCATAGATGTGACAAAACTGTTATTAAAAAAATAAGGACAGACAAATAAGTATCTTAACACCAAATAACTGCTTTAAAATTTGGAAGTAACAGGTGAGATCACTAGCCAGGGAGCAAGGACAACCAGGGCCCGCTGAGGATTTTGTAGTCATCTGGTTAATCACTTATTTACTGTTTGATACAGTGAAACCAACGGCTACTGGTCACTGCAGACTTGACACACCAAACTCATCATAAGCTTACATCTGAGGGAAAGACAACACACATCATTGCTACAGGCCAATGCTGAAAAGCTCTGGCAAACAGCAGTGAAAGACATGAACACCATCAACTGCATTCCTCTCAAGGCAGAAGCGAGCAAACTACACCCGCAATACAAGAAGAAAAACATGTTTCCATTTAAATATGCTATAGACAATTTTTCAGTGCTCAAAATATTAAACTGCATGATATTAACTGAACATCAGGGTGCAAGATCTCTACTTGTTTTCTGAGGCTTTAAAAAGTACATTTATGGGAAATGATGCCACTTTAGCCTCCTCCTCCCAACTCTACAAAAAAAAAAAAAAAATCCCATTAGGTTTCTTTCTGTATAACTTCATATACATTGAGTTTTGTTTGCTAGAGAGAATTAGATCCTTTGGCAAATGAATCATCTACCATGCCCCATCTTTTCTTCCTCAAGAGGGTAGAGCCTTAGGCTTTGCATCAAATTGTACAGTACACAATTTTTAAAGTTGTTGGAGTTTATTTCTAGTTCGCAAATTATTTGATTGAGTCAAGTGCAGTCATGAGGTGGAAAAGTGGTGATAGATGGGTATGATAAATGCGCTTTGAAGAAAAGTGCCTCAAGAAAGCTGTGCAGATGTATTCAGCTGCATAATATCAGATTTCCATGAAAAGGGTAGCCATTGATATATTAGAAGAACTCCCACTAATGGAATCATAATTAGTGCAAGCTACTTGCATCCTGTGCAAAGTTAACTCTCCCTTGTCACAGATAAGAGAGTAATAGTATTTTAGTAAAGCTTGATGCTCTGCTACTTGCATTTTCAAATGCACTTTAAATTAAATCCTTTTTCAGATGATAATTGGTGATTGGGATTGCCGACTAGAGCTGTGTTTGGAATTCTCTTGCTGTATATGTCACTTATGAGATGCTGAAATTCAGTTTTGGTATTCAGTGGTGAGGGTTGTTTAGGGACCCTGGGCTTGGGCAGGTGTTACCATGGACTGCGGGTTCGAGTGCTGTTTCTGTCTGAATTATCAACATCAAAGTATCATGGGAACTTCACACTGACGTCACTTTTCCTTTTGCAATCTGGATGTACCCACTGAATAATGAAAGCCCAGAGAAAAAATATAGAAAACTAGTGATGTTAAGGATTCATTCTAGAATTTTTTTTTACTTTCACTCATAGGATTTTTGTGTTAGATTTTGGCCTAAGAATTTTCCTTGAAATCTAAAGCACTTTAGGATCTTCAAAAAGTAAAAAAAAAAAAAACAAAACAAAAACCAAACCAGAACAGATTGGAGTGAGGATATTATCTTCCACACTAGAGATTGTCTTCTGGGAATAGATGGCTGTGAACGGCTATGTCTCCATTCAGGACAAGGACTTCTGAACTCCTTGAAGCACCGCTACAATAAGCAATCGCATCTAGAACATCAAAGCAGACCTGGTCATTCATATGCTTGAAATCATTCAATTTTGGTTTTTATGATCATGTACTCAGGTCTCAGCTGTGCTACTGCTGGTTATAGTATCACTGAAGACTGTGTGGGCCTCAGTATCAGTGCTGATGGCTGAACAAAGAGCAGTTGCAATGGATTCAGCAGAGGTCCATGTACAGCTGCCAGGTGAGAAATGGGTCCTGTTTGTCAATATAGTATGAAGAATCCAAATGAAATGGGGTTCTTCAAGCTTGATATGATGCCAGTGAAAGCAGTGGAGTTTCTCTGATTTATAGAAGAGAAGCACCTCAACTGCAATATTTTATTATCGTATTTTAGTGGGTAATTGAATATGAGGAAGCTGTGCACATTGTAGAGATTTTTTTTCTTTTTTGTAACAGCAAAACGGGATTTTGCCAAACTTCTAATGAGAAGTCATTCTTAGTGTGTAAATTTCATTATTGTCAGAGGATGAATGTGCAAAGCATGACTGAATCAATCCCATAGTCTTAATTTTAAACCGTTCCGTATTAGTTATCAAAGCATTTTCTGTAGTTCACTATGCTGCTCAAGTAGAAGGATTTGTAGAAATATTACTCGGTAAGAAAGGGTTAAAAAGTGAAAGATAAAGAGCTCCAAGTGTCATTGTTTTAGTAACAGTAATGTTATGTCTCTGCTACAGTGCATAAAGAAAAGAAAAAAATGCTGACAAGAAAAGAAATATCACACTTTAAAAAACTTTACTGAGTCTAAGGAAGGCACTTTTAAATTTGTGCCAGTTACAGTAATTAGTAAACTTGTTCTTAATAGTGTTGTTAAAATGTAATTTTTTCACACTTTCTCTGACTTTGACACTGCTGCTTTTTAAACTTCATTTTGCACTTTGTTCCATTGTTCTTTAATCTTCTGCACTTTGCATTTAGTATCACTGAAATTTCGCACTTACTATGTCAATAACATCTGGCAAAATTGCCACCTATTAAGAGTAAGTGTTCTTTTTTCTCCTGTGAGAAATGTGATGGTGTATTATATTGGTTTCCCTTGAGAGGCTAAGGAGACAATTTTAAAGCAGATAAATGCATTAAAGAAATAACCTGAACTACAAGAGAAGGTTAACGAAAGTCAGAAACTTTTTTCTTTTTTTTTTTCACCTTTTTTTTTTTTGCTTTGATAAAATCATCCTGTACATGTGGGGAGTTCAGTTATGCAATGTTTTGCACATTTGGATGTATGTTACATTTCATAATGCTGCTGCAGGATACGATATGTTCTCATAGGCTTTTTTCTACAACTTTTTCTTGCCATGTTGGATATGTGTCAGTTTAGTGATGTATTGCAGCAAATGTGCTGGTAAGCTGAGCACTGCTAGATCATTGTGGAAACACAGAAGTGATTTTGCAGAGGTGATGCAGCCGGGAGTAGGCCTGGCTTTGAGTTCTCCACCTCCACGGTCAAGCACTATTCCAGTTCACTTGTGCATGGAGTGAGTGTCAAGCTCCTTCTCACAGCAGAAATATTCTACTGAAGGAAGATGCCATGGGTTGGAGTGAAGTGATTATCCCTTCTGCAGCTCCCTCTGTACTTACCAGCCCAGAGGGAAAGGCCCTGACCTTTGACGTTACCCACAGCCAGAAGACTGACCCACTTTGGACGTGCTGTCTTCAACAAGGCCTTCCCAGGTTAGGACATACACATGCACCTCTGCACGTAGTCTGGCCTTTAAAGTGTACAACCTTTTCCCAAACGGTATAAATATCTTGAGTGTGCATGTGATATATATATAGTGCCTGTAAATGAAACTGAATTTAGAGAATGAAGTACAGCCTAAGTGACAGACTTTTCCTTTGCCATGGATAATATCTGGGTGAAACTAAGCCCCCTATGCTATACAGATGCTGAAATGATGCTGAACTTCACATACTTGCACACGAGGCAAGGAAGGAAAAAACTTCACAGGAGAAAATTCTGTAGCACTGTTTACACCTTGGGGTCAATTTTCATGATACAGTCTCCCATGGCATTGCAGGAATGTGAGCTGTGAAAGGCTAAAGGAAACACAGCATGTTCCAGGGCCTGTCAAAGACATGGGGAATCTTTCCTTTGACTTTGGCAGAGCCTTGGCCTGAGTCCTCATTAAAAAAGCAAACTATACGGTTTGATTGGAAAAACAGGAGGGATGGGAATACAATGAACTGAGACACAGGGATTTTGGTACTTAGGCAGATTGTGGAAGGGCATTCCATGTCTGCAAAACCTCGTGTCAGGACTCAGTGTTGCAAACATTGTGATGTCTGGCTTTGCATGAGGGATGTGAATTTTGCACCCAGCTACAAGCACAGCCCCAGTTAGCATAATAAGAACTGCGCATATATTGAATCACAGAGAGAGACTTGAGCAGAAGAAGGTCTGTCCCCATGGAAAAGTGACTTTACAATTAGACTAAAGAAATGGACTGTTCTAAAACTGGTACACTTGAGCTTTGTTCAGCATATTGTTAAAGAATAAATAGATACATTCATCTCTGTACGGATACATGTATCTGTACAGAGACTTAAAAAAAACATAAATGGCTTGAATTTGTATGCTTGAATTCAAAAGAAGTTTTACTTGAGTAAAGCAACATAGGGATGAGTTCAATGCTTTAGTGACTTTGATCTATATGATAGCTATAGAACACATCTAATCTGAAATAATTTAAACTAATAATATTACAGATTTGCTACAGTCTGACTATAATATAATGCATATTTCTATGGTTTTCAATTTGCACATAGTATTTGTAATGGCATTTATTAGCTTTTTTCAGTATAAATCTAGCCAGGTGATGTGCTGCTGCTTAAACTTGGAGGACATAGAAATAGCAAAATAAAGCATGCTTGAATATTTTCACTGTTTTCTTTCTTCCATGTATACAATTAAGGCTCAGATATTTGCATCTCAATTGATCCTGTATTATAATAAGAAGTTTACATACCACTGGTTACAAATAATGAGGTGGTGAAGAACAACAATTGTATTTCTCCTCCCAGATTTTCCCTTTTCTTAAATTTCTCTTCTTCATTCTTTATTGGCTGCAATTTAAAAATCTTTTCCCTGACATGAATGCATTTTCTTCTGAAAAACTGACTCTTCTGATGTTTTTTATTTTAAAATAATTTTATATCAAAAAATTAGTATTCTTAACAAGAAACAAGCAAGACTCTAATGAGCACAAACATGAATCAAATGCTTGTGTTGTCCGGTGCTATCCAGCATGATATTGCAGTGCTCATTATTAGCCTTCCTTCTAAAATTGTCACCTTCAGTTTCTTAATTTAGAAAAGATGATTTTTTTCCTTATTCTGAAAAGCCACCAAGAATTTGCAGTTGTGATTCATTAGCTTCCAGCTGGAGACAGAACCGGAGACTCAAATAAGTTCTTAAGGTGACTGCTTGACTAAACTGCCCCAAAAATCGGTTATTTTTCTGTTTAGAGACACATTGTGATAGATTACATGCAGCTAGCTCATGTGAGCCTTGTTCACACTTTGTAATGATTTTCTTGGTAGGTAGTTCCCATGATTTCTTGGGGAAGATTCAGAGAGTAAGTCAAGGTTTGGCAACTTTTCAAAGTTGAGGTGCCAGATGGTATTTTTCTTTCCCAAATTAGAAGTTAAGCATGCTGTTTGAAACTCAGCAAGAGCTGGGAGATACTGCCTTTCACAGAAGCAAGATGCTGCCAATCACCTTTTTGGAGGTATCATCTCTCTGCACAAAGCTGTAGTTTCTCAGCCCCTGTTGAGTGTGGAAGGTGGGGGAGCCTCTGCATTTCACAGGTGCCCCTCTAAAGATGTGCTTTGTCTCCCAGCTCCTGAGCCACGTGAGCCCTGCCGTGTGCCCTTAAGAGACTGCCTGTGGACCATCCTGGCTAAACAAGATGAAGGTTGACGATCCCTAGAAAAAGAATTTTGTTGAAGGAGCAGAGATGCCTAATCTAACCCTAGTCAAGGGAACTGGTTTAGATTGTCACAGTGGTGCCCCCATCTCATAGCTGTTTCCCTGTGTGCTATTTTCATTGTGCCCATGTTGCTATTTTTTGAGGTTGTTTGCTTTTCTTCCAAATTCAGTTTTAAATAGGTGACTAAAAGGTCAGGCCTTCAGCCTACGGTGTGTGTCTTTAGGCAGTTATGTTCACAGTAGGTACTTCAGGGAAAACAAATTTGTTTCAGGTAGGCAAGTGATTTTGCTGCCAGCACCCATTTCTGACACCTGAATGTTGGCAAAGACCATAGTCTACTTCCCTGTTCAGCTGCAGCCTGTCAGCTGAAAGCTGCTCCATTTTACATTTTTGAATCTCTTTCATGTCACCAGAGGTCACAATCCCTTGTGTGGGAATCACTGAACTCGTGAATATCCTCGTGGCGAAAGGCCCTTTAAGTCTTCTGCTTTGCAAACTAACAGGAACAACAAATGTTAGAAAAATGGCACCTTTTATAACCTGTTAAGTTAGAGATTGTCTTGTACTGCTAACTAGTGCCTCCACTCAGTGAAAGGGCAACATAAAGACACTAAAAAGAGAGGGGGACTTTTTGAAGCAAGTAAACACAGATCCAGAAAGGTTGGTCTGGCTTGTCCTTCAGCCCAAACGCGGGCTCGGCACTCCTCAGCTGTTTGCACGAGGTGAGTGTAGCCAAGCTGTGGCTCTTGGGAGGAGCCTGAGTAAGTGAACGCATGGTCCCAGTGACTGAGTCCTCTCGTGCAGCTATGAGGATCCCTGCTGTGTTATCTGGATTCACAGTGGCAGGAAGAGCTTTGGAACTCTGGAGGACAGTATCACTGAACTGCTGTAGCACCCGGGCTCTTGTTATGCAGCAGAGTGGCTCATTGGTTTCTTGAGCACGAACGTGGCGTTTCTCATGAGTGTGAACATCAGCAAATTCACATCTGATTAGAGGCTGACAGGTCAGAGGGCTGTCATCAGAAGTCCAGAATCTCTTGGCTACTACCAACTGACAGCTCATCTCCTACCACATCAGAAAAAAGAGTGCAGAAACCTATGTAGATGCTTTCTCCATCAAGCTACCAACTTAACACCACTTTTAAACAAAAAGGAATGCAAACCAACTTGACATTTATCAAGATAGCTTGGAGACAACAAATATGTTGCAAGCCTGAAGACAGGTGCATTACCACTAAGAAGGATTTTGTTATGAATGTTCTCATTACAGTGTGTCATGGATAACTAACAGCACAGAGTTTGTGCCTTGAGGTTCAGCTTTGCTGTTGTTACATTGTTGTCACATGATTTTATGCTAATCTTTTAGATTAAATGGTAAATATAGAAGTCTTTATTCAATTAACAAAGAAGTAGTCATTAAGGGATGGTGATTGAAATAAAATGTTGAGAAATATTATCCTCTTAAATAAGAAATTACTTCATGAGTGGACACAAGCAATACAGCAAGGGATGGAATAAAACTGGAAAAGAGCAAAAGCAATACTGAGACATGCCTCAGCTCCCTGTTTAGAAGGTAAATGTTCAGAATTTACTTAAGCTTTTTTACCCACTCTGCATGGTACATGTAATGTATATCCTAAGTTCTGCATGCGAGTATCCACATTATGTTCGGTATTTACTCTCTCATTGGTTTCAATTGTTTTAAAGTTTGCTGCTGGCTATAAATCTCTCACTACAGCTTTTATCTGAATTAAAATAATGGACTCTTTTCATACGATTATGTGTCTTCCTTATAGTAAATGTCCGAGCTGAGGGACGTATTTTAGTCCTGAACTTTTGTTTTAACCCGTATTCTGATCAGATCTGACTGTAATAGCTATCCTTATTATTATTGTTATTTAAGTGATTTCAATAGACTACTGACAATTACCTGGAATAATATAGCCTGTGTATGACAGTGCCAGCCAGCAAGGAAGAAGGGAACCTGCCTACAGAGCCAAAAGAGCAAACACCCACCACTCTACCTATTAGACAGCTAAAAAATGTCTTCTCTGTCCTTATAGCAGGTAGGCAGATATGAAGTGTGGTAATTACCTGTCCCTTATCTTATCAATAATTAATACTTTTCACTTTCATTATGTTCTTTTCTTTCTGGTTACTACACCTTGTTCATCACCACACTTGCTGTGTGTCTTGTTCTATGCATTTCCACAGCTGTCACGTGTTAGTTTTCTTGTGCTCTTCTTGGACAGAAAAGCATACAGAAAATTTTGGACTAATTTTTATAATCAGCATATCTCTGCATATATATATTGCTAAATATTCTGAAAGAAATCAAGATAATGGTCATTATCATAGGATTGGAGGGGATGGTTTTCTCTGTCTTACTCTGCCAACAGCATGTCAGCTGCCAGTAAAAAAACAATAAGTTTTTGAAGCAGAAGTCTATATTGTTTAGCAGGTGTTTTGGTTATATTGGCATTTTTCTTTTACTAGTCCTATGACATATCGACTGTCTATACATTGCAGTTGCACCGTGCAGGCGTGTGCAATCTTACTGTAAATGCCCAGCGGGGCATTTAATCGAGCATTTTATTTGCCTCATCCTCAGAAGTACTGAGGGTCTTTACTTTCCTCCCGACTGAGACGGACTGAGGACCAGGACTGACAGAGCTCAGACTCCCTCTATCTTTCCATCACAGACAGAAGCCGTTGAGGAACCTCTATGACCAGTGTAACTTAGCATAGCTTGGCAACAGCTCCGTGCTGCAGTCAGACAGCCTGTTCTGGCTGCAGATGGTACCCTGATTTCTCCCTGCTTAAGCATCCCCTCAGCTCACACCCAGGCTCCTGCCGAAAGTTACTGCCTCCTCGGGTCTACTGGCATGAGTCACAGAATGACTTTCTAGTCCAAAGCAGCCAAACGATGCAGGTTAAGGAAATAGTTCTTATTGAATCAGGTTAGGGAGCAACTAGGTGAGCAGGCAGGCAGCTGTGAGGGAACAGATAAGAGGTGAGCAGGTGAGGGGGTTTCATCTGCAGTGAGAAGAGGGTGCCTGAGCACCATGTAAGTGATGTCAGAACCCCTGCCAGTCTTCTGATATGGGAAAGGGGAGAGACTTTTTGTGCCCTCCCTTCCTTTTTTCCTGAACCAAGTCTATCTGTCATATAGAAGTGTATCAAACTCAGTGCTAAAACTCACTTATTTATTATTTTAAGGAGTTGAACAGCTGTTACCCCAGTCAGTGAATGGTTTCTCTAATATTTTAGTCACAGATCACATATAGAGAGTAGAATAAACTAATTACTCCCACTAGCTGCCTTTGCTTGAAGTCTGGCTTTACATACCAGGTTAATTTATGAGATCCCTCTCATTTTCCTTTAGCTGGTTAGTATCTAAGGCCTAGATGTGTTACAGATAGCTCACAAAAACTCCATTTTGAGCAGTGATCAGCTCCTATCTCACATGAAAGCTATACATAGGTCTGGTCAGAACTTCAGCAGTAACAGCTTTAGGAAAACAAATTATTATAGGAAGTGATTGATGTACTGACTAAATAGGTTGCAATCGTCCCCTGCAGTAGGTGGTGCTCACTGCTTAAATAAAATTAAATAGTGACAGTGATGGGCATACCAGCTTTTGGTTGAGTCCTAAAACCAAGGATGGACAAATTGTGAGGAAAAAGGATAAAATCTCTGAGAGAGCAGAGCCTTGTTTCATAGGGTGCATTCTCTCTAGCTAACCTTTCTTTTGCAGTTTCACTTTTAAATACTCTTGGTAAAACAAACTCCACTGCATGTTTTCTTGCTGCAGGGACACCTGGTATATTTTAGTGTACAGTACGCTTTAGGAAGGTCTCAGAATACTAGAAATGTTAAATTTTTATATAAGCAGTGCTATTTTTGGTGAGAAAAATTGATTGGTAATTTATATAAATGCCAACTTCACCTGTTCAGCTGCTATTTGTAGGGTCTCAAGGCAAACTGAAGTCAATGAGAATTAGGCCCAAATGCATTTGAAAACACCTATAACTGTCTGTATGTGTTTTAGGCACCGAAATACCTTCAAAAATGTGTTCTTCGGTCCTGCATCGCTTGTGTGGTGCTGTGGAGATTTAGTTTGTTCACAGATCCAGCTACCTGCACGTGCCTCTTCTCAGCCCTGATGCTGTGGCAGGGTCCTGCTTGCAGGTTTTCCCAGTGCTGCTGCTGCAGGTGTCGGCAGATGCTGGACTCTGCAGCTTGCCCTCTCTGCCTTTCCTGTTTCAGCACCTTCTGAGGTCCTGAGAGAGCCCTGCTGGCTTCCACCAGCAGCGCAGGGACATTGCAGATAAGGCGTGTGTGCAGATTTGAGTGGGGTGATGAGAAGCCTGTTTCCATTCTTCTGTGCTGAACAGAAGCAGTCATAAAAACTAACCCAAGCCCCACGTGTTCCTTTGTAATGAAATTTGGGAATTCATACTGGAGTTTTTGATCCAGGCCATTCTTGAAATTTTAGGGAAGTTTGGACCAAGATCTGAGTTTTATGGCTTATTTCTATAATGGTTTTGAACTGGATGCCAAATTTGTGAGCTCTGCCCTGTCTAAGTACTTGGATATTATTGCCTTAAAAACGAAAAAAAAAAATTCTCAGTAGTGAAAACCTCTGTTTTGAGACTGTTTTCAAAACGGTTGATCTTGTTACCCAAGCGGAATAAAAATGGAAATTGCATTAAAAATGTGTGCTAAAAATTTTGTAGTTTGATTTACTATTTGTATATTTGCAGGTCATTATTAATGTTCCATAATAATACTTCACCTGGTAATAATACATATTAATTCCTTCATATTTCTAAAGCCTTTTGAGAACCTAGAGAAGTGCAAAGTGTTATTAAATGAGTTTAAAATTCCAGCTGTTTTCCCTGCAATAGGTTTCGCCTTAAGTAAGAATGAATATTAAACAAAAAATATAAATTTTTCTAAAGTGGATCTTCACTGACCGCCTGACAAAGTACATTTATTGGCATGCGTTCCATCTCTTTTTCCTGGTGATATATAATTTTAGTTTGATTTAGCTATTACTTCATTACTTTAGGAATAAAAGTTCACCGAGGCTGACACTTGTCTCACAAGGTAAATCTCCACTCCAGTAAAAGTGAAGTAAACTCTCCTTTCCAGTTAGAAGAATATTCTCCTGTAATGTTTTTTTCATAAATATTGGTGTAGTGCTTAATAATATCTTCTGTATAGAAATCATGTCTCTCTTGAGAAATGCATTGGTCTAAGAGCCCTAGAGATAGAAAAGTAAAATCCTTAGCTCACTCCCTTAAACCTGGCGTTTTCTAGATGCTGTGTTCTGCATGGCTTCGTTTTGTTTTGTTTGAAACCATAGTATTTCTATTACTACAGAACCTGTTGAAATGCAGACTGTTAGCGTGCTAATGTAAATTCTGAAAAGGAAACTAATTTGTGCTGTTTTCTTAGGCTACAACCAAGATTATTTTTTTGTATTAAAAAAAAAAAAAAATTACGATGATGTAAAGGTCCATGAGTTAAACTGCAACCCTTTGTGTAACAAGGAAAAAAGCCACCTGAAAATATGTGTAAAATGTGTTTTGAGCTGCAACAATGAACTCTTTCAAAACAATGCTGTCACTGTTTCAGTACTTTAAAGTGACACTGTGATTTTCAAGTATTAATAAGCATCCAGGGGGAGCTAGGGAGTAGCAATTTTGCTTTTTCTAATGGTATATAAGGAAATATGAATACAGAGAAAAGTAGTATAAATGACTAATTCGTATTTTGGGGTTGGGGCTTTTTTTACTAGGAACTTTTGATAAGAAACTGGTCAGCCATTCTGAGAGTGGTGGAAAGCCTGTCAAGGTCACTGCCAAGGACAAGAGAGTCAATTAGTATGCAGATCAGAGCCAAGGAGTTCAAAGGTATTGTTCCAATTCAATCACATTAGCCAGGCCAGTAATGAACAAACGGCATGACCTTAATCAGGGAGCCTGAACCACTCATTGAAGGGAAGTCTGTGTGTCTCTGTGTGTATTTGAGGGGAGCAGGAGGAGGGGTTAGGGTGGCAAAAAGGATGTGGTTTCTTTTGTTGTTGTTGTGGTTTGGCTTGGGCTTTTTTTTTTTTTTTTCTTTTTTTTTTTTTTTAAAGGGACAGCAAGCCCAGTTAGCTTAATTAGCCACCAGTAGTGGAAACTTATTTCTGGGTCCCTGTGTTCTGAAGTACAAAATTGCTTTTATTTTTGGGTGATAACTGAAACAGCTTCAAATGGACAGGTGGCTTGAATATTTTAATAAAATGCATTCAGTGATATGCTAAAGGGTATGCAGGAGGAGGGAGATAACCTTATGTAAAACACCAAACCAAATTTTGCAATTACAGTTTCTCTCACACTGTTCTAATTTTCTGAAAGTCTACATGCAAGGAAAATTCTGGGTGATTTTTTTTTCCCCCCTTAAACATAAAGTAAAGTAATCCACACTCTAGTTAAAAATGGAAAGAATGTTTATTTAGAAGAAATATTTCTTTAGAATTCTCAGCCTGATAAACATTGCATCATACATAATTATATTTTAGATGAACAAATTGCGAAGTTGTTTCATGCACTCAGCACAATGCACACTGCATGTTTCGGTGTACTCGATTTAGTACAGTCAAAAAGCAGCATTCATATTCACCTTAACAAATGCCCACTTTATTATAAACTTGCAAAATATATCTCTCTGCTATTTTTCATGTATACATAAACACGTTCAAATACTTCTACGGAAATGTGTACATAGTGAGGACACAATAATAAAATGACAGGATATATCTGTACTCATTTATATATTATAATGTCTGCATGTTTCTGCAAAGTGGTTTTTGAATGCATACTTAGGACTCCACTGAAATTTCTACATAAATCAGGTCTGCATTCCTTTTTTTATAAGCAAATGATTGAATTTGGTAGCCAAAAATACTAAAATAACACTTCAAAGGGTAACATTTCTCTGTGTTTGGATATGTAAACACATAGTTTCTGCACGTGGAAAGACTGAAAAAAAAAACCTCTGCAAGAAATCAATATTAACTATTGAAAATGTGAATGATGCTTAAAATACATTCACAGGGTTTACCTGCAAGTTTTGTCTTCCTATGGTTTACTTACAAGTTATTGTTTTGTGTTTAAATATATAATAAATTATAAGTTTTCTGTGTCTCTCTGGGTAAAATTTGCTCAACAGTTCCTTCAATTGGAGCAGATTATCAAAGAAAGCTGCAGGCTTCATTGGGGAGACTGCAGAAATCATTCATTTCTCTGTAAATGAATTGTGATAGGCAACTAAGATTTTAGGAATCAAGGGGCACTTGTTTTTTATTTTTTTCTTTCACTCTCTTCCTCTCTCTTCTTTGCTGGGGAGGTACTTCATCATATCTCACTAAAACGGAAGATGCATAACAGAAATGAAACTATTCTAGGCTATGAAGCACCCTAGGGGTTCATGAATGTTGGGGGAGGAACACTGATTATACAATGCAATAACATATTGAGACACTATTTCAGTTTTACACTTGGTATCAAGTAAATACAGGATATCTCACCCATGAAGGGTGATTATCTTTCATGAAGGGAGGAAATGAGTTATTAAGGTCTTTCTCAGGAGCAAAACAAGGATAAGAATCTTTATTAATGTAAGAAACATTTTTTTCCCCCTACAGTAATATACTTCCTTTTTAGCAAAGATATGGATTTTTTTTGTCTTTAAATTGTCTATATCTCAGAATGGAACACATATCAGTTTTAGCTGACACCACTGCAGTGCTTGAGAATATTGTTATAAAACATGTGCTCATTTTTTATCTAGATCACAATTAATAACATTTTTAAGCATGCAATGTCTATCTCGTCCCATAAAAACACTTGTAAAGTATTTGACATTTTATTTGAGGATATTAAAAGATTGTTTAAAAATAAACATACACCAGCAGAGGAGAATTTTCACACGATTATTCAGATAGTCAATAGGTCCTCTTTGATCATATTATTATGATGCTTCTGCTGGATTTCAGTCTAAGACAGGCGTATTTTTTGCTCTCTCTCTCTCTCTGTCTCTGTCTCTCTCCCCCCCCCACCCCCCCGCCAAACAAGGTCATAGATTTTTTTAAATGAGGACTAGAAGTTCCAAGTACAAGATTAAGTAAGTTCTAACAGTGTTATAAAAGTAAGTGCTTTTTTCTATAATAAAAGGTGTTTAAAAGGTTCGCTACAGCTTTAAACAGAATTACAATTTACTTCTTTCAAGTGTCCAGGCCATAAATTCTTCTCAATTCCCTCTCTCTCTCCTTGTCGGAATTAATGAGATCAGATTTGATCAGGGCAGTGATGTGTTCAGAGCCAAATCACACAACAGCGCGCGTGCGGTAATGGAATTTGCATCTAATGCATACATAAATCAAACATCTTTCTGGACATTTTCATATGCATAATGTCATTTCATCCAGTTCTCTCTGTGCAGAGGGGGAGATTTTTCTCTCTGAGAGAATGACTTTCTTTAATGCTTTCATTTTATTTTCGCTGACTACAATCCCCGTGAATGCGCTCGGTCGGAGAATCTTTCGGGGCGCGGTTGACAGTTCCTTTTCCAAGAGGGGTCCTTCACATTTATCATGCCTCTTCCTCGGGGGCTTTGTTATGCAAATGTGGCTGAAATTGATAATTCCAAAGTGCTTCATTTCGGTTCCTTGGCGGTTGGAGATGGTAGATAAAAAGAAACTGACAAGACACACTGATTGCCCTCAATGCTTGTAACTCTCTTGCTAACAAGGCTCGATATTGTTAAAAATTCCTATTGTTATCAGGGTGGCAGTTCCATTATGCAGGCCTTGCAAATTTCTCATTTGAATATTAACCCTTTAATCACCCAGCTCTGCTCCCCTCCCCCAGCCCGGAACCAATTGCCCTCGGGTGGGTCAGAACGCAAACCAGGAAATTATTGCCCTATTATTAGTGAAAACTATGTATGTGTGTGTTTTGTTCTGTTTTGGTTTTTGTTTTGTTTTGTGGGTTTTTTTT
>VZTA01005138.1:0-13645 GCA_013398855.1 Mohoua ochrocephala | reverse complement strand
TGCTCATCCCTGCTGTTCCAGCCTGCTGCTCCCGAGGGTCCTGCTATGGCACAGGGATCGGCTGCCCCTGGAGGTTTGTGAAGCCTTTCTTCCATCCCTTCCCGGCTCGGCCCAGCCGCCATTACCGCGTGCTCCCCGAGCCCGCGCCACAGCGCCCCCTGCAGCCGCGGGGGAACCATCGCACCCGCCCTGCCCGCCGGGAGCCGCCAGCGCCCCTGCCGGCGGTGAGCGTAACTGCACCGAAGGGGAAAGGGCCTGAGGCCGAGAGAGGCTGGCACCGGGTGTCTGGTTCTGTTTGTTGTTACTGCCACCGTTTTTGTTGTTTGTTTGCCTTGACAGACATATATCAGTAAAGAACTGTTATTCCTATTTCCTCATATCTTTGCCTGAAAGCCCCTTAATTTCGGAATTATAATAATTTGGAGGGAAGGGGGCTACACCTTTCTATTCCAAGGGAGGCTCCTGCCTTTTCGGCAGACACCTGTCTTTCAAACCAAGACAGCCCATTAAAAACACTTGTCTAAGGGGGGAGCCTAGGAGATCCCTTCTGTATTCCCTTGTGGGATCAGTGGCACTAAAATATAGCTAGGGATATTAGTGCTGCTGCCCTGTGCATCCCTAATGTCTTAGCCATGTGGCTTGTGACCTTGTTTGCCTTTACCCCAAAAAAGCATTTTCCCAGCTGTCTTCTCCCCATATAAGTAATCACAAGCCATGCTCAAGTGACCTCTTAACCTTTCTCTCCAGAGGACAGTCAAGGCAGCTCAGCTATCTCTCTGTAAGGCCTGTTTACAGGACCCTTCTTTGTATTTGTATCCAGCAAGACCCCCTCTGCTCCCACAGGTCTGACCTGATTGGTCAAAGTGGTAGGTGAGCTGTAGTGTTCTGTGCAATGGCATTTTTAGCCAGCAATGTGTTCCTCATTTTCTGACTGCACAGAGCTATTCAAGGCATACAATCAGTCTGGAGCCAGGTTTTTCTACTGAGGAACTAAGGCAAGCCAAGGCAGCTCACTGCATGCAAAGCAGTTTTTTTAAAAAAGCCCTGAATGGATGCTGGACACAATAAACTTACTGAGGGAAATAAGAAGGTTAAGGCACTGTAGGGCCAAATCATCTTTGTTCAGTACAATTAACCAAAGCAAATCTGGTATATCAGCTGTAATGCCATTTGCCCTTGCAACTGCTCAGGCAGCAAGGCTCTGGTTTGAGGGACACAGGAGACGCTGGTTATCCACATGGTCATCCACAGGTGAGCCTGGTTTGCAGAACAAGATAGATGACAACCAGGGACGTGAAAACCGCTCAGTAGAGGAATAATCACTGTGAGTTTTGTTAACTGCATAGGACTTGCCTTTCAGTCCCCCCTGGTGAATGGGAAGTAGCAGTGTAACTCCAAATTTACATTTTGTGCTGATGGTTTAACAAGAGCTAGAGTAAAATAAGCAGTGAAGAAGGAGTAAGTAAAGATTTTCATAGCTTTTCTTCCTTCTGTATCAAGTTGTTCAATTCTAACAGGCTAAATTAAATGTGACTGAGGTAGTTACAAAGTATGCTTGACTTGCCTTTGTATGCCTTTTTTTTGCTTTCATCTTCAGGTGGCATTTATGGTTACTGAGCCAATACCTTTACTCTGAAAACATGGGACAAAGCAGGCTTTCAAGGAACATTACTCTCAAACATTTTTTATATGTTTAAAAAGCTGCTACCTGTATCACAGTGTATGATAGTGCATATTAATTTGCATGGCCTGGCCTAACAACCTGTAAAAAACCAATCAATCCAACCAAATCAATTACTTTTAAATAATGTCTTCCTAGGTCTTGGGATTACTAAAAATTAATTTTAAAGTGGCTAGTTCAGAGACATCCTTCAAATTAGAGGAGTAGTGGGACTCCTGTGTCCCTGCTCTTTTCTGTATCAATGACTGGGATTCATTTTGCTCTTCATTGGATTCTCTTGTTTTCCCATCAGTCTATAAAATACTAATCTCTCAAGCAAATCTCAACTGCTTAAAACTAGATTCATAACTGGAAACAGTTATGAATGCAGTTCCTGCATTGTTTCTGCTCCTTCCTTCTACCCTCAAGCATTTCTTGCACAACTTAATCTTCAACTGACCTGATTCTTTGAATAACTCCTGGTTCTGAGACACTAAATCTTGTACTTCTGATGGCTGCTAAGTGAAGCTGGACTTCCATCACTGCTCCAGGGAGGTTGTATTGCCCATTAGCACCTTTCTAAGTCAGGACTGGAGGCTCAGCAGAATAAACAGAAGAGCAAACAGAGCACTGAGTGCTCTGCATGTTGTATTTAGTTCACAGGTAAAGGTCACAGACTGGGCTGCTCCCTTTACATGAACTGGTTATAACACGTGCTTGCAGTTCTGGTTTCACAACATTCATCTGAACTCCCATGAATTAATCTGTGTTGGGTTACCCATGCTGGAAAGCTGTGATAGTTTAAATCAGGTCAGCTGGTCAGATTCTTGCACAAGTTTCTCTTTGGGCTTGATGTCAGATTGCCAATGTAAATGAAACTCCAGGTCATAGCATCTTTTCTGTGATTTTAACTAAGATTAACTAATATAGGTTATCCATCATAAGGAAGAACATAGTTATTTTTCACCTCCCTTCACAGTGTCAGTAACTGTAGAACTCCTTGAGTTTTCAAGATACTTTTCCGAATAATGACTGAGTTTTTTTGATTGGTTGTTTTTAATCCTTCACACTTCTAGGTTAAAAATCAAGGCAGGCAAGCTGAACTTTCTCAGAAGTTGATGATAAGCACTGCCACCAGATAGAAACATTAAGATCACAGGATATATTGGAGCTGATCTGATGACAGAAAAAGAGGATGTAAATTTTCAGTCCTTTTTATTTGTCTTCTTTTGTGTTGGGGTTTTTTTAACTGGAAGGGTCATATTCTCAAGCTTTTTTTTTCTGCTGGGTACAAATGTTGTTTCAGTAGCTGAGGCTCCAAGAACAAATAAACAAATAATCAAGCCACATCGATGGGTTGCTAGATAAGTTGGCAGTGATATACATATTTGGAAAAAAAGCAGAGTAATTATTTTTAACTAGCTCTAAATCTCATGCTAGTATAGCACAAATGCCTTCAAAATGCATCTTTTTCCCTGGTGTAAACACAACTATATGAATCAACATATTTCAAGGAAAAAAATGACAAGCATTAAAAAATATACTGCAGTTTTAGATTGATGCACAGCAAAAAGAGCTTCTCTGACTTGCCCCCTTCTAATCATAGAATAGTATCATTAAGGTAGGAAAAGACCTCCAAGATCCTCGAGTCCAACCCTTAACCCAACACTGCTGTGGTCACCACTAAGCCATGTCTCCAAAAGCCACATCCACATGCTTTTTGAACACTTCCAGGGATGGTGATCCCACCACTTCCCTGGGCAGCCTATTCCTTGATACTCAGAGGCATATCGGCAGGGCATAAAATAAATCCATTTACCTCTTACAGAAATGTAATGATGAGAACATAAGATGTAATGATCTCATAATTTTGTTGCCCGATGTAAAGATTTGCTTTCTTATTTCATTTCAGATACTGAGTATGTATCTCTGGTACTGGAAACATTTTTTTTACAGCACTTTCAGTCCAGCATTGGTGTATTTGATTTCACAAATTTACTCTCATTTTTGAGGTTTTCAGTTGTGTAGGTGCCTTAAATAAGATTCAAATCAAGACACAACATGGCTTTGGGGTAACTTTACAGCTAGTGAGAAGCTCTGGTAATAGTATGATTCCAATAAGTCAACAAGCAAAAGAGAATTGAAAACAAATTAGTTTCTCCCACAGGGAAAAGCAATCTGTCCCACTGAGCCAACTCCCTCTGACTGCAGAGAGGGTAAACAATGCTCTGGTGAGAAAAATTTTAGGACTTCTCAGAAATTAAAGTTGCAGAGCAACCAATTTATCATAAAATAATTCCCAGTGCATCAGAACCAGTGGAAACCTCCCCAAACCCCAGCCATGCAGCCCACAGCTCTTTCTTACATTGCTGGAAGGCGGAAAGAAGAGAGACAGCTGCCAGCCACAAGCAAAATTAAATCACCAGCCATGTTCCCAGCAGTTTCTGTGTGCCAACAGGATGTGTGTATGGGAGAGAGCACTTCAGTGAGCGATAAGGAAAAACAACAGGTGGGAGACTTATAGTGCTTTTCAGCATTGCAACAAAGGCCTGCCCCGGAAATAAAACAGACTAGCTTTTTAAAACAAGTGTGCAAAATTATGGCCAGGTTTCGTTCCTGAAAAGTTCAGCCCTGCCTACTTCTTCCCTGTGTGAAAGCACAGAAAGAACAAAACCAGCCTTTCTTGCCTCTGTGGATTCAGCTGTTCCTTTATCCTTAGATTTCAGTTGCAGCCTCTTTGGGGGCAAAGCCTTTTTGTTCTGTTTTTGTAAAGGGTCTGTATCCATCACCAGCGGTGCTCCTCAGAAGCAGCAGGTGTGAGACATGCGAGGGAGGAGCAGAGCTTTGTGCTCTCCCTACTCTTCATTTACAGGTTTTGCTGAACATGCACGACGTAGGCTCTGATGGGTGGCACGGCAGACACAAGCAGTCAGCCTGCAGAAAGGAACTGTTCAAAGGGTAAAGCAACTGACAAAGAGAGAAAGGAATACCTCCCCTCATCGTACTGCCTGGAACATACTTCCTATAGCTTATGCCTAGTCTTAAAACTGGGAAAGATTCTCTCAAGGGACATTTTTTCATCACCTAACTAGCAGGAAGCTTAATGTCATTAGTCTTTACAATCCCATAAAAGCACTGGAACAAAACCAATGTAATGTTTGTTTTGACTCCAGGATTATCTATCCACTTTGCCTATAGCTGATGTTAAAGCGGGATGTTTCATTACCTTTCATCAAACTTGCTAATTTTAAGGGCTAACATAAAAAAGACTTTAAAGAGTATTTTACCTTGCCAAATTTTACTTTCTTGGGTGTTAATATTGTTCTTTCTAAAGAATGGAAGAGTAGATATCCTGTACTAACAGCAGTTTGATGTTTGTGCTTAGTAACTCTAATTGCTGGTTTAGGCCCTTTAATTTCATTTCTTGGTGTAGTATGGGTTGACTTTCTGACCACACAGTCTCTGTGTTTTTTAGGAGCTGGCTCAGAAGTGTTCAAAGCATTGTCACCTTGCTGACAGATGAATGTGAAGGAAAACTCTGACAGAGCTGGTCATTTGAAAAGTTAAAATCACAAGGGCTAAACATTTTAAGGCCAGATGACATTGAAGTTATGTTTTTTCTGACTTTATTCAGAAGATGCGAATTTCAAAATGGTGATGGACATGCAAAATCCAGCAAAGATTGACATAAAAGGAGGCAGGAACAGAGGTTCTGAGCAGTGAAATGTCATGTAATTCAGAGACGCTGGTGGTGTCTTACCAGACAAAGGTCTCTTCTGTTTGGAAAGAGTGGTATTTTATTGCCTCTTGGTGACATTCCCAAAGAGGCTGGCTCCTCTCTCAGGAGAAGCTACTGTTGACCAGAACTGCTGTCACAAGAGAGCAGATGGTTGGGCTAGTGAGACCAAAAGCATTTTAAGCATGAAACCAGACTGATCAAATAAGCACTTTTAATGGAATTACACTGCCAGAGCTGCTCAGGTTTTGACTCTGGAAGAGGTGAAAAGAGCTTTGCAAAGGGCAATGCTCCAGCCTGTGCTGGAGTGAAACTTCTTGAAGACCAGTCACAAGTGGCAGTGCAGTATCTTTTATTCTTGAACACCTCCTAAAAGACAGGCTCTGAAGAACAGAGAGGCTCCTCTGGGTGGAAGGGAAAACATACCCGAACTCTCATATATTTCACTGGAAAGGTTTATAGGGTAAATCAATGCTATTACAATGTATGAGGCTGGCTCGTGTATCAAAAGCAGTTTAGCTACAGCAGTAACAGTAGTGGGCTCTGCAGTTTATTAATTTACTCGGCTTTTCAACAGTATATTACAAAGAACATGGGCCTGTGTGGCACTGGGTCATACTCAGGCTTTTAATTTATCAGAACTATGAGACAAATGAAAGAGGAAGAACATATGCTTATTCCTTCAATTGTTCCTCTTTCTGCCTCCTAAATACCAGTTGTAACCCATGTCTGGTGTCATTTCACATATGCTTTGTGTAGCATTTCAGAAGAAGGATGAATAGTCCATTTTATCCAGTTCAGTTTAAGGTCTGGCTGTTCAGAGTCCCTGCTTTGTGGCAGTGTTACCACAACTGATCCTAATTTGCCATCTCCATCCTCTGGACACTTGTGGCATGAGCTCAAGCGTGATGGCAGCAGCAGAGCGGATTTAGAAGGATTAAATAGAGCAGTAGACAGAGGTTTGGATTCTTCCCTGAACTGCACCTTCTGCAGTCTTGTGTCACCTCCATCAATATTGGATATAAGTCAAGAAAGAATTGGTTCATGATGTTCTCATCCGGGTGTACAAAAGATTGACATGCTTTAAGCACATAAATTCCCACATGCCCACAGGCCTCTTGGATTTTTTTATGGCCTTTGGGGAGCATTACATTTTTTTACTTTGGTCATTGCAAGAACATATCTGGGATGCAATTCTGGACTGCAATAGAGAATAAAGTATTTTAACAAATGTATATAAAACATAAACTGCAACAATCTTGCATGATATCCCATTGTAATCACAACAGGCTTTCAAAGTGGCAGCAAAAAGAGGAGTTTAGGTTATTATAAGAAGTACCTTATGTAAATATAATGTGGGGTTGTCTTTTGTTAAAACAGTGTTATTCTGCTAAAAAAAAATGTTATTTTAAAAAAAAATCTCCACCTGTTCTTAGCTCTGACAAACTGGAAAGTGCAAATGCTTGGGAGAATTCCTTCAGGAAAATGGTGCACACACAAGAACATCTGCACTGCTGTACAAAAGCTGTGTGTATGTGGTGATCAGGGAACAGCTGGGGCAGAAAACTGGGTAGAGGCTGAATATTCCGCATCTCCCATGCCTCAGACCTTCTCCTCCTCATAACTTGAATGTTTTCTGGAACAAGCAGTAAATCTACAGAGAAGAGGTACAGCCTAACATAAGAAGTGAATTCTGCAAACTCTGCCTCTCCTGTTTAGCAGCAGAGGAGGAGGAAATGCAGTAAACAAAGCTGCTGTTTCCTTTGACTTTCCTTGTGAGGGATTTAATGTGTGCTGCAAAACCTACCAACCTGGAGACAGTATGTGATGGGCCTTGCAGTCACATGTCTGAGGAGAGAGTTAGGCAAAGTCATATTTCTTTAGTCAATGCCTGTGATGATGCCTGAAGATTAGAAGCCGCTCTCCACCCCATGGAAATCAGCATGGCTTACGCTCCACACCTCACGGGCTAAAGCCGCTGAGGACCAACATGATCATCTTGCCTATATAACACAAACTGGGCAGCATTTCAGCAATGAGAAACAACTCATCAATAAGTGATGGGAGCTGGGAAGCAGTGATTCTGCCAGACCTCGGAATACTTCCTGCCTTGCGCAATCCCACTGGCCCTGCATGTAGTGTCTCCCATTTGCAGCAGAGAGTCTTGGGAGAAACAAACGCTGGTCTGCCAGTTGCGTGTCCTGCACAACTTATGTCTGGATCAAGAGGAAGTTTAAAGATTTTCCTGTTGGTATTGACCAAATGGAAACAGATCCCCAGGCCAACGTAACTGCTCTGATAGCTAAAATGCGGGGAATTAATGAAGATTCAGCAAGAGATTTGAAGACGTGTTGGCTGTACATCTCTTGTCTCCCTTCACAACACCTAGTAGACTTGTGATAACGTAACACTTGCTGGTTTTTGCCTTCCTAACCTTGGACAAATAGATATTTTAATTGGTGAACTGCTTCCACTCAAGGCAGGCTTTTCATCCAAACAAAAGTTTAATTTCATCTTTGTGGAAATCAGCTGTGCTTAGGAAGCACATGCTCATGTTCAGCCTTATCTGATGCCTTTAGACAATGAGGCAGATCTCAGCATTTGCTCAGGAGTCTGGTAAGCCAGGGCCTGAAGATGCGTCCACTCTTGAGCGTGCCTTCTGTTAGAGACAGTCACAGCTGTGTGCCATGGTTTATGGCTTGCATCTTCAACTTTTCAGAGACACTATTGGTAAATGTTGGGTTTTGGTGTCAGAGGGATGCTTGCTTAAGCCCATGTACTAGTTTGAAAGGAAACCAGTGAGAAACTCGAAATCAGAACTACAATTTAATAGGAAAATTAAGATAAAGGCAATAATACAGAAACACTGGCTTAAACTGACAGAGTCAGGATACAAGCTGACACCGTGTCGGGCAGGGTGGTGGTAGCAGTCTGATTAAATGGTGGCTGCAGTCCTCCTGAAGTGACAGATGTGGTTCTGTTGAAGCAGTGATCCTGTAGAAGGGTCTGGTCTTCCTCTGATGGCCCAGTGGTGGTTATGTAGCTCTTGTCCTCTGGGAACCCAGTAGGTAAGGGCTGACTGTGGTGTTCCAAACCTCAGATTATATATCCAGGTAGGAATGCTTGGTTCCTCCCCCTGGGCGGAGCACCTCACAATGGGATGATGTAATTTTATGAGTCATGCGGTGAGGCTGGATGGCCCATTAACAGAAGATACTTTCCGGAGGAAGTTATCAGGGATGTGTCATAGAAAAGATAAAGAGCACTGCCCCACCTGGGTTTAACAGATGGTGATAGAATACATACTTTTGGTTACATCTTACATCGTAACCTAAGACACCCCAGCTACGGGGGTAATTTGGCAGCTCCAGTCATTGTCACAACTGAAAAACTGACACTTTTCCAAGGTGCCTGCTGCAGTTATACATTCAGATGCTCCCAGATTTCTATCAGGTGTGTAGCCTGATTCCCTGAGATTCATTTGAAAGTCTGGTGTGACTTGGCCGTGCTGACAGAGGTAGTTAATGGTAGAGACCAGGTATCTGGCTGCTGCCCTTGAGCTTTGAATTCCAGAGTGCAACCTCCTTCCATCAGGCAGGTTGCAGAGCATGCAGGGCCTAGATGTCAGCTCCCTCGAGAAAAATAACCCAAGTAGCTGATGTCGTGAGTGCCATATTTACATGGGCATGTTTTAAAAAGAAAAAAACCTCTCCAGAGTCCTTCTACCATGCTCTTCCATCTCTCTCTTCAACCAGGGAAGCCCCACTCACGTCCAGCCCTTCCACACTGGAGCAGGGTTTGATCCAAGCGCTATTGAAGCAGCCACACTCCCAGGTTGACCATTCCATCCTGGAATTGCTTCTGTGTATCCTGTCTGTCCTCGGCTCTTTTCTTCACCCCCCGCTTGGCACAATTGCTATTGCTTCCCTTGGTCTCCACAGCCTCTCCTTGCCAGCTGGAAGCTCTACCCTCTTCCCCTTTCCTTCTCCCTCACTCCACAACATGTCCACTCTCCCCTGACGGATGCCAGCTCAGCTTTCAGAGCACTTGTATCGGGAAGCTTTGTCTGCTGCTGAGCAGGGGAGGGGTGTCCTGGATGGGGTCTCGTGTTGCTCGGCAACCTATTTCTCTCTCCTCCAATAGTGATTTTCCCTCGCAGTGCCTGCTAATGCAGGCACAACTGACAGCAATATTACAGAAGCAGTTGCTCCTGTTACTGTTTACTTGTTATTTATGGTTATCGTCGTGAAAGGATTTGTAAACATTTCCTCACTTCCTTCTTCAGTCAAAACAGGTATCATTTTATGCTTTTGTAGCATGCCTGCATAATTAATGGATGGTCACTGCATTTCAGTATGTGAGACATACAATTTTATTGGCGGGTTTTTTTAAGTAGTTCCTGGTTCTGGGTGCTTCTATTTTTCAGCCCCAATTTGAGACATACAATGTTTTGTATTCAGAAGTGCAAAAATCCAGTGTAACAGAGTCTGGCTTAACTGCCTCAAATTGAGGTTCCTGTGTTTAGGTGCACGTATACCTAAAAAAGTCTGCTCTGAATCACTTTCTGTCACCTTCGGGAGTACCTTAAGTCTAACACTGATATTTCAAAACAAAAACACTTCCATGAACAGAGATAAAGCAGCCATTTTTCCTGTTTGCCATTTCCTCCTCCACACTAACCATTTCCAGCTTAGTCTTTCTGGTTTGCATTTGTGGATGTGCCAAAGAAGACATACAGCTTCACTTATCCATTTTCTCCAAATGAGCAGAGCAAGAAAGCCAGACCACATGTGTTTTCTGATCTTACAGTGAAAATGCTGCTGAGGCCTTTCTTACTTAACAAACTAGTCACTCAGGACAGATCTGGAGAGCTTCGTGCGTGCTGCTGGCAAGTTACATGCTGCCAGATCTTCTACTGGGCCTTGATTCAGCTCTGGATAGGATTTATTCCATTTGTTAGCGCCTAATGATTCCCAAGCTTGTGACAAGATCCGTTAGGCAAGGGAAAACTTAAGTTTTCTATTCTAGGGGTGCTTTGCAGTGCCAGACTCAGATGTACATCTGCCATCGCCCTCTGCTGGGATGTGCCAGAACTACTGGTGTGTGCCTTCTGCCACGGGTACCCTTGGAATTTCCTGAGGAGAAGCCTCTCCTTTATTCTATGAAATTACTGCTTTGGGAGCTCAGGATGCCTGGCTGGCAAGCGAGATTTGTGGTTTTGTTCAGCAGGTGACTGTCACACAGAGTCAGTTTGTTACTATACTACTTAGACAGTGTATTTAGTTATTGTTTGTATATTTATGAACAGCTGGAATTGGATGCAGAGATGGTTTCTGACCACAGCTCTGCGGCATATTGCGTGCACAACATCCACCCACTTATCTTCATGTTGAGTAGAGACAACTGCAAATCTCAGCCTAAAAGCAGTTAGGTGGCGATCCTGAATCCACTTTAAAATCTGGTCTTCCCACAACAGGCCTTATTAAGGACAGCCTTTTTGAAATGGCGTTTTGGAATTAAGACCTTTGAAAGGCCTTGAAATTAAGTCCTTTACAGAAATGAAATCTCAGTTCTGAGGCACTACATATCTGCAAGGAAGAGGCATCTTGCATTTCTGTGGGATTTCACCAGTAGAGAAATGAAGAGGAGACTGTGGACCAACTGTTCCTCACAGAAAGAAAACAAGCTCCAGATCAGGCACACTTAGCCTAGGCAGGCTGGTTGTTTAGGAGGGAGTTCTCTGAAATCAAACCAGAACAGAAGTGATCTGTAGTAATGACCCACTGTCAGCCATTTCTTTCCTGAATCTACACCAACCAGGAGAAAAGTATATTCTTTATGGGTTTTTGTTTCTTTTATTCTGCACCCTTTCTAAGCACAGGCTGCTCCAGAGCCCAACAGAGATCTGAGTGAGTTCCACCTACTCAGCAGTGGCTCTGGACATGCTGGATGCTGGTTGGGTTCCATAGCTTGCAAATCAGGAGTTTTGTGAAACTCTGAAAAGAGATTTGGAGAGTGCTTTGAAATCCTTGAACGAGTATAGCCTGGCCGGGAGTAGTTCTCAGCCTTATTCGTCTTTAAAATCCCTCTGTGTTTTCTGGTGGAAACAGAATTGGAGCGGTATCAATTCAACACATAACCTGATAAGTCTCATGTGGTGGCTCGCAAGAGTTAAACCAAGTAACAAGGGAGTGCAATTTCCATGTCCTTACCCCGGTCCCTGTCTGAATCAGCTAACATACTTGTGCTGACTGACTTGCCTTTCTCAACTCAGAGAGAGATGATATTGCAGAGTACAGAAAACTGCTGATAAATTAGCAGATTTTAGAGTAAAAGCCATTCCAGTTCCAGAAAGGCCTTATTACTCTTTGAACAAGCCAAATGTTTCTTGATATAGCTCATTTAGCCAGCTCTGAATCAGGGAATGTAGAAATAGGTGGCATTGACTTGGGACGTTTATTTTTAGGTAATGCTTTTGGTTCCCTTTCTCAGCATAAGAACTACTTTCATCTTCTTCAGAGACAGAGTTATAAATATCTTCCACTGAGATCCAGGGCGTCTGAGATGAGCGTGTAGCACTTCTCCCTGCTGTCCATAACAATCATATTTCCTTCCATTTCACAGCACTCTCTCACCCCTCTGACAGAAAAAAAACCCTCATCTTGTAAAATCCATTAGTTATTTTCCTGAGGAGGAAAAGGATGCTTGTGGAAAACTGCACGTTATGTGTTATATCAATATGAAATACAATATGTCCCATTTCTGCCTGTTCCTAACCAGTCTTACACACTTCACAGCCCTGGATCTCAGTGGCCTGGTTCTTCTTTGTGCAATCAGTAACATGTGCAAAGTGCTTCTGTCCTTGCTCTCCTCTGCTTATTGGTGCTTTCACATTGCAGTCCTTGCTCATGACACTTCAGACATGACAACATTCTTTGTCAATATGTGTTATAGAAAAGACCAAACAAGAAAGAATCGAAAGTCTGTCAATGGCAAATGTACTTGCTGCTCTCAAAATATGTGAGAGACCCCATACAGATTTGTAACCCATTTTTCCCCTAGGGAAGGACCAAGGCTTGCCTTTTGGTTGATTTTCTCTGATAGGTACTGTTCCTTTAGGAAGCCTTGCTCAGGTAATCTAAAAGAAAAATGACTGAAGAAAATAAATAGAGCAATAAATAAATAAATAAATTGGTGGAGGAATGCTTACCTTACAAAATCTGGAGATGCAGGTAGGGAAGTAGCATTTCCTATTAACTCTCTTAACTTTCAAGTGCATCAACATATAAATTGTGCTTAGTTTCCCTGGTGGATAGCACTATGGGTGCATTACAATCCATGGGCATGATTGGATAAGCAGTATTATAAAACACTCGTAACCTGAAATGAGCACAGTGTGACCATGGGCAGAGAGTATCAGAATGTACTTCAAGTTGTACAGTTTCAGCATCATTCATGATTTAGGAATGTTCAAAAGGAAATAAAAGCATTTTCGGTCATTTTGGAAATGTGTCCATTTTTAATTTCTTATGGTCATTATTGTGATGTTATTTCTTAATTAAAATCTAATGTTTTGGCATTTGCTAGTGTTGGGGGTTAGGTTTCTTCAGGGCGTTTTCTTCCCATTTGTTGTCATGGAAACATTAAGAGACTTGGCGTACCCTTTGAATAGTTCTGGGGGAGGGGGCTGGGGGGGAAGCGATGTGGTTTTGGTAGTTTCTTAGCTGGGGGTGGTTCAGTCTTTGCCTGGCTTTGAGAGGAGATGGTTGTGGTGTTTGGTGCTGGACTTCTCCTGTCCAGGGGTTCAGCGCTGCTGTGAAGTTTCCCCTGACTGCCTCTTGGTGACGCCACTGCTTACAGTGAACTGTCGGTGGGTTGGGACTGCCTCTGCAACCCGCCTTCGCCAGGAGAGATCCCCACCATCTGTGTGGGTGTTTCCAAGGGAAAAGACCAGGCCCCCACCTCCTCTCTCTCTTTCTGGAGAGACCACCTCCTCCTGCTGGTGGACTGGAACCTCACCAGTGTGGCCATCGCCAGGGTACCACACCAGACACGTGAGAGCACGGGGAAACTGAACACCCTTCCCCCCACCTCCACCTTCTCTCTTTTCCGGGGCCACCATAAACCCCTGGGGAGGCTCAGGGCTCCCATTGGAGCATCCCCTGGAGTCGCAGGGCATAACTGCAGTTCCTCTGCCTCTCCAGGAGCCGTCAGCGCCCCCTGCCAGTTATGGTCATAACTACACCAAA
>VZTA01005137.1:90235-158941 GCA_013398855.1 Mohoua ochrocephala | reverse complement strand
GGACTGACACCATCCATCCTCTCTCCTGCTCCAAAATATCCCAGGATTGACACCATCCATCCTCTCTCCTGCTCCAAAATATCCCAGGACTGACACTGTCCATCCTCTCTCCTGCCCCAAAATATCCCAATATTCCCAGCTGGGCCTTCCCCACAGAGCAGCTGCTCCACACAGCATCATGGAGATCCTTTCTCTCTCCCCTCTCTGTGTTCAGACCATGAAGCATCCCAAGAATTTGGACATGGAACCAGGGTGGTGAAAGCACCAGTGGAGCCCGTGGGTTGCGAATCCCCTCCCCTCATCCCTTGGGGTTGGAACTTGATGATCTTTAAGGTTCCTTCTGACCCAAATCGTTCTATAATCCTGTGATTCCCAATAATCCCTCGTTATGACACCAATGAAATCGCTCAATCCAGGATTTCCCTGGATGTCTGCTCGCACTGCCAGGTGTGAGGGTCCCATTTCTGCCCCAAATGCCAGGATCCTGGGGCTTCTCATCCCACATTTCTGACCCTACAAGCAGCTCACCGTTTGGGAACCAGCCCCTGCTTTGGGTTGTCCAGCAGCAAGAGAAAATCCCAAACATCTGGACACCACCCCCAGCCGTTCCCTGCCCTTCCAGGGGCACTCAGCAGTGGGAAGGGGATACCTAAAGCACCGAAAGCACGGCAGGCAAGGGAGTGAAAGCAGCTCAGAGCAGTCAACTCCCACTCCACCCTTTTTCCATGCTCCAGACCGACACCAGATCATCCAAACCTGGGCCCGGATCAGATGCAAAGTAGAAAACCCGGCCCAGGGAGCTTTTGCTGAGCAGGAAGTCTGAGCTCCCGGTTGCTTCCCAGGTGATTTGGGAGCTTGCACGGACCTGTTTGCCCCTCCTCAACAACAACAGGAACACGGAAAGCAGCTTGTGATGGCAAACTGGAAAATTCCAGCAGCCACGTGCCAAGTTCAGGGAGCCAACCCCGTAGTGGGAACGGGCCAGATCATCTGCTGGGAGCTCCAGGAGGGTTTGCACGAGCTGGGAGGGGGCTGATGCCAACCCCAAATCCCCTCCAGCAGCCAGCCAGGGTCACATCTGACCGGCCAAAGGAACACAGCAGTGGCAGGTGGCCAATTTTCTTTAAGGAGCAGCGGTTTATGGAAGTGTTTTCATGCCTAAATGCATCTTGAGCCCAGCTGGCTGTTGTTTGTAGGATGGAGGACACGTTTGTGAGCTTCCAAAATTGAAAAAAAAAGGCTCAAGGAATATAGGTAATGTAAAAAAAAACCCAAACTAAACAAAAACATTTATATGCTGTGAAATCATCACCAGCATTCGGCCCAAAGCCCCCCAAAAAAACCATTGTTGTGCACTTGGAAAGGGAAAGAATTGGGGTAAGTTTGAAAGAATTATTGATAACCGGTTCCACCCCAGGGCCAGCTGAGGGGGAGAGGCTAAAAACAAGGAATTAAAATGACCTGAGCTGTTGTAGAAATAATTAGGACAGGCAGCTGCTCTCAGGAATGATTTCCAACCCCGTTTATGAGGAGCACAGGTATAAAATACACAATTTTCCTCCACAATCTCAGCGCCAGCCTTTACTCCTTGCAGATCCACGAACACAGTTGCATCTCTGCCATTAATCCCATTTTCACCTGTGCCCAAATGAGATCCCAAATCACAGCCCTGATTTATAATCTTGATTTCTCCCAAATTCAGCTTCAAAAATTAAGGATTTAGCCCTAACGAGGCATTTTGGATTGAGAGGCCTGGCAAGTGACACTCTCCATTTATCCACAGAGGAGTTTTCACATCTGGAATCCCAGAGCTCAACACTGCCCCAGACTCGGAGCTCTGTGTGGTCTTTAATTCGAACAAGGAGTTCAGTGCATTATCCAGGACAGCTCACACCCATTCCCACCCTGCAGAGTGGCAGCATTTCCCCCAAAACCTCCCTGAAAACGCCTCTTTGAATCCCAAACCCTCATTTTTAGAGGGTGGTGATGGGCAGCCCATCACCACTGACAGCAGAGCACTGCCAGTTTTCAGGTAGAACAGATAATTGATGCTCTAATTAGAGCCCAGGCACGATGAAAACATTCAACAGGTATCCCTCAAAGAGCAAAAAAAAAAAGAGTAAAACTCTTTCAAGAGTTAAATTCCCCCCCTAGAAAGACAAATCACAACACACTGAAATACAAACTCCCACCACCCCCCCGAGGTTAAGCACCTGTTTTGGCTTTGCACGCCAAAAAAGCAGGAGCTGGGCAGCCAATTCTCCCAAATCCCAGCTGCTCCAGTGGAAATTCCAATCTGATTTTTTGCCATGAGGTGGCACCAGGACCAGCCCCATCCGTGGAAAGAGCGGGCGGCACAAGGTGGGGTTTGTTTTTGTGCGTGTTTGGGTGTTTCGCGGGCGGGGAGCTCTGTTCGAGAGAGGAAATAGCTTTATAAAGGGAACAGACTTTCCACTCCTCCTCTTTTTCCAGCCTTGTCGCCTCCTCTCCGGCTCCACGGTAATGAGGCCAAGCCTTGGATGTGTTTGAGCCATCCCAAGCCGTGAAATTCAGGAGAAATTGCTCCTGGTGAGGAGGCTGAACTCAGCTGACCTCCCCCTTTCCACGCCATCCCTCGCCAGCCTGGGGCTGGGGTGGACAGGGAGGAGCTGCCATTCCCTGCTCACATCCCTGGGGTTTAATTCCCCCTCTCCCTCTGACCCGCAGGCAGTGGCTCAGGCTAAACCCAGATAATCTGTCTGGACTCCGGGAGATAATCCCTGGGGATACACAAAGTGTTGTGTTAAACCAGGAGCTGCCCAGGAGCAGGGACCTGGCACTTCCCCTCTGATCTCCACCAGGGCCGAGCGCTGAAGAAGTTCCTAAACTCTCCCTGACCCCGCAACAGGTTCATCCAACGCCAAAAAGGTTTCCTTTTCCAGCTCCAGTTTGTCCATCATAATTCCTGGCTGAAGATTAAAGGGGACAAATTTATGGACCCGAATCACCCAGCAGCGGCTCCAGAGGTTCGGCTTGGGTTCCCGATCCCAAAATTTTCCCCTGCACCCCTGAGGTGTTCATTTTGATTGATAAGACGTGTTATCGGAATAAGAGAAATGAGATAATAAAAGCCAAGGCCCATCTGGAATTAAATCTGGTCGAGAACAGCAAAAAGAGCTTCTTCAAATACAATGAAACCAAAAGAAAAATGGAGGAAAACATTCATCCAAGCACACCCAAAACCAACATTTATGGATTACTCTGCCCAGGTCTAGGAACAGATTAAAGCATCCCAGAACATCTCGGTTGCATCATCCTCTCGTTGTCCTTAAAAAAAAGAAAATAATCAATAAATCAGCTGAACGCCCACAGATTTCTCTTGAGCAAACAATTTCCATCCCCATTTCCCCACCTCCGACGCTCTCGCCGAGGAACCGCGGCACGGAACTTCCGAGCGGCTCCTTCCACCCCGAAATTTTGTGGCAAAAACAACAAGAAAGGCCCCGTTGTGTAGATTCCCCTTCGAATTCCCAGGATTACGGGCTCATTCCGCCCTTCTGGAGTGGCAATTTTGTTTTGTTGGCTTTTCCTGGTTCAGGAATGATGAGAAATGATGAGAATTCGGGGAGCTCTGTGCACCACCCAGCTATCCAAAAGCTCTCCAGACAAGAGGCCACAGTCTTCCCGAGCCTGAGCTGCTCCCTAAATGGAGAAAGGGAAAAAAATTCTGTCATTTTTGGGAATGAATCACTCGAGGAACCAGATCCAGCTACGGAGTGGGCTCTGCCCTGACTCATTTTCAGTTCTCGGCCCAGTGTTTCCAGTAAGGCACCTTCAGACACCTCAGCTTTCCATAAATTCCCACTCCCTTCTCTTCCCGTGGAGTTTTCCAGTTTGGGGAGCTCTGGGAAGAGCCAGAACAAGGTACCAGATCAGGGACACTTTTATCTGGGAACACAACTCTCATCCCCCCACATTTAGCCCCAAAACAGCACCTCAGGTGATTCCCTGTCAGCTCTGCTTCTGCTCCCAGCCCTCAGCCTCTTATTCCAGCTGGAATTCCAGGATCCAGCACCACCATATCCATTATTCCAGCTGAGATTCCAGGATCCAGCACCCCCATATCCATTATTCCAACTGGAATTTCATGATCCAGCACCCACTTATCAATTATTTCACCTGGAATTTCATTATACAGCACCCACTATCCATTATTCCAACTGGAATTTCATTATCCAGCATCCACTATCCATTATTCCAGCTGGAATTCCGGGATCCAGCACCCACACATCCATGAGGCCATCACCAGGTGAACCCACAGATGGGTTGCTCACCTCTTGCTGAATTATTTTTTAACTCCTGGCCTTGTTTTGTTCCCAGTTCAGCTCCAGACCAGATCAGCACCTTGAAACCTCACCTTTACTTTGTTTCCAATTTATTTTCGCATTTCTCTGAGAAGCTGTCCCAGTTTGAGACAAAAATTGGGAGGAAGGCTCTGGGAGGAACGTCCCCTCTATAGCAGGCAGGTTACAGCCACCCCTCCCCCAGCAGGGTCGGGAAAAAATTCCTCGAAGGAAAGTGAAAGAAGGGAAAAACCCCTATTTATTTAACAAACACATGGGAAAAGAATAATGCTAAATAATCAAACCTCTCGCTGTGGAGAGAAAACCTGGGAAGATTTGAGAGTCCTTTCCGTGGGTGTGGGCTCTCTCTCTCTCTCTCTCTCTCTGGCCCCTCCGGGCCGAGGTGTGAGGGCTCCCAGTGAGGTTCTGATGTTCTGGTGCTCTGAACAGTCCAGAGGAAAAGAAGAAAAATCCAAAGTCCCAGGGAAACAAAGGAGTTGAACTCTCCTCTCTCTCCCCTCCCAGAACAGGAACCCAGAGCCGGGAGAAGCAGGAAGGTGCCTCTGCTGTGCAGCAGCAGGAACGCAGGGCAGGGTGTGTGTCCTCGAACACAAAACCGCTTTGAAAAGTTCCTCTGGCTTTTTTCTTTCTCTCACCCCCAGTTTAAAGGCACAGAAAGGCCCAGGAATCATGGCTGGGCATGGAGCAGTGACAGCCCAGGTCAGAAGCCCAAGGAGGTTTGGCCGTGTACCCTCAAGAGCAGCACTGCAAAATACCCACCAGCATCTCCCATCCCTTTGAGCTCCTGATCAGTGAAAAAACAGCTCTAATTCCTCTTTCCTGAGGTAACAGCATCAGGGAACAGGCAGAGAACATCGATTTGCTTTTTCTTTTTACCTGCGGCCCCATCCTCGGAGGGTTGGAGATCTCCAAAAACGCTTGCGCTCCCCCTGGATGTTAGAGCTTCATTTTTGGGGGGTTAAAATGGTTTACTGTGTCTCCAAACAGTGTCACAGTGCAATCAGCCATGGTTTTGTCACTCCTGGGGATCATCAGGGGGTCCTGTAGATTTATTCAGAGAACCCCCAGATATCCAAGGCCTATGGAAAGCTCTTAAATATTAAGGAATAGAGATCAGCACAATTGAAGTGACGCAGGGATTCCCCTGCTCCTGATCGGGACCAGATCTGGGGGTGTTTCACTGCTGGTGATCACAGCAATGGGAATTTGGCCCTGGAGCTCCCACGGGAGGAATGGGACAGAGGTTGGGACACCCAGCTGGGTCCTTCCCCTTCCCCAGGACCCCAACTGGGGGAAGTTCCCTCCCGAGGCCTTCAAGTGTCCAAGGAAAGAACCTTCTGCTGAGTCTGAGCATCACAAACCCCCCTCAAAAACCCTGCTGGAGATTTATTCTTCCAGGCCTATCCACATCCCGACACAAATCAAAAGCCTGGCGTTATGTTAGACCTGTCCTAAATCCTCTGCTAAACTCCAGACCCTCCCTTCCCACAGAAGCAAAGCCCCTGTGGGCCAGCAGAGCCTTTTCCACCTCATTCCATCTCCCATCCCTGCGATTCCACATTTCTGGGTGCCTTTCCTCTACCTGTCCCACGGCTTTTTTTGCTCCTCTGGCCAGGCTTCCCCGTGGCTTTGTGTTCATAAATCAGGAGGCCGGAGGGGTTCGTGTTTCACAGAGGCCACGGGGCTTCCATGAATTAAGTTTTGTTTGAACTGGAGTATCTTTTTTAGTAAACCAAACAAACTCCTTGACCTGACTTGTACTGCAGCAGAACGAGCCCAGAAAAAGAACTCCTGACTGCAGCAGGAAGGTATTTTGTCAAAAAAAAAGTCAAGTAAAACAGCTTCTTGTGGCACTGCTGAGGGAATGGAAGGTCTGAGGAGACACCCTCAGCTCAGACATTCTGCTGGGTCCAAAGCTGATCCCTGTGAAGGCTCTTTATACAATTCTGGCAGCCCTTAAATTGCCACTTTGCACTTTAAGATGCTTTTCTTGGTGTCATGTTCGGTCCCATTGAGCAGTTTTTCCTCTCCTTTGGGTCCCTGGCCCCAGCAGCAGAATTATATGGGCATTTATTATTATATTTTAGCCAGCTAAGATGCTCAACTGAGCATTTAATTTGGTTCCATCAAAGGCCACGAGGCTTCGGCCGTTTGTGCTCGCAGCACCTCTGCCCCATTAAAAGTCAGCTCTTAATCACCAAACATGACAGATTCCCCTGCCAGGGTGACCTTAAATCCTATTGCTGACTGCACTTTCACTCTCCACCCTTCCAAGCCCCACAGAAAATCCAATCCCTTTCCAGAAACGCTTTTCCACCCGATCCATTCCCAGCTCCCGCGGAGGCTCTCGGGACTCGAACGTTTCCTGCGAGTTCCACAAGCGGGGCTCAACTCCGGCCACGTCCCACCCGAGAGCAGAAACCCTGGGATTCTTTGCCCCTCTCTCTGTGCTCACTCTTGGGATATTTCAGCACATATCCCCCTTTTTTTAATTATTTTTTAATATTTTTTTTTAAAGGGGCTGCGTATTTAGGGAAGACGGACGAGGAGCTCCAGCTGAAGGATTCAATTGACAAAGGTCAGCGGCAAACATGACTAATCCATTATGCTGTTAAACAACTCAACATGCAGGGGTTAATCAATGCTAGCCCGAGGTCTAATCCCTCTTTCTGCTAAATAACTCACTGAAAACAAACTCTGCTCTGCAAAGGAAGATAAATGCGCGCCAGGCTCGAGGAGGTTCAGTTTTCAGGGCTCTCAGCTCCTCTCCAAAGCCTGACTACTGTCAGCCTGGCCAGATGTTATTCCCATCCTTGCAAGGAGAGAGGGATTAGGGGAAGGTTGGGTGGCATCCTGCCAGCTTAAAAAAAATATATATATATAATTCAGAGCGTTGGATTGCTCCCCAAGCTGGGTTAGCAGGGCTGTCCTGCACAGACAGAGCCAGGCCCTATTCCCGGGGGATATTCCCTATTCCTGTGCATATTCCAACCCCCCCCTCCCCATTTCTAGCCCTGATTTGGGCTTTGACAGGATGGTAATTTCATGCTGCTCATAAATCTCCCCCTGAGAAGTGGCATTTGTGGGTCAGCGAGGAGAGGCAGCGGCGAGCGCGGCTGCTGAACTCGTGCAGAAACCCTCCACGGACACCGAAATGCCATTAGGGGCAATCAAAGGGCCTTGTGTCATCTCTCCTGCTGGAAGGGGACACGTTTGTTCCGTGAGGATCAGCTGCAGGAGGTTTTTGGGGATCTGGGAAGGGGGTGGCAGCGTTTGCTTCCCCAGGGACAGAGCTCCTGGCACCGCCGAGGCCTGGCAAACCCCTGGCATTATGTCACCGAAGTCACAGATCCTCCTGATTTTCCTTGCCTTTCTCACACCTCTGGGATGGCATTTTCCCCTCCAAAGGGAGCAGAGGCTCAGCAGCAGCTTTCCTTTGACATTTAAAGGTTCTGGGAGGAGACGAATCCTAATTTAGGCTCCGCAGTATTGGAAATACAAAAACTGATTTGTCTTTAAATCCTTCTGGGTCCCACTGATTTTAGGGCAGCCTCACACAGAATTCCTGCAGGTGACCCCAGGTTTAACAAAGCGATTCCACCACAGCAGGGATGGATTCTCTGGCTGCAGAGACTCAGATGCCACATTCTCTTTTTCCTGGCCACGCTTCCACCACCAAGAACCAGGGAAAGCCTTCGGGCTGTGCCCACCCTTGCGTTTGTCACACCCAAAGCTGCGTCGGCTTTTACTCCCAATTCCTCACTGTTACACATCAACAGCCTCTTTATGCTCAGAAATTGTGCTCAATTCCCGAGGAAAAAATGATTAAAACAAACAATTTTCTCAGTTGATTCAACTGCAAGGGCCCCTGCACTTCCAAATAACTTCGCTTTTCTTCAGGGCAGTTTCTCCCGCCTCTGTTCAGCACTGAGTGACTTCGCAGGAGGGTCGCTGCTGGATTGAGCACCCAAAGCACTCAGTGTTTCCCTGATTTGGCTTTTTCCATCCATCCCTGGGAATTGCAAGGTCCACAGAGCTCCGTGGAGAATTCCCAAGCTGCTTCTCCCCCTCGGAGCTCTCCAGGGCCACCTCGATCTGACACACCAGAGGCGTCCCATGAGAGATCGTGATTCCAAAGCAGAGCAAGACTAAACCAAGCCCTTAAAAACCTCAAAAAAAAAAATAAAATTCAACTCTCCTCTTAAAGACCCCGGGATGGAGCAGGAGGCAGCAAATGTGGAAAGCAGATGTGTGAGAGGGGAGGAAATCGGGTTTGCAGGAGACAAGGAAAGGAAGCGCGGAGCCCGCGGGAGCGGCACCTGTCCTGCCGGATCCCGGTGTTTGCTCCCAAAAAAACCCCTCTGGAGCAGGGGCAGGCACTCGGAGCAAGCAGCCCTGTCCCACACCCTCGGCTGGTTCGTCTCCACGCAGCAGGAAGCAGTCTAGCCTGGGAGATACCAGGAGACAGCAGCGGGATGTGCAGAATTCCTGCCCGGAGTGGGAGCTGGCCCTGAAAACCCAGGGCAAAAGCATCTCGCTGAGTCACTGGCACGGGGAAGAAACTGAAAATATTTCACAGATCCTCCACTGACTCTCAGCGAAGCAGCCCCTGAGGTTGAACAGCAGTTCCTGCGCTGGCTGCAGGAGTTCTGTGGAGAAAAGCCCTGAATTGGGCTATTTTGAGCTGCAGGACTGATCCAGAGCACAGATTTACACCTGCCCTCCCCCTCCTCCCCGGCCAGCGAAGAGAGATGAGAAGTTTCCACAAGGTTTGGTCCCAGAGAAGCAGAGCTCGCCAGCCCCAGAGGAAGCAAACATGTCAAAACCATTCTCAGACAGCTCTGAAAAACACCCTGCAAATCTTCCACCTGTGGCTTTTCATTCGATCCACTCCAAGGCAGAATGGAGGGAAAAAATGCAGAAGGGGCTTTTTGTGTCAGGCACGGAGAGCTGTGGTTTAATTCAGTGCTAATTTTGGGGTGCAGGATTTGGGTGCCTGGGCGGTGTTGGACTGAAATTGCTCAGTCACATCATACAAAATTTAAGGATTTTTGGCACAATTTGCCATAGCTGAGCTGTTTTAGTGCAAGGAACGTCCCAGATGTGCTGGGCCTCTCCAGCACCTGCATTTTTGCATCCCCCAGGGAATAACCAAAAACCTCCAAATCTCTGCGTTCTTCAAGCACGGATCGAGCAAATTCCTCACCCAGGCTGGAAACCCATCCACCAAAACATCAGCCTGTGGTCCCTGTGAAATCATTATCCCCCACAAATCCTCTGGGTGGGAATAGAGCCAGACAAGCCCAGAGCTGCCCCGCACTCCCCTTGCTACATCCCAAACCCTGGCACTGCAGGAATTCCACTGATGCCTTGAGTGGGCACCTAAACCACAGAGCCCAGACAAGAATGAAGAGAAGAAAAGGAGGGATTTATTTGAAGGCCTTCAAAGGCTCACCCTGGGCAGTCCAGAGGCTCCACCCCAGATGGGCCCTGGCTCACGGGTTCTTCACCCTTTGATAAGTTGGGTTCATTTGCATCTCAGGGTTCATTCCCCAATGATCCCCTCAGTTCATGATGGAATTACCCCGAGTTTGCCCCCCTTGAGAGGCTTTGAGTTGCCACATTTGGGGCCCGGTGTCCTTGGAGTGGGAACCTGCAGAGGTTTGTTGTGTGTGAGCAGCAGGAGAGAACAGCAGCTCCCAGGGCACAGGAACCTTCAGAGTCACACACCAGGCAGAGCAGGGTTTGAGAAACAGAAAAGTTCAAACCTAAGGCATCACCGGTCTCCCAAGGGAACCTCTGGAATCCCGAAAATCCCTGCAGTGACTCAAGTTTGCTCGTTTTTCCCTGTGATTCATTTTACCACACACATCACCCCCTCCCTGAGCAATGTGGCTGGGGCTGTTTTATCTGCTGCCAGCATCTGATAAGCCATATCCGTGCCTTCCTTATCATCTCCACTCGCTGAAGTCCCACGAACACAGCAGGATAATATTTTGTGATAAAGTCTGGCCCTTCAGAGTCACTGAGCACCTCGGTTCACGTCACGTTTCCAGTTTTAATGGCAGGGTCCAGACCAACATTTGCTGTTGAGAACGTCCACTCAGAGTTACTGAATTTGGTTCACCCGCAGATCCTCCCAAAGCGTGAGGAAATTCATGCCCAAAACGAAACTTTGCTGAGAATTATGCAAACAGCACAGCAGAATCTGCATTTTCCACACCAGCAGCAGCAGCAAGGATAAAAATGCACCCAGAATCGAGCACAAGAATCAAGAGAAAGTTTGGGGGGAGGTTTGAGCCATTCGCACAAAGCTCCCAGGGCAGATTATTCCCAGGATTTATCCCAGGAACTGTGGAAAAGAGGGATGTGGTGAGAGCACGGGCACTGAGAGAAAGTCCTACAGAGAAGAGGGACGAGCCCAGCATCCCACAAACGTTGTCCCCACATGGATGTGGAAGCTCTCCACATCCATGGAGCACCCCAGCAGCCCAGCAGAGCCCCTCTCCTTGATTTCCCACCCCTCTCCCCAGCTGGAAACGGGGTGCAAACACCTCCTCGAGCCACCACAACCTTCCCTTGTGGCTCTGCTCCCAGCCAGGAGCTCTCCCCTTCTCTCCCTGCCCCAGGCCCGACTCTCAGTCCCATTCCTCCTGCCCAGGAAAGGCCCCCACAAAGCAGGCAGAGCATTTTCAGCGCCGTGCTGAAGCCAAATGGCAATTAACAGGGTGAGTTCACCCCTGGCAGCCTCCGCCGTGCCAGGCTGTTAATATTATTACTTCCAACAGGAGCTCTGTTGTTCCCCAAATGCTGTGCTGGCACCAAAGCCCTGGGGAGGAGGGAAAGGGCTGCTCTCCGTAGCATCACTCCCATTAAAGCTCAGGAATATGAGCAGGAGATCATCTGTGGCCTTTGTTAGCAACGGGAGGGGCTGAAAATCCCAGCTTTTGATAATTCCACGAGCATCCCTCGGGGGCTGTCGAACAGCCCTGCCCGGGCACTCAGCACTTGTTTGTCCCCCAAAAAACCACCGGGAAGAATTTCTCCAGTGTCCCCCCCTTTCCCAGCTGTCGCAGTGACTGAATTATTCCCAAGCAGCAGCTCAGGAACACCAGGGGAACAGCAGCAACCCAGCCCTCGCCGGCGCGGATCCTGAAATAAATCACATTTGTCACCGCGCCGCGGCTCTGCCTCGTGGCGCTGCCACCGGCTCTTCCCGGTGTTTTGCATGAGCTGGAATCAGTCTGGAAAAATCCCCACATTCAGAGGTGAGAGACGAGGCTTCTGCCGCACGAAAAGGCAGAAAGACGAGGCGAGTGCCACGGAAAATGTTTTTCTCTGGAGCTTGTTAAAATCCTGCGCGAAGCCTCGGAACTTCTGGAGATCGGGGATTAAAAAAACACAAATATTTCTGGTTTACATCCGATGAAGAGCCAAACATGAGCGTTTTCAGCATCTTTAGGAAGGTTTAATTGAATCTTTTCCAAGGGGGGAAAAAACCAGCCCAGCACATCGGCCTCCTCCAAGGGCTGAATTACTCCTGGCTTTGCCACCTCCATCCCTGACTCTTCCAGAGGTTTGACAACAGCGCAGCAACAGCTGACAACACCAAACACGGAGAGCCAGGGCCGGGCTCAATCCCACCCTGTGGAATTCGCTCCCATCCTCTCCCCTGCCTTCCGAAACGATCCAAGATATTTGCATTTCTCACAGCTTTTGACATGAGGAGAGAAAAAGGGAATTTTTTCTCCCTGCCAAACACATCCCGCAGCTCCAAGGCGCCATAATGAATCCACCAGGCCTCGGAGACATCCTATGGAAAAAGCTCCAGCCCTCCAGGCTCTTGGACAAAGCTTCCTTTTTCCCCTTGTTAGATGGACACAGCGAGCAGCTGGGATGTTGTTTGGGTTTTGAACAAGAGCAACCCGTTTAATGAAATGTGAAATTTATGAGCTGGTCAGCCTTAGGAATCACTGAGTTCAGGGACTCTCCGGGATCCTAGAAATGGAAAAATCTGTTTTCCCTCAGGATCTGCAAGGAAGAAACCCTGAACCCCTCAGGGACTGATGTCCCACCCCAAGGAACGAGTGGCACCACGAGGCAGTAGTGACACCCCAGGTGTGACCTGGAAGATCCCACAGCTGGGATTTGCATTTCTTCTGGGCTTTTATTTCCCCAGTTCTGGGAATCCAAACTGCAGCTCCCAGCCCAGTTTCAGCTCGGAGGTTGTAAATCCGTGAGGGAAACTGCACCTAGGGTGGGAAAATCTGCCGTGTTTGGGATGCAGCACCAAGGCCATGGAAATGGGGGACGAGCAGCGCCTGCCTCCCTTCCCCCTCAAAACAAAGGTCCCACAAACCTCAGAGACACAAATCCCGTGGCAAGGTTGCAAAAACTTCATACCTGGAGCTGCCAAGACACTGACTCTGAGACAAACCAGCCCGCTCAGAAATCCCAGGGCAGGAAATCCATCCCAGGAGGTAACAGACGGAGCTCCTGCTACTGTAAATAGAGCTTTTCATTCTTCTGGAGCGTTTGGAGGCCAAAAGACTGTCCCAGCACGCTGGAAAGTGTAAGTCAGTGTCTCACTTCTCTGCAGCAGAGGAACATTCAGCAGGCAGGACAGGACAGATGGATTCATTCTTCCAGGGAGCTGGCAGGGGAGGGAGGACACGCATCCCAAAAATCCCCCCGCGGAGGGTGGAAAGAGCTGACGCTGAGGGAACAGAGGTCCAGGATGTGTCTCTCTTGGCTAAACTCTACGAGGTGACACTTTCCCAGGCTGGGTTGGGGATTAGAGATGGTTTTTCAAACCCTGCTCATGCCTTTTTCCTTAATTTCCCAAGCTGGAGGTCCCTGTGCCTCCTGCCTTGCAGCAGGGGGATGGCACGGGGCTTGGCCTGGGCAGGAAATTATTTTAAGAGCTTTAAGAAAGAAAATATCCAAAGAAAATGCTCCTTTTGCCTTCATTCCCAGGCAGGGAGCCCTCCCCATCTGCTCAGCACCCTCTGAACGAGGAGCTGATCCCAGCCCTTCCCAAACAGCCACAGACAGAGGGAAACACTTTCCAGGGGAGTTTCCTGAGGGTATTCCCCACCTTCAGCTCTTCCCGAGGACCAGCACCTCAGAGGGGCTTCAGACATGAAAACCCCTCTGCTATCCTTCAGCAGGAGCCACAGGAAGCTGTTACCTGCTCTCTGTGTCTGTCTGTCTGTCCAGCCATCCTCCAGCTTAGCTCAGCCCAGCCTGCTCCAGCACCTCCCCAGAAAACAGAAGGAAAAACATTCCCCACGGCTCCTTAAACCTTCCCCAACCCCACAGAACCGGGCTCAGCTGAGCTGAAACCACCCCAAACTTCACCCACCTGCTGCTTTTTCCCCCCCAAGCTTGGCCGTTCTCAGGTATTTTCTGTCAGTCTTTCCCTCATGACCGAGGTGGGATCCCCGCTGCCCTTCCAGAGCCCCGAGCTGTGCCAGCAGGATGGGATCAGTCCTGGAACAGGGCAGAGGATGCTCTGCTGCACTCCCCGTGCTGGGAAACCCAAAGGGCTGCTCCCAGCAAGGCTGGGAGGGGCAGTGAAGGTGTCAGGCATTGATTTCCATGTCAGGGATGCTCATCCTGAATTCCCACTGCGCTGGGAAGGAGCACAGGATTGTGTTTCACTCCCACCCAGCTGATGGCAGCTTCCCCCCTACACCATCACATGGATAATTCACCCCAGAGCTGCCCTGTCGCAGCTTCTCAGGTTTGAGGAGAGTTCCTTGGTGTTTCCATCCCTTCCCAGCTCCGTGATCCAGCCCTTGGCCTTCTCCACTGCATCCCAGCACCAAAAAATTCCCCTTGTGCAGGCAGCTCGTGGTCCTCGTAAAGCCCTGAACATGTGAGGGGAAAGACAGCACCATAAATCAGCGTTCAGCGAGAGGTTTGGGCAGAGATCACAAAAGCAGGCCCCGGGTTCGTGGCCAAAATTACAAATACTCTGGGATGAAGCAGCGAATCACAGGGTGGGCACAGAGATCCCAACAGACTCAGGGATGTGGCTGGAGAGGGGGGATTTGTTGGTGTCTGGCCCTGATGGACACGTGGAGTGGCCATATTTGCCTGGATGCTCTGCGTTCAGAGCCCTGCTCACGGTGTGCCAGGTGTTGAACTCCCTGGCACGATGCAAACAGGGATTTATGAACCCTCCCCGAGCTCTCCTGCAGGCCCAGCCCTTGGCACGGGGCTGCCTGTGGGGTCTGGGATTATTCACGTGGGACGAAATTTTTCCTTTCCCTGGAGTCCCAGCTGTTTTTTCCCCGGGTTAAAATCAGGAACCCAGCAGCAGCTCCCTGTTGAGGAGTGCTGTGGAAGCCTGGAAAAGACGAGCCTTGGCACCGAGCCCATTCTCCCTTTTCCCCCCACCTGATATAAAATCCTGTCCCCATCCCTCTCCACGGGAAGCAGCACCAGCCGTGTGTGGGAGTAGGGAAAACAGGCATGGGGGAGCAAAAATCCCTTCACTCCATGCTCCAGATGTTCAGGAATTCTCTTCGTCTCCCACCCTTTATCAGGTGAGGCAGTCGGTACCTGATCGAAGCGGCTGCGTCCAAAATTTCCTGCCAGCACCATCCCTTTTCAGCTGCCCACTGCTCCCTCCAGGGCTAGAAACGAGGGAAGAGAGAAAATAAATTGATTTAGAAGCAAATCCGAGGGTTTAAATCAAAACCTGGAGCTGTCTTGGAGGAGCAGCGCTTGGATTTGATCATTGGCGGCTAAAATTTGAAGCGTATCTTAACCAACATTTTCTCCAAGGTGCAGCATCCAGAGAGCTGCTCCTGGCCTTTTGTGCACCCAAAAATCCAGGATTTAGGGCCGGTCTGTGGCCATGAGCGCTTGCTGGTGCCCAGGATGGATTTAGTGACCAAACAGAGGAAGGGAACCCTGAGAAATCCCGACCCCGGGAAAAACCCTGTGCGTGGAATTTGCTCCCAGGCCGGTGGAGGAGCCAGACTCTCCTTAAAGTGAATTTCTCGTTCCTCTTCTGTGCCAACCAACCTTGAAACACGACTGAAGCAGGAGGGGCTGTTCCAGCCACAGACTCTAAAAAATCAGTGGCAGCTAATTCACTCCTGCAGGAAGGCTTTTGGAGCCTGGGCATGTGGAAAGGGCTGTAAAAATCCATCTCCTGCTCTATAACCCCAGTCAGCGCACGAGTTAATTGCCCATCAATATGCCAGGCTTTTATAGGGCAATTCCTTCTCCTGCACTCCAAGGAGAACGCCGTGGAAAGGGAAAATGTAAGAAAGTTTCTTTGTTGTTTTCCAGCTTGTTTTAAGCCTTCCCTGAATCGGTGTTTGCTTGTTTTCCCCGGGATTTTAAAGCCCCCCTCGGCCCAGGTGGAATCTCGGTGCAATATTGAGCTTCGAAGGAGAAATGTGGCTGCTCTGGGGCTGAGGAGCTGCTGAAGGAAGCAGGGACAGAGGAAAAAATGACAATTGTGCTTCTTCAGAGGAAAAAAAGAGTTCTGGTTTTTATGTGCTCAAGTGCACCGGCACCGGCGAGCAGTGCTGGATGCTGATTTTGATTAATAGTTGGCTGGAGATAATCTTCAACTCTTGGGGATTAGGGAAACAGAACTCCAGCATGGAAATCTTGGAAGGGAAAATCTGCCCGCGAGCCAAAAAAGCTCCAGCACCAACCTGGGGACGAAGCAAGAAAGCAAAATTGATGTGGGCAGAACCTCAGCTGGTGACAGCAACGCTGAGAGCTGTGGAGCTCTGTGGCATCCGTGGCCTTGGGAATTCTGAGGGCTGAAGTCCTTGGAATTGGAAGCGGGGAAGATCGGGGGGCGTCTCCTCCTGCTGTTCTGAGGTGGGGATTTGAAAGGAATTTATTCACATCAAAGGTTAAAAAACATCCACAGCAGTGCCCCCCCCCTCCACACCCCACACCTCCTGGGCTGCTGGAGCTGCTGGGAAGGAACCTGGGCTGCCTCCAGGTTATTCCCAATCCCAGGTGCCATTAAACACGCCAGGGAAAGCTGCAGGGGGGTTTGGTCACCTGCATTTGTGGTCAAATCTCATTGATTTGGCCCCGACAACAAAAGCTGTCACGTTAGAAGCTGAACTGGGAGCACTGGAAGCCAAACTGGGACAAACTGAGTCTCTTGGTGTCCAAGGAGCTGCCAAAACCCCACTGAGAGCCGGTGCAGAGACCCCAAAACCCACGGGGAGCCCCTGTAGGGCAGAGCTGCTCTGAGCAAAGCATCTCCTCCCGTCTGGATTTCAATTCTCCAAGAGCTGTGGATGCTTTCTTTCCCTGGGGATTCACTTCCAAAGCTGAATTACGCTCCCTGTGAGGAAGGGATGGCCCATTTTCCCCTTTTATTTCCTGTGGATGCGTTTTCCAGGGAGGAGGAGGAGGAGCTGGGTCAGGTGCTGGGAAGATCATTAGGAAGGTGCACACGGCCAGGGCTGGTTTCTTCCCTTTGAGACCAAAATAACTCCCCTGAGGAATATTTAGGAGCTTTGCTGAGGTCTCTGAGAGCAGGGCTGAGCTCAGCTGATTGCATTCTCAGACAAAAAAAAAATCATTTGAAAACCACGTGGTCCTTCCTCAGCAAGAATTCGGACAATTATTTCCTTGGTGGGAGGAAGGTGATGTTGGGGTGTCTGTAAATAAATCACCCAGGGGATGCAATTCTGCACAAAGCCACCCTGGGGGCTTTCCCAATTCCAGGAATATCATTCCCAGGAATCAGGAGCAGGTTTGGCTTCCACGAGTGCTCGATTTCCTGAGGAATCCAGCGGTTTGTCTGTAAATCTCCTCAGAGATGCTCAGGCACCCAAACGCGTTGGTCTGGTGCAATCTGGAGCTGCTCTGAGGGGAAATTCCCTTATTTGTCTTTATTTCTGAGTGATGGGCGGTGTAAAGCTACAAACGATGGTTTCTCTGTCTCGTTAGTGTGTGTTTGATGATGGATAATAATTGTCATGATGACTTCATACATTCATGGATTCAAGTTCGGGAAGAGATCCCTCCCGGGTTATTTTTCTTCAGGCATTAAAGACATCTGCTTTATAAATGTCTTCTCGTAAACCAAGGACAGGATTTTGTAGCAGAGGTTTTATGGATTTCTTAAAAATATCAGCCAATTATTGGAACCATTCCTGCTGAAACGCAGCGGATCTGGAAGGGGTCTGTACCTACAGCCCAATAGATATTTGTGTAATAATTTAATTGAACATAAAAAAAAAATTTGTTTAATAATTTAATTAAATATTTTAAAAATATTTAGTAATTTAGTTGAATAGAAAAATAAATATTTATGTAACAATTTAATTGAATGTAAAAATAAATATAAAAATCAATATTTACTTAATAATTTACTTGAGCATAAAGATAAATATACAGATAAATATTTATTTAATTATGCGATTGAATAGAAAAATAAATATTTATTTAATAATTCAATTGTATAGAAAAATATTTATGTGATAATTTAATTGAATGTAAAAACAAATATTTATGTAATAATTTACTCAAACATATAAATAAATATCAAAATAAATATTTATTTGATAATTTAATTGAACCTAAAAATAAATATCAAAATAAATATTTATTTAATAATTTAATTAAACATAAAAATAAATATTTATTTAATAATTTAATTGAACATAAAAATAAATATTTACGTAATAACCTGGACTCGTGGTCCAACACCCACCTTGCCCAGGACAGGAGCTTTTCCAGTGCTTGGCAAAGATCTGTTCTCCCCTGTCAGGGAGGAGAAAGGCTCTGCCTCCACATCCCAGTTTCAGGAATAAAGGGGCTTGTTCGATTCCCATCAGGAATTCAGGGACACACCCACCCCTCTGGACCATGAGCGTCCCTCTCAGACCTTCCCCTCAGATCCCAGTTCAATTCCAGTGCCAAAATGGGCACTGGCTGCTCCTCGTCCTCCCCGGCATCAGCACCAGGGACCTCCCCATAGATCCTTCACTCCCATCCCAAGGGAATTCCTGGCCATGGGTATCCCAAACTCTGTCCTGACCTGCCCAGGGAGGGAAAAGCCAACCAAATAAATTAAGCAGCAGCACCAGTGCCAGGCAGAGGGGAACAGGAGCTGGGTATGCTGGGGGCTGGATCATCCCACTCCTCTCCTGAATATCCCTGACAGCTCCGAGTCCTGCTCATGCTCCTCAGCTTTGGCTGCTTCCCATCAAATTATCCCTCCCATACCAACTCCATTCCCGATTTCCCCCTCCCTGATGTCCCAGCTGAGGCCTTTCCTAGAGGTGAGTCCCTGGGAGGGAATATTCCAATATTCCTCTGGATGGAGCAGGATTGGCCAGGGGTGTCCCAGCTCCTCCGCGCCCGGAGCTGCTCAGACCCACAGAGCAGAGCCAGGCCATGGATTTGGGGAATCATTCCCCACCCCGAGCCTGCGGGAGGGGCCGTGCCCGGAATTCCTGCAGCACACACGGGTTTGTGTTGGCCTGCCGCACGTGAGCCGCGAGGGCCAAGGCAAACAAAGGGCGAGGAGCCATTCCGATGATTGGATGCGTTAAAGGCACTGCCACTTCCAGGAAAAACACGGGAGGTGGGCTGAGGCTTTTCCCTTTTGTGTGGCAGAGTACGGGGCTTTGATATTTTTCCAGCTCTGGCACAAAGCATCACTTGTGAGCTCTGCCCAGGGAGGGTGAAAGGCGGCAGCAGCAGAGCTGAGGCACGCGTGGGTGCTGCTGCCTCCAGGAGAGGGGTGAGAGGTGGATTCATGGAAAACCCGCTGGATTGGCGGAGCAAACACTGCTCCTGGTGCTGGGAGCTTTGCACAGCGCTGCTGAAGAGCTCCCCGTTTATTGGGCATCAGTGGAGCTCGGCCAAGCCGGGAATATCCCAGAGAGATTTTTACCCTCGGGATGGTGTTGAGAGTGAAGGATCCATGGGGAGGTCCCTGGTGCTGATGCCAGGGAGGATGAGGAGCAGCCAGTGCCCATTTTGGCACCAGAATTGAACTGGGATCTGAGGGGAAGGTCTGAGAGGAATGCTCATGGTGCACAGGGGTGGATGTGTCCCTGAATTCCTGATGGGAATTGAAGAAGCCACACCAGCCCCAGCTCCACAGTGGGGTTTCAGACCCTTCTTCCTTCTTTTCCTTGGGAATTTTAGCAGCTGTAACAACACCAGGATGCTCAACCCAGTGATTCCAACTGCTGCCTGGCAAATTTTCCCTGTCCCAGACCCCCGGATTCTCTGCAGAATTAATTTTGCAACTCAAACCCTTCGTGCACTCGAGCCGTGACGTGTTTGCAGCCGCCAGTGGCCATCGGCAGGTGGGTGGCAGCTGCCCAGGCCCTGCTGGCACCAGGGGCAGGTGTGTGGAAGGAAAACTCTCCAAATCCAGCAGGTTCCTGCCTGTCCCGCTCCTCCCAAGGCTGTCAGAAGGCATTAATGGCAGCGCTCGGCTCCTCCGCTGCCTCGCAGCATCCTCCTCCTTCCAGCTCATTTGCATCTCCCAAGCGGATCTCACGCTGCAGCAATTACTTAGCAAAGAAAGAGGACACTAATTAAAAGGCTCATTAATGGGGTTACTGCAAGAACCACTTGAGCAGAGATCTCCCTTCGAGGCAGCAAGCGCAGAACAAACAGGGAAGTGGCCTGGGAGTGCCGAGGTTTTCCCTGGCCTTCCAGGAAGGGATTCCATGGTGGGGTTTGCCTGGCGAGGTTTGGGATCCCCCGTGAGTGCTGGTGACCCCAGGAACAAAGCAGAGGTTGCTGTGAAATTCAGTTGCAGCTCCGTGCAGATCCTCAGCGCTGGAATTTGAAACATGGGCACAAAGTGCCTTAGGCTGGGGTAGATCACACTGGTTCGAGCTGGGAGTGTGGCTGGGTTGATCTCCATCCCAAGCTGGACCACAGCCACCAACCCAACCCCAGCTGCTGCCAGGGGAGGGACAAGGATCACCCCAAACCCTGCGCTGAAAACCGGGGAGATGGGCGAAAACACCGCTAAAACACGGAGCAGTTCTGGAAAGGGGAAGAAAAGGAAAAAGAACGGAAAGGGGGAAGAAGAAGGAAAAAGAAAAGCCCTCCACGAGGCTCTGCTGCGTTGAGGAGAGTCCTGGTGGCTGCAGTGGGAAAGCTGGGCGTGGGCCAGCTGGCCCCAGACCCCGAAGGACGATCCCTCGGTGCAGGGATCGCTCGCGGAGCGAGGCGGCAGCGGGAGGAGGCTGGGAAGCGCTGCCGGGGCCGCGGCTGGCACGGTCCCCTGCAGGCTGACACATCTCATTTTCCATCCAGAAGGGCCAGCAGCCACTGGCCAGACGGCGCTGCCTGCGCGGAGCTGGGCGCGGAGGAGAAAATAGCCCCGAGGTTCAGGAGGAGGTCAAGTTTCTGGAGCTCTCTCTGGCATGGGCTGTCCAGTGGTGCCTCCAAGGGAGCCAGGAACATGTGCTGGAGCTTAAGTGGAGGAGACAAGCCCTAATCCTACCAGAACCTGCGAAATCACACGGATATCAAAGCACATCCTCACGAAGGAGGTTTTTCCTTTCTCCTTAGGCCACCACGGGCCCACCCTTCCCTGAGATTCCTCAAACTTTGGTAGCTGGAAAGTGTGGGAGACGGAAAGGAATAAAGCTTGCATGGGAAAGGAGGAAATGAGGATTTTTCTGACCCTTCCCAGGCATGATTTGTCCTGTTAGATTCGGTTGGTGCTGCTATTTTTATTTGCATGGCTTCCAATTGCTTTCTCATTCATGAAAAACATGTGCTCCCTCCTCGGTTCAGGGAGCAGGGGAAGTGGTGGGAGAAATCCATCAGCTCTCTGTGCTCCCATCCCTGCTGACAGCAGAGGGGGAAGATGAGGCTGGATCCCAGGGGAACAGGACAAGGAGATGTAAAGAGAGCGAGGAAGTTTGGGATGGCGGCATCGGAGGAGGAGGAGGAGAAGCGCCGGGAAAATTCCCCTGAGACAGGAGGATCTTCAGGGACAGCCCGATGTGGAACAGAGGCCCTTAATTACAGAGGAATCCGGGCCTCATTTGGTGTTAATTCAGCCCTGGGAGCAGGAAAAGCACGTCAGGAAAATGAAGGTGGCGCTTTGACACGTGCCCTGCAGGGAGGGCACCGCGCTGGGGGTGCGCTGGGTGGGGACCGGGGACAGGCAGGATTTGCTCGGGGGTGGCAGCAGCCAGGAGGGCTCGGGGTGTCCCTGCAGGGTTTGCTGGGGATTTGGGGAGGATTTGCTTTTTGCATGATCAGGAAAGTCCTCCTTGAGACGCTCCAGTCCCCTCTATAAACGTGGTGGTCTTTTCCCAGCCAGGCTCCCTCTGCACTTTGCACCTGCAGCTCTGGACGTGCCAAACCTGAGCGTGTGAGGGGAAAAAATCAAGAGGATTAAAAAAGGAAGAGCTCACAGGGTCACCAAGCTCTCCTTAGCAGGAGGGTGAGCTGCCTGAACGCAGAGTTTCCGAATCCACGGCTTCCAAAACCAGTGGGAGTGGGAGTGGAGTGGGATCACGGGATCCCAGAATGGTCTGGGATGGAAGGGACCTTAAAACCTATCCAGTTCCACCCCCTGCCATGGACAGGGACACCTTCCACTATCCCAGGTTGCTCCCAGCCCTGTCCAACCCGTCCTTGGACACTTCCAGGCAAGAATTTCTTCCCAATATCCCATCTAAACCAGACCAGATGTGAGACTCCCATCTGGCCCAACTGGTGTAGGGTAAACCTAAAGGAGGAGTGCAGGAAGGGCTGGCTCAGAGGTTTCCACCTCTGTCCTGGACAGGAACTGTCGAAGAGCAGCTGCCAAACCCTCAGCTGGTGGCACTCCATGGGTGACACCGAGTGCTGGAGCCCTCCTGGGGACGTCTTTTGTGTCAGGGCTGAGCAACTGCAGCTCCTGCAGCATCTGCAGCACCAAGTGCAGGGGGAAAGCCCCACTGCAGCCCAGCCCCAGGACTCTGAAGGATTTTGGGGTCATGCCCAAAGCAAATACTGAAAGTTGCATGAAGAAAATCACGACGTGAAGACTGGGACGTGGATTTTTAAAGCTTGGATCTGTCAGGGCACTCGAAGGAAAAAAACACAGAAGTTTGTGTTTCATTGCCTCTGCTTGACTCTTTCACCTCCACGCTTTATTGATTCACCAGAACTTTCCAAATGCAGTTAATAGCATTTTTAAATGTTTATGTTTGCAGTACTTCTGTTGATTAAGGCAAGGCTTCTTTTCAATATTGGCCTTTTCTTTCTCCTTCAGCTGGCGAGCAGCTCCCAGAAGCTCGCGCTGATTCTGATCAGACGCCTCAGACTTTCCACGCAGGACGCCAAATTAACATCTCTGCCTGCAGAAATGGCTGGGGATAAACACATGTACATCTAGGAAAAACAAATGCTAAGGGAAGGATACACAGAGCTGCGTGTGCAATAAAAATGCCTCTCTCCTTCTCCGTCAGAGCCGTGCCAAAATGGGAGATGGGGAGCAGGAGGGGGGAAAAATGGGAGGGGAAGGATCCAGATCTTGCCTCGGTGCCCAGATCTGAGTGCCCGTGGTGATGCCAAGGGGTTGGGAAAGGAGGAACTGTTGTGTAGTGTGAGGGATGGAGGAAAAAGGGGGATCAATAAAATGCATCTCCGTGCAGGCTGATACCACGCTCCTGCTTTTCCGAGGTAATAAATAAGGGGAAAGCTCCCAGAGCAGCGCTTAAACCAGAGAGAATTGGCAGACAGCGTTCTCGACATCTGCTCCCTTTAAAAACATGTGTCCGTGAAACACAAGCACTGCACGGGGCTCTCCGAAGGCCTCGCCTGGTCCCTGCTCAGGGGAGGGAGCTGGGGATGGTGGTGCAGGGTGGGATGGAGCCCCCCCAGCTGTGCTGCTCTCGCCTTTCCCCGCGGATGGGGCCGATGGAAAAGTCTCCGGGAGTTTGCCGTGAGCTGCACCCGGGATAAAAGGTTGAACAGAGGTGAGCAAACGCAAGGAAATCTTGATGAAATTTGTTTGTTTCCCCTCTCGTGGCTTCTCCAACAGCCTTTAGTGCCTCTCTTGCCATCCACTCGCGTCTTGTCACCCCCAAATCCTGCCTCTGATGTGGGGACGCTTTGAGGGGCTCATTAAAGGTGCAGCCTTGTCCCCAGTTTGCCACCGAGTGCCAAGCCAGAGCCAGCAGGCTTGGGGATGAAAAGTTAGGAATTAGGCACGAGTTTAGAGCCCTCCTCCTCCTCCTCCTCCTCCTCACACACTGCTTCTCCTGGCTCACCAGGACATGATCGAACCGATGCACGCTCGGGGAATGTTACTCACCCAAAGCTTGGCACCTGAAAGGGAATATGTCATGGGAACGTGGAAGGCACCAAGGAGGCCTCAGTTCCTGCATTCAGAGCAGCAGCACCTCAGGAAGGAGACCAAACTCAGCTGCAGAGCTGTAGAGGCTCTTGCTGAAGCTGCTTGATCACCTTGAACACCCTGCTGAGAGAAAAACTGCCCGATTTTAGGGAAGGGCTCATCCCACTCTCCCAGAGCTTTCTCCCTCCGCTAACTCCATCCTCAAAGCACGTCTGGCTCTGGTGACACCCCCGTTTGTGCTACTCCCCATCCCATGACGGCATCACAAATCCCAAAGGGTGTCCCTGGGACGCTCCCTGCTCTCCATGGCGCTGCCAGCACAACGTCCCCGCCGTGTCACCAGGGTAGGTTCGCGGCTCGGTCACATGCAGATGAGGAGCTCGCCGTGTCCATGTGGCACCGTCCTCCCACGGCTTCAAAGCCAGCCCCGCATCCCCTTCCCTCGGGAGCAGCAGGGACAAATTCCAGAGCCGAGGTTGCCATCTGGGCCGTGTCCATCTGCGCTGAGGCGCTCGAGCCGCAGCTGATGAAACGCGAGGGCTGCGCTCGAATTTTCCAATATCTCATAAATGTTTCACTGAACTCTGCGCTCGGTGCCGTGAGTTTAATAAAGGGTTGGTTTTTTTTTTGGTGGTTATGTTCTGTATTCAGCACGGTGCTTGCACAGGGGCAGGCTCTGCTTCCAGTTACTCCGGATTTCTAGAGGCCATTCCCCGATTTCTGCTCCTGGAAGGAGGAGGAGGTGGTCTGTAATTTTAATTGCTGTTCGAAACACCCCGAAAGGACAGTGGGGTTTCTTTCTGCCTGGTGTGGAGGCCGAGCTGCTGGCAGACGTTTCCAAAAGCCTCATTAAAAATGCAAACAAAGCTGAGTTTTTGCACTCAGAAGTTTGCCAGGGGATGGAGGAGAAAGCAATAAAACCCTGCTAGGTGATTCACAGGGCAGCCTCCCAGGAGACTGAAAAAATATATATTTACCATCTGGTGCAATCAGACGCCTTCCAAAATCATCCAGGCCTTCCCATTTTCCTCAGAAATATCTTCATGAGCAAGGGACAGAGGCATCCTTGGAGGCTGCCAGAGCAGGGCCAAATTGAGGACAAATTTGGAGGAACGAGTGTCTCCTTTCCCCTCCATATCCTGTTTCTAATTTCCACTAATCATGTACATGTTATTTTTAATTTCTCCTGTGTCAGGATCAGCCTGTGCTGGGGAAAAGACCTGAGCCCATGGCCGTGGCAGGGAATGAGGGCTCAGTCTGGGCCGTGTTTTAGGGCAGCTTGGTGGGTGTTTGCCTTTTTGGGGAGAAATCAGGTGAATCCCTTTTGGGCACCGGAATGGAATCCCGGAATGGTTTGGGTTGGAAAGGACCTTAAAGCTCATCCAGTTCCAACCAGTTCCATGGGCAGGGACACCTTCCACTATCCCAGGGTGCTCCAAACCCCATCCAACCTGGCCTTGGACACTGCCAGGGATGGGGCAGCCACAGCTTCCATGAACAACCTGTGCCGGGGCCTCGCCGCCCTCACAGGGAAGGATTTCTCCCCAATATCCATCTAACCCAAATCTCTGTCAGTTTAAAGCCATTAAGGGTTCCTTCAGACCACCTGATGCTCAGGCACTGCCATTTCTCTTACTGCAGAACAGTGATAACTTATAAATAAAGGGGAAAATCTCCCTTTTTAAGAGCCAAAGCCATTTTGCGAGTGGTTCCTGGACACCTGGAGCCGTTGGGAGCAGGGAGGTGAGGGTGGCCCCGGCAGCAGCAGCAGCAGCTGGGTGTGCAGGAGCAGATGTTCTGCACAGGAACGTGTTGGGGCCATCCCGAGAGGAGCACACATCTGCTCTGTGCAGGGCTGGGATGATCCTGATTCGTGTGGACAGCACCTCCTCCTCCGCAGGGAAAGCCGCTGGTGCGGATCCGGGCTGGGAGCAGGTGTGGGCAGAGCTGCCTCCCAGGACACTGCCCGGGTGAAGGGATGTTCCTGCCAAGAAGCTTTCAAGGAGCACATTGTCTGAAGAGGGATCAGCTGGGAGAAGGCTGCTCACCTCAGAGTACCCCAGGAGCGATGGGGAGCTGTGGTTTCCAACACCAGGGCCCCACTGGATCTCCCTCTCCCCAGCTGTCAGTTATATCCCACTGCCCAAATGTCCTTTATATCCCACTGCCCAAATGTCCATCATATCCCATTCCCCAACTGTCCATTATATCCCACTGCCCAAATGTCCATTGTGTCCCACTCCCCAAATGTCCATTATATCCCATTCCCCAAATGTCCATTTTATCCCACTGCCCAAATGTCCTTTATATCCCACTCCCCAAATGTCCATTATATCCCATTCCAAATTTTCAGTTATATCCCACTCCCCAATTGTCCATTATATCCCACTCCCCATTTTTTCCTTATATCCCATTCCCCAGTTTTCAGTTAAATCCCATTTCTCAATTGTCCATTATATCTCATTCCAAATTTTCAGTTATATCCCACTCCCCAATTGTCCATTATACCCCATTCCCCAGTTTTCAGTTAAATCCCATTCCCCAACTGCCCATTATCTCCCACTCCCCAATTGTCCATTCAATTTCACTCCTCAATTTTTCATTATATCCCATTCCCCACTTGCCAATTATCTCCCTCTCCCCAGTTGTCCATTACATCCCATTCCAAGCCCACCAGCATTCCCAGCACCACGGCACCAGCTCCATCTCCTGCTGAAAACCCCAGAGCAGAGGACCCTGCTGCAGTGGCAGGAGAGGTGAGGGGACCTGGTGACAAAAGCCAAGCTGAGGTCCCTCGGCTCCCTTCACACAGAGCCTCCTCCGAGCAGCCCTTGCACTTTCCAAGCACCCAGACAGCATTCCTGAGCCTCGTGGATGAAGGAAAAGGCTTTTCCAGAGGCTGTCTGCAGCCCAGATGCACTCAAGGGACAACTGAGCTCTTCTTTCCAGGAGCTCCTTTGATCTCTGCTTGCAAACAGGCGCAGCTTTATTTTTATTATTATTATTATTTATTATTATTATTTCTCTTTTTTTTTTTCCTCAGTCTGCATTGCCATCTCGGGGAGCTACACAAGACGAGGGACATTTGGTTATCATAAAATAATGGTTTCAATTAGCTGAGCCCCCCTGCCCCCTTTGCAGTCCCCCGGCCTGCCTGTCACCGACGTCGCGATGGCATCTGGGGCACATGTTGGGAGCTGAAGAGGCTCTCAGGAACCTCCTCTTCCCTTTCTGTGCTGTTCATGGCAAACACGCTGGGTTAATAGAGCCCAGATTAAAGTGGCACTCACTCAAAGACCTGATCCTTAAGGATGGAGGTTTTTTTTGGAAGCAGAAGCCAGAGGAGGGTCACAGAAAATGGTGCTGTTTTGCTTTTTTGTTTTCTCCTTCCTCCTTTTCCCTTTCTTTTTCCCCTCACTCTCGGTTCCACGTCACAAAGGGGTTGGGAGATGGTGTGAGATGGCTCCAAAAACGGGCAAAATGTGAGGAATTGTGGCTGGCCATGCCATGCCCACATTCCCAAGGGCGGCACGGAGCCCAGGGATGGAACGCAGGATGCCAGAACACCGGGACGTGCTCCAGGACATCCCCTCCAGGGCGCCCATCCCTGCAAAGCAGCTGGCCGCCTTTCTCCACCGGGTATTTTTCCTTGCAGAATCCACTTTTTTTAATCCCTGTCTTTTCCTTGGCATTCAGGAATTCCCCTTCCCTGGCCAGGCCCGCTGCTCCCCGCTGAGCAAACGCTCCTCTCAGCCATCCACCAGGCAATTTCCTCTGCCAGGGCTGCTCCCTGGAAGTGAGGGCCGAGCTGCCACGGACCAACCTCCAGCTGTTTCTCCTCTCCCTTCCCTTCTCCCACGTTCTCCTCCACTGCAGGAATAACCTCAGGAGCTGCAACTCTTAGATCCCAGATCTTTTTTTTTTTTTGCTGAGCTGCAGAGGAAACCTTTCAGATTCCTGGAGATGCACTTCCAGCATTTCCCGATCCCTCGCAGGAGGAGGAAACGCGTGGCAGGAAGGAGCGTGGATGAGGAGAGGAGGTTCCTCGGTTTCTGGTGGCTGTGCAGCACCTACGTGATGCAACCACCATTCCACAGGCGCGTTTTTAGACTGTGAGTCAGGTTTTTCATGGAAGTTTTGCAGTCATCCCAGGAGCACGATGGATTTCCAGCTGCTTCCCACCAGAACACGGGGAAGGACGCTCCAGCTCTGTTAAGAAAGGCTGGAAATTACGCAGAGAGGGATTCTCACAGCGAATTCAAGTGAATCCTCCTTGTCTGTCACCCTAAATTTCACTGCTGAATTCCTAATTTCAGCAGTCCTCAGGATGCTCTGGGTATCCCTGAGCTGCTGGGGACAGAGGTTGATTCCTGCCTGTCACAGTCAAGGAATCCTTTCCAAACCATCTCCCACTGTAAATGTAAACCCTGAGTTTTTCTGCTGTAGGAAATGAACCGCTCTGGTGGCTTCAGCCTCAATTAAGGTTGGATTTGAATATCAAGTTTTATCAACCAATGTTGATTTGGCTTTAGAAATGGTGGGAAAACAACCAAACTTTGCTTGGAATGCTCCTCCTCAGCTGGAACACATCTGGGTTTGAGTCCAAGCTTTAAAACATTTGTCCTTTTTTTAACTAAAAATCCCAACCTAACAGATCCAATATTTTCAATTTTTGTATACATTGTTTGCTGGTTCTATGGAAATATAAATCCATAGTTTGCTCCTAACAATTTGCTATTCCAAACCAATTTTGGATGCTTATTTTTTCCTAAAGGATGGAATTGGGGGGGGTTCAAATTTTTGAAGGAATCAGGTGTTTTGGAACCAGGCTGGAAGGAGGAAATGTCACCTCTCCGGAGTGATAATTCCAACAAATAAATAAAAGCAGCCAGAAGCCCCAGTGCAATGGGTGTGTGTGTGCTGTGTTTAATCACATCCACACACAGGATGTCCCGGGAATGTTTTGATAGCTGGAGAAATCCAAGGCTTTTTCTAGGAAATCATCTCCTCAAGGCACCGACGATATGAAAAAGCTCCGGAGGTTTTCCGACGTGGACGGCGCTGACCTCGAAGGTCGGATAAAAATGAGAAATCGGGTTTTAACGGACCGGCGAAACCCGAAGTGACATCCAAGCTTTCCACGGAAAGAGAGGGAAACACCACATCCTTCGGAGGTGGGAGAGCGGCGAGGGATGACGTGTTTGGAGAAACATCCCCGAGCCTGGCTCCTTTCCAGCGCGTTACTCGCGGCGCAGGAATGCATCGAGCGGCTTTCCGACAGCGCGTGGCGGAACCCAGGGCTCCGTAGGCGCCGTGTCACCGCCTTCGGGATGCGCGGCCGGCATCCCACACGGCACAGCCGGGCTGGGGAACGCGCCCACCGCTCATCCTGCCTGCAGCTGAGCACCCCCAGCCCCGCTCCTGCCCCTCTGGGGTGTTTTATCCCCAAATTCCCGCTGCAATCCCAACTGCTCTGCCTGTTAACGCCCGGGACTGCGGTGAGGCATGGATGGGAATTTGTGCCTGAGGAGAACACAAAATTCCCCAGCTCTGTCCTAATCCTGCTGCAACAGGGAATAACTCGGGCTCTTCCAACAAAACGTGGGAAGAAACGCCAGTAGGACACCTGAAATTAAGGAACACAAACCCTGAAGGGAGCTGTGGGTGCAGCACAGGGGACAGGGTTGGGTTCCTGCAGTCCCGGCATCGGGAGCCCCAGCACCGGCACCTCGGGAATCTCGGAGTGAGGGTCCCAATTCCCTTTTCCCTGCTGGTCAGACCTGTTAAATAACAACCCCTTTGCCTCCGTGGCTTCTCTGCTTCATTGCTTCCAGGTACTGTGGGGTCAGCTCAGGCCAAGCAAGTGGTGCTGGTTAAGAACTGGCACCGTCCGAGTGGCCGGAGCGAGGGAGAGCCAGACCCCATTCCTGGTGGGAATGTGTCTGTCTGAGTCAGGGATGGGACCCGCTCGCCCTGCCCTGCTCCAGGGAGCCTCAGCATGGAGTTATTCCTCTTTCTTCTCTTCTTTTACTCCTCTTTCTCTGTGCGCTTCGTGCCGAGGTTCCCTGGAGCGCCGGGAATGTCCAGACCCAGCAAAACAACCGGGTTTGAGTCTGTCCCAAATCCATCCCACGGGATGGATCCGTTCTGGGGAGAGGGGTCTCCCACCAGCCAGCCAGGTTTTCATCCCAAATCCCGGGCAGAATTCGGACCTGGGGATTTGGGCTCTATGATCTCAGATGTCTTTTCCAACATTAATGATTCTATGATGTCGCTTCCTGTTATTAAACAAGAGCCTCATGTTGAGAAATCCCGGATAAAGTCAAGGAGATGCTTATCCAGGCAGCGAGATAAAAGTCCCTTCCACACTTACAGCTGCTGGAGTTATCTGGGGCTGCTGCAGAGCTCGAAACAACTTCAAATAGACGGAATTACAGTTGCCTTTACGAGTTATTTTTCTGTTCCTTCGCTGCAGAAATAAATCCCTTTGTTCTGTCAGATAAAAATGTGCCAGAAGAGACAGTCCTTGATACAAACTCGACGGCTGATTATTCCTTAAAATAAACAAGAAAGAGATGTTAGGAAAATAAACGGAGTTTTCTGAGGATAAATCTGAACCTCACGTGCATTTCAGGTGGCAGCCAGGGGTCGTGTCCCTTCAGGGCACAGTCTGTGCTTGGGGTGTCCCAATTTGGTGGGAATGGGGTGGGATTGCTGCCCCCCAGGACTGGATTTGGGCTCTGATTTCCCAATCGAGGGCAGATTAATCCTGACCCAGTGCCCAGAGCACAGAGCTGGGAATAGGTCAGGCTGTCTGCAGGAGCCTTTTGGCTGACGTGGCCAAAGGTCAGAGGTTGTGACATTAAAGCTGCCAGGAATTCTCTGTCAGCGACTTTCTTTTAGTTCTTTCTTTATTTCTCATCCCAAAGTAAAAAATTCTGGCAGAAAATTTCGTCCTGTTCTTCTGCTCTCTTTCTCCTTTCTCATCCTTTATTTTTTCACCTCCTCAGTGGAACAAAGAGCTCTTTGCACCAGGAAAAGAACAACAGGAAAAACTACGGTGGGAGAAAAATGGAGGCGATTGGGTTTCTCCCCAGTGCCATGTTGGATCTGTGGCAGCGATTGAAGCGGCGATTCCCAAGGAACCTGCGGCATTTCGTGTCTGACTTTCCAAGGAATCTGAGCGCCAAATTCCCTCAAACTCCTGAGAAAAGCACGGCCCAGGTGCCTGCGGAACAAGGAGTAACCCCGGGCTTTTCCCAGCTCTCCTGCCTTTCATGTCAGCTCAAGGGTTAAGGGAGTCTTTAACTTCTCTCAGCCGGATTGAGCCTCAATTTTCCATTTCATCTCCATCCCCAGAACTCCTATTGATGGCAATATCCTGTTCGGGGCTTTTCCTTCCTTTTGATGTTTGATTTTCTCCTGCTGGCTGCGTGCTTGTACACGGAGGCTGATCAGAGGAGCTGACATTTATTTGAACAAGGGACGAGGGGGAATGGGATGTTTTGTCTCGCTCCACGTGCCCCGCTCGGGGAGAGGAGGGAGCTGTCACCAGATCCCAGCGCCTCCCAGATGGAATACGCGGTTCCTCGGCCGTTAATTGCAGGGAAGGGATCCCGCCCGGGCTGCTGAGGGAGCGGAAGGCTCGGTGCAGCCGGGCTGAGGTGTGGGGAGGGCAGGGAGCCGGGGTGGGACGCCGGCCATGTTCCCATCCAGTGGCAATTCCCGGGCACTGAACACACTGCGGCCAGCTGGGGCTGCTCCCGTGGCAGGGCGGTGACAGCTGCAGACTGCCACGTTTCTTGGCTGCCTCCCGAAATCCTCCTTCCCTAAAAACACCGGGATGGGCATTCCACGTCCAGGCTGAGACTCGCAGCTGCTTCTGCTCCGAACGTTGTTTTGATGCCCCTTGGATGAGGCTGAGAAGTTGGGTTCGCGACGTGCTCTTCCTACATATCGCTCCTGATAAATAATGCCCTTTTCCCCGTGGCACAGGCACAGCAAAATGCCATAAAAAATACCTCACAAAATCAGTATCGGTGTTGGATGCCATGAGCTGCATCCAGGCAGAAAAAAATTGGCCGTGAAAATCTTCCCTCAATTTTTTCCTATTTCTCGATAGAGCTATCGCCAGCTCCAGGGCTTGGAATTCAAAATCTGTGTCCAGATTTCCTTTGGCAGCGACTTCTCCAACCTAGGATGGGCTGACACGACTGGGGACTGAAGGCATGGATTGAAGTCTGAGACAATTTGGCCCCTGCTCAGAATCCACAAGTTCAAGCCTCGTCTTTGCAAATAATTCCCGCTGCCGAGGCTGCTCGGACTCCTTTCCTCTGGAGGAAGGGTCAGTGCCCGGGAAAGGGGGAAAGGGCAATTCCAGGCTCACCCCGGGCTGGGCAGGAGCTCCTGCACCCACTGGGTGTTGGGTTCATTGCCAGAGGAGCTGACCCCACCTTCCCCGAGCTCAGAGTGATTTAACAACGAGCAACCGCTCTGGTTTTTGGGAATAACTCCGGCCGCAGGGAGCACGGTGGTTTTTCCGTGCCCTGCACCTCACCAGGAAAAAATGCAAACCCCACCAAGAACAACTGAAGTCTGCACTTTTCCCAACCCCCAGAGCGTTTTGCCCAGTGGCTGGAATGTTTCTGATGTGGCATTTCCTACCGTCCTGCCCGGCTGGGAGCTGCAGGAACGCGGCTCAGGAGCGGGGATGGTGGCACCGGGAAGGCTCAATCCGTGAGGGAATTCCCTGCCCAGTGCTTCACAGATGGGATGTTGTCCATGGGACGGGAGTAGGGGGATCTGACCACAGCCCTGGAGGACAGATCTGTCACCTCCAGGCAGCCCCTGCTTGTTTTTATACACGTTTTGTAAATCACCAGGCTCGCCACTCAATCCTGAACCTTTTCCTTGCTAAGCTCGTACCCCACAATCAATAAGTCAGCGCTTCTGCAAGGATTTGGGATTCCCCAGTGGGAAGTGGGCAGATAAATAATAATTAGATGGCTGTGAAACCATTCACTTCTCTCTCGATGGGCACGGAGCACTCTGTCTGTCACAGCAGACACGAAGGAAAAGACGACAATAATGATAATAATAATATTAATAACAATTTGTAAGATAATAAATTGCCATGCAAATCTGCCAGCCAGCAGGAAAGCGTTTCCCTGGCCTCTCTCCATATTATAGGGTTTAATTAATACAATCTATGGACAAACATGTATTTTATTTCCAGAATGGGAGTTGTAATTTCCTGAGGCTTGGAAACCCAGATGGTTTTGAGTTTAGAATATATCAGGATTTGTTTTTAAAGAGTCTTTCAGCAAAGGTTGGACCGGGGAGGGGGGGAAGGGGTGTCTTTTATTTAGTTCAAAGTTTCATTTGTGTGCCTTCAGCCGAAGTTCAGAGCTTCCAATGGGAGCAGGAACAGGGAAGGGCTCAAATATGCAGACAGCCACAGGACAATAGCTGTGGGAAGCCTTGTCTGCCTTTGAAATGAGTTGTCATCCAAGGGACTGGGATGGTCCCGGGCTAGGAGAAGCCTGGGATGCTGACAGGGAAAGGGAGCAGGGATCATGGCCTTGGAAAGCCAGACACAGCTCCCAAAATAACCCTGGCCTTGTGGCAGCACTGTGGTGTGGCTCTGGGAGGGTCCCCGAGCTGGCTTTGAATGATACCCTTGAGATGAAAGTTAGAGGGTGCCTGGGGTTACTCATCCCCAGGCAGAATAAAGATCTACTTCTTCTTTTTTCTACTTTTTTCTTCTTTTTTTCCCTGGGTTCCTCTGCCTTGGAAGGGCTGGAGTTGTGACTCACATCTCCAGCACATTAAACCCTTCTCCACGGGCCCATGGATGGAGGAATCATTAAGGACTTGAAGACATCTCAGGCCCAAAAGTCAGCACTCACTGAGTCATTGCATGTTCCTGAGCTCTGGATGAGAACCACGTCGCTGCCTCTCCCCTGCCCCTCTTTCCCAGCCACTTTTGGGAAGCTTGGGATTGTCATTAAGGTTTTGCAGTCCCACCACCTCCACAGAGCCCGGGAAGCTTTATTCCAGATGTGCAGTGCCAGCCTCTTCCCGGTGCTGCTTCCACACTCACGGGACAGAGCCTTTCTCAAAAGGAAAGAGCCATGGAGGCCAACTGAACAGAGGAATTAGAAAAGCACAGAATTCCCCATTTTTCCTCTTATCCTGTCATTTTTTTAATGCCGCCGGCCAGGAGAGCAATTGCAAATCAGCTCCTCTACCAGGCCCAAAAAGCTCTGATTGCCTCCTTCTAACCCTTTCAGGAATTAACATAAATTTAATTACATCTCAATGAGTGCCTCACTTCGTTTTCCTTCGTTCAGCTCACGAGATCAGAGCGTCACCATTCAAAAAACCGCTTTTTTTGCAGCGCTGAGCAACCCCCAGCAGCCCCTGCCTGGCAGGCTCAGGCTCTTCTGCAGGAGAAATCGATTGTGGCAGAAGCAATTTCGTACCCAAACACTCCAGACGCTGCTTTTCTCCACGTCCACTCGCACGCCACTGTTTATTCTTGGAGGAGTCCGAAGAGTCTCGGCGAGATTAACCCTGGAGATCGACCGGGCGGTTGAGAGGCCAATAATTGTGGAGTTTGTAACCAAACCCAGCGCTGAGAGCTGCAGAACCACTCACAAGGATTGGCAGGGGATGGAAACTCCGGCCTCAACTTGGGGTCTGCTCGACGACTTTAAATAATGGGGCGATTAAGTGACTTGATTCCCCAACGGCAGTGAGAATTGCACTGGAGATGTGGCCTCAAAGTGTCCCCAAATCAGGGGTTTTGTGCTGTCACAGCCACCTGGAGCACGGCTGATTGGGGCCCTGATGCTTTTCCACAGGCAGAGTAAAATGCTCTTAGGCTGAGCTTAAAAAAAAACGTGTCCTGCCAGCAGCAGCTCAAGGCCAGGCTGCAAATTGGGTTTATCCTTAGGATGGCCGGAGCTGGGACAAGCTGAGCTCCAAGTGGAAAGGCTCAGCTGCCACATGGAGTCCCCCGGGGCATCATTCCTGTGGGACAGCCTTTCCCTTCAGAGGGTTTGCTGGAAAAAACTCCACAGGCAGCTGGAAGTTTGAGCTTATGAAGTGGTCTGAAGTGGTCTGAAGGTTAGAAGGGTCTTCTCTGTGGGCACAGCAACCTCCAGCCTTCAAAAGTCAGGAGATGGCTCAAAAGATCCCGTTTGATATCAGTGTTGTCCCACCTTAAAAAGCTTCCAGCTCCCAGCTCCATCTCTTCTCTTATTCCCTGATTAAATTCCACCTCTACAGGTCTCATTTGCTCTGGGATCCGCTGGGGGCCACCAGGAAAGCACCTGGTGAGGGCTTTAGCAGGGGCTGGAGCTGAGCAACCTGAGTGGGGGTGGCTGAAATGAGTGAGAAAACCAGGAAAAAAATACCCCGAGACTGCTGATAAATTGGGGCATGAAATCCATCCATCGGAACCGACTGGCCAGAGTTTTGGGAAGCGATGTCAATCCCTCCATACCTTGGTCCTCTAAATTGGGACCTAAAAATAGAGGAGCTGTCTCTGTCTAGACGGATTTTAATCAAGAGCTCGTTCTCCTCCCTCCTGCTTATTTAGCATGGAAGTGCCACGGTTGGAATCATCTCCCAAGCGCAGAGACCTCACGGAATTGCAGGGAGGAGGCACCACCATGTCATTATCCTGCTCCAAAGAGCCCGGATAAAAATATCCCACGAATCCACACGGGCTCCAGCAGCCAGAGGGGCGGCAGCCAGCAGCTCGGAGGGATTTTCATTTGGGAAAAGCAATCAGCTGGAATATTGTGGTTTTCAATCTCTCTTGTGGATTCCTGGTTGAGATTTGGGCTCCCATCTTCCGGTCTGGGAAATCAGCTCAAAGTCCGTTGGATGGGGTGGGACGTTCCAGGTGGAGCAGGTGGGAAATCAGCTCAAAGTCCGTTGGATGGGGTGGGACGTTCCAGGTGGAGCAGGTGGGAAATCAGCTCAAAGTCCGTTGGATGGGGTGGGACGTTCCAGGTGGAGCAGGTGGTGTGGTTTTGGAGTGGGAACGAGCAGCAGCCACGAAGCCACACGGGAAACATTGCCCAGAGAATCCGTGGCTGCCCCATCCCTGGAATTGTCCACGGCCAGGTTGGAGCAGCCGGGGATAGCAGAAGGTGGCTCTGCTGACGAGGGATGGGACTGGATGAGTTTTAAGGTTCTTCCCAACCCAAACCATTCCACGATTCCAGAGGTGATTTTGGGGGCTATTGTGTGCATGCCCATGCCCTGAGGTTGTTCCCTGCTCCCTCCCAGTGCCAGAGGGAAGGAGGATGGCAAACAGCTCCATTCCTGCTCCTCTTTCCAGCCAATGTCATCTTCCCTCTGCTCATGTTCAGCTCGGGAGCCTCAGACCATGAGCTCATTTGGCTGCTCGGAGCGGAGGCAGAAGCCAAAGAGAAAAAGGGAAAAAAAAATACAGAGCAAACAAGCTCCCTGTTTTCCAAGGGCTGGGATGGCACCAGCTCCTCTTTCCATCCAGTCCCTTGGCATTGCAATCCTGTATTTTCTGGGATCGCTCCCTGCTCCGAGTTTTCCGGTTGTGGCTGGCCACGCTCAGGACACTTTTCGTGTGGTCCTGGTCCCCTCCGGAGGACACAGAACTCGGGAATGGGAATATTGCAGCTCTGGGAGGCCTCTCCTGCCTCCGTTCTCCAGAGGGACATCGCATTCCAGGGAGGTGGGAGAGCCTGGGAAGGTGCTGTCCCCTGGCATCTCTTCCAGGACGTGTCTAAAGCAGCCATAAAAGCCCCTCTCCAGCCCTTCCATGCTTCTTCCACCCACCTGACATCCAGGAGCTTCTGCCAAGTGCTCCAGCCCCCAAAAAATCCCACGGTGAGGGAGAAACTCCTGGGAAAATGATGTTGGAATAACAAAGCCCAGGAGGAAACTTCTTTTTTTAATGATTTTTTTTTTGTGTGTGATTTTTATTTGCCAAGTGCTGAATGAACCCAAAGCGTTTCTGCGGACATAGTGAAAAAACATTTTCCCCTTTCAGCATCAATCCCAGCTCCAGCTTTTCCTTCCAAATGAAACAGGGAGATGGAGGAATCTCCCGGGACAGGAAAACGTGACTCTTTTCTGCTCCTTCTCCCAAAACCTGCTCAACACCTCAACGTAAAGTCAATTTTCCAATAGAAAAATAAAGCCTGGAAAAGCCATTGTGAGGGATGGCCTGAAGGTGTGTGTGTACAGATCCTGAAGAGCTGATAAGGGAGGGTTTTGGCCATCAGAACATGAGAACTCACCAGATTTGGAGCCCACGGGATGTTTAATTCTCTCCTGGGGCAGCTGTGCTAAAAAACAGAGCTGAGAAAAAAGAATCAGTGATGATTCTGGTACCAGCCGTGCCAAGGGAAGCTCCTGGTGGATCCCTGGACTCGTCAGTTCTGTCTCTGCTGGCTCTGTGAGATGGGCAAAATATAAAATTCATGAGGGTCAGGGAGAGGAAAATAATGAGAAGCTCCAAAACCAGGGCTATTTTTGTACCCTGTTCATCAGGACCATGAGGAACATGCAAAAAAATGTCATTTATTTCCCTCCCCAAACCTGGGAACCTTCCCTCCTGCTCGCAAACCTCTCCAATGCTCCCATCTCCCGCCGGGGATCGAGCCTCTCACCCAGAAGGGTTTCATTAACAAACAGCAGAATTCTCCTCAGTTCTGCAGAATTCAAGGGCTGTCAGTTCCCAGCACTGGGAAAACATCAGGCTTCCCATGGCTCTTTGTTGTAGGCTCGTTGGAGAGCTAATGGCCATTCATGAACTCCCAGTGTTGCAACACGATCCCTTTGCTTTTTTCTTTTTTTTTCCCCCTTTTTTTTTTTTCCCAGGATGATTTAAGAAAAAGAGGAGAAGAAATGAAAGAAGAAAGTCTTTTAGCAGAGACGTTTCAACAATTCCTTTAATGGCTACAGGAACAGGACCAAAGTCAAACAGCAATTAGCTGCAATTAGACTTTAGCCTTAAAAAATCCCCCACATGTGGAACGATTTCCATGGCAATTACTGGGGACTTCTGGGCACACTTGGCTGGCACAATTCTTCTGAGTGCGTCCTTCAGGAGGCAGCAAAATTCCTTCCCCTCCTGGGCGCTGAGTTTTCCTCCTCCCTGAGGAGCTTCCGTCCTCAGTGATGGCTTTTGCAGCGGCTGGAGCTGAGCAAGCTGAGTGGGGACGGCTGAAATGAGCGAGGAAACCAGGAAAAAAAATTGGGAAAAAATAGATTTAATTGTTTTGGATTTAAATTAAACGCATTTTGTGTGTGCTGGTGGGTGTGGTGGGAATTGAAAGCTCAGGGTGGCAGAGCTGGGAGCTTTGTGCCACCTTCATGGTCCCACACCTGCCTGGGGCTGAGGGATCTGAAGGACGTTGAATTTTTCCTGGGAATGCCACCTCAGGCGTGAGCACAGCACGAACCCTCCCAGCAGCTGGGCCAAAATTCAGGATTTCCCAGCCCGCAGGTGAGGCCGGGGCTGACCCGTCCTACTCGCAGAGGCAACAGCACTGGCAGGAGCGGTGACAATTCCCCTTGTCCCCACGGAAATGCATTCTGGAGTCAGGTCAGGGCCTGTGCTGGGGTTGTTCTGCCTCCAGAGCCCCGGAGCAGCCTCTGGCTGATTCCTATTCCGACCAGCGCCGCTGCTTAATCTTGACTTATGGAGGAAACATATGGAATGGATTGAAAGCAATATTGCTGCGCTCCGTGCAGCTCCTCTCTGCCTTTCCTTGGAGCAGGGAGCAGGCAGAGGAAACATCTGGGATTCCTCAGCACAGCCTGACTCGCTGGGCCCAGCTCTCACCCCGTGGGCCGCTGCTCCGTCCACCCTGCAGGTCCCTGGGGAGCTTTTGGCTGGAATCGGCCCCTCCCCAGGGAATGGGATCTGCCTCCCCAAGCCACGGGGGCTGCAGGTGGAGGAAGTCGTGTCCAAACCTTCCCAAGGCTCTCAGCTGCCAGGGCTGGCTGAGCGGAGCCCACAGGTCACAGGATCCCAGATTGGTTTGGGTTGGAGGGGACCTTAAAGCTCCTCTCGTTCCGAACCCCTGCCAGGAGCAGAGACACTTCCATGAGAAGTTCCTGCCACCCCGGGCCACCCATCCCAGGCTGGACGGTGTCAAGGCCTCCAGTGATATCCCCTTTTCTGAAAGCCTGGCTTTAATCAGTGCAATTTTCTTTAAAAAACAACCAAACCCATTTTTTTTGGTTGTGCAGTGACAACAACCCCGCCGTGGCAGGGCAGCCTGTCCTGACAATGCCACTGCCCGATGGAATCAGACGGGATTTCGGTGCTGGGGAAGGTTTGGCTCTACTCAGCACGGGGCTGGAGGTTCCCTGGGGCTATCGGCACCTCCACCGTGCCCTGGGAGGGGGCAGGAAATCGTTGGGTGCCCCATGCCCAGCCACGCCACGGGGAATTGACACCTCCAGCAGCTGCCATCCGGAGCCAACGGGCTCTGACTTGTCCCTCAGATCATCCAGGCTGCTGGAGGAGATCAGCAGCCAAGAGTTGGATCCACCCTTTCTCCATCCTTGCCTGTCAGAGGGAAAGGAGAGCGGAGCCAGGGTCACACGAGGACGCTGTGGTTTCAAACACACCGAGAGCTGCGGCAGCTTCGCTGGGCCTCGTCCCTGCCTTGGCCCTCAGCAGCATCTGGGGCTGTCCCAGCTGGGACAAATATTGTTGGCCCAAAGACCTCGGGCTTTGCCTTTCAGGATTTTTGTGAATCAAGGCTCAGCAGCACCGACCCAGCTCCTCAGGAGCATCCAGGATCTCACAGGACCCTCTGCCAGCGATGCAGAAAGTCCCCACTCCCCAGGAGCTGTGGTGGGGAAGCAGCTCCCTGTCCATGCCAACAGCCCCTGGGACACCAAACCTCCTCCAGTCCCTCCCAGCAAGGTGCAGAGCTCAGCTTTATCCCCTCTCCAGCCCAGAAGATTTACGACTGCAGCACCAAGCCTCCCATTCCCTGAACTCACCCAGCGGATCTCATGTCAACTGCACGTTCTTTCCGTGCCTGCTGTGTTTATTCAGTCCAGCCACTGGTTTATTCTCCTGAAATATCTGTTTCAATCTGAGGCGAGTTCATTGCAGGTTCCTATTTCCCCTGCTGCTGAGGGGAAAGGGGGGATGAAAACCCCCCACTTGACAGCTGAGTAAATGACACCAATAAAGGGCTGTGGAACAGCTGAGGGAGATGGAGCAGAACACCCTGAGCTAAAGATGGTCTTTATTTATGTATTTGTTGGGTCTGCTCTGGCGTGGACCCTCTGTCTCCACTTTCCTGTGGCTTGAACCGAGTGTCAGTCTGGGTACGGTGAAAAAAACTTCACATTTCTCAATTGTAGCTGGGATTGCTGCTGGGAAAAGTGGCTCGTTTACTTCTGAGGGCTCAGCATGAGCTGCAAGACCCCTGGGATATTCCAAATGGAAAACATGTCTGCGCTGCCTCCCAAAAGGAGGAAGAACAAACTGCCAAGGCTGAGAGCACAGGCTCTTTCATGGGACCCAGAAGGTTCCTCTGGGTGGGATTGATTCTCCTGCACAGGCGTTTCTCGATATTTTTCTGGCTTTTAAGTGAAGGGAGAAAAAAGAGCCCAGGCTCGGCGTCGTGGAAGGATTTTCAGTCAGCTTTGTGGGGCTGCCTGAGATCCCTCCTGAGAGGTAAAACCCTGTGGTCCATGTGCAGCAAAAGGATGGCAAAAACAACCACGGAGCCTCCGAAAGACTTTGGGAGAGGTTTGGATTCCTCCTTGTGAGCGTCCATGAGGCCCTTTATTAGAGCTCTGTGGGTGTGGGTGTGTGTTCACTCGGGGGCTGAGCCAGCTGAACTCAGTGGGAGTCCTTTGAAAGTCCTCTCCTCTGCCCTGAGCAGGCCCCGGACCGAGCTCGGACTGGGAATACTCCCGGGGAAGGATTTACTTGGAGGAATGTTCTGTGGAAGGAGCAGCTTTTCAGGGCCTGTTGATAGAAAGCCATTACTGAAGTCATAAATAAGAGCATTGGCACTGGCAGGGGTGAATGAAGTGAGGAGTGCATTAGGAACAGGGGTCATCCAAAGCCAAAACCCAGGCAAGGAAAGCTTTTAACTCCCAGAAAACGCTCACATGCTCTCAATCCTCCCAGAAACTTTGATTTACATCGCCTGGGCAGGCTGCTCGCAGCGTGATGTGGCGGGGGGGAGCAGAGGCCGTGCGAGCACTGAGGTGCTGGGTTTTTTGGGTGTTTTTTTTTTTGCACTGAGGTGCTGGGTTTTTTGGGGTTTTTTTTTCTGCACTGAGGGGTAAATATTGAAGCTCTGCAAGCGCTGGAGCAGTCAGGAAAGTCCCCAGTTCGTCGTGGTGACAGCACCTTGCGGCCGGGGCCCTTCTCCCGCGCTGGGCTCTTCAGCTGCTCTCGCTGTTCGAGTGCTCTCCTGGCCTTCCCCTCACGTCAGCTGTGCCAAACCTTGAGTGGAACCAGCTGATAAAAGCTGGAAGCGTATCAAAGATGGGATTTGAGCACAGCAATTGGGGCCTCAGCTGCAGGCCAGAACCACCATCTGCTCAACGTGTCCCGGCCCGGGCTTTCGCCGCTGGGTGAGGGCCGTGCACAGCATCCCCGAGCATCCCAAAGCAGCCCAAAAACCTGATTCTCCCCCACTCTGGGGAAAGATTCTGGGGTTTTTATGGATGTCAGAAAGAGGAGGAGGAACCCCCACGCTGGAGTGGAAATAGCAGAACGTGGTCAGGGCACCGGAGGGATCAGTTTATAGGGAGGAATTAGAGCTTGGATCTACAGCTCGGCTCGGGGAGGTGGAGGGGTGGGCAGAAAAGCGGCCTGGAAGGGTTCCAAGGGTGTGAGCACAGAGAACTGAGGTGGAACAGGAGGGATGGGGGTGCTTGGGGGTGTGACTGGGAGCACAGGAATCACGGGGAAGAGGGAAGGTGCAGCACGAGGTGAGCGAGATCAGCCTCTGGCCCAGTCCCACGCGGTTGCCATGAAAAACCAGAAAATAGGGATTTTTAATTTAGCTAAGTGCTTCATTTATTTTGTTGAAGTGCCATTAAACACCATCATTTTTTTACAGCTGCTTTTGGAACTTCCAGAACAATCCACCAGAGTTTTTGTGCACCAGCCCTCTGCACAGCACCATGAATTGTGCAGTTCTAGGAGAAGTAAAGACAGATATTAAACCAGGGGATAGGGAAAAATTACTGGGTTTTCCACAATAAATTGGCAAGAAGGCAGGATCCATACTCCAAGAGATTTTAGTCTCCAACATGTGTGATTGTGGAATCTCATCTATTTTTCATCTTTGACTGCCCAAATCTCTGCTGGCGTAAAAAAGAACTCTCTGAGAACGGCTACACTTTATCTTAGCCCAGAGTTATTCCTTAAAAACCTCTGCACATTCTTACGTCATGCCCTGGGAAGCTGTCGCTAATTAGGGACAGATGAATCAATCCAGATAAAATTAAATCCCGGTTCAACTTTTGCCCCAGTTTTTCCCTTTCCTGCCGTCCTCAGGAGCCTGGAGTGTTCTGACTCGTTCTCATGGCTTTGGTTGTGTTTTGGTGGCTCTGCTTTGCCCTCTCAGGGCTGGAATTCTTTGGGAATTCAGGAATGGGATGCTTTTTGTCCTATCTAAAAGAAAAGCTGTGCTCGTTTCAACAAGGAAACCTCAGACTCAACAAGCCTCAAGGGGAGGTGAACAGAAACCAAAGCTTTACTTTGCTGCAAAAAAAAAAAAAAAAAAAAAATCAATTTGCATTAATCAAAAACCTCTTAAGAGATTTCCAATGTGGTTTTTCCAGGCTCAAGGAGCTTTGCAGGCAGAGGATTCCCACTGGCTGGGTCGGAGTCTCTGCTGGCATCCATTTGGGGTGTGTAATCCAACATATCTCCCACTGATATCCACCAAAGCTCCTCTCTTGGAGGTTCCTTCATCAAACCCAATCACCTGCGGTCCGAGGAGCGTGTGCCTGTGGAATGACATCCAAGGGAAAACTTGGCATGTCAGCAGAGGCACATTTAGAGCTGATTTGTGGTCGGGCGTGCGAGTGGAAAATCGGCTTTGCAGCGTTGGGATGGACACCAGCAGCTTTTCCCTCAGCCAGGCTGAGCCCCCAGGCTGCCTGAAATTCATTTATCACCGTGCTCCCAACCTCCTCGGGAACAAGCTGAGGGTAATTCTGCATTCCACAAACTTTCCTCTCCCACTGCTGGATTCGGGGAAGGCTCCAGTCACTTCCCTGACCAGGATTTTGCTCCTCCACAGATTCCTCAATCAAATATCCACAGCGATCTTCCCTTTTGGGAAGGTTGAGAAGTTCTGAACACCCAGTACAGGTGACAGTCCTGTGGCAAATCCCTTTTACCGGCTGGTTTCCAACGCCTTCATTTTCTAACAGGGAAAAGTGGATATTTTTCCCAGAAAAACATATGTAAATCTCATTTCTGGGTTTGCTAAAATGTTTCTTTTGCTGCGTCATCCCCCTTGGAGTGTTTGCAGGTTGGGACAGAGAGGTGGAGAGAAAGGTTCAGGAGGAGAACATTCCTCTGTGTCCTAATGTCCACATGAGCCAAAGCTTGACTGGTGTGATGTTCACAACCAGGATCACTCAAAAAATCATCAAACTGAGATATTTCCTACTCGGGCATCATCCCTTCCCCCTGCTTAGTGGGACTGATGCCTTGAGTGGGCACCTAAACCACAGAGAGCAGACAAGAATGAAGAGAATAAAAGGAGGGATTTATTTGAAGGCCTTCCAAGGCTCACCCTGGGCAGTGCAGAGGCTCCACCCAAGATGGACCCTGGCTCACGGGTTCTTCCCATTTCCATAAGTTGGGTTCATTTGCACATCAGGGTTCATTCTCCAGTGATCACCTCAGTTCATGATGGAATCACCCCGAGTTTGCCCCCCTTGAGAGGCTTTGAGTTGACACATTTGGGGCCCGGTGTCCTTGGAGTGGAACCTGCAGAGGTTTGTTGTGTGTGAGCAGCAGGAGAGAACAGCAGCTCCCAGGGCACAGGAACCTTCAGAGTCACACACCAGGCAGGGCAGGGTTTGAAAAATAGAAAAGTTCAAACCTAAGGCATCAGGACAGCACCTTGGGATGAGACTCTGGTCTTTTTTGGGCTCATTTTCCATTAAAATTTCCAGCTGAGTAAAACATTAAATCCCCAATTTCCACCACTCTTCCCCCTGGGAAGAGGATCTGCTGGAGATGTGCAGGAGCCAGAGATGGTTTAGGGAACTTTCTACTTCTCACCTTGCCTGCAATGTGCTGTTTGGGTTTGGATTTCAGTGCTGGAGCTCTCCCTCCTTTCCAAACGGGCTCTGCTTTTTGTAGGGAAAGCAAGAAGGCTTCAGCCACCACGAGCCCCAGCCAAATCTCCAAACAAATCTGTTTGAAGGTTCCCGGTCTGGGAGTGATTAATTCGAGGTGGAGGAGGGGAGTGAGAGAGAGAGAGAGAAAGGGGGGAAATCAAGATAAGGAAACCCTTCTTGCAGGGATATTGCAATCATTCCGGGTTTAATTTATGAACTCTTGGGCCTCTTTGCAGCGTGTTCATCTCGGGTTTGTCTGCGGTGAAAAAAGCGCCTTTCAACACGGAGAAACTGCAGCTCGGGGCCAGGCTGTCGCAGATGTTTTCATTCTCATGATGGCCTCAAAGACCAGCAGAAAATACCCGGTCCCCAGGCACAGGGCCACAGCCAAGAGGGGAGCCAGACACCCTCTCCATGGACCCAAAGCAACCAGGGGTTAAACACCATCCTGGGGACGTGTCCAGCAAGGGCTCTGGTTAGGAATGAAATCAATTCAAGTGTTTTCAAAACACCCTCCACACGACATCTTGGCTTCCTCGTTGGTGAGTCAAGTGAAGAGCACCAGGAGCACACGGGAACGTGGCCACCACGACGACGTTTAATTCATTCTGGGGATGCTTTTTTCCCCATGGAAAGCCTTGGACCGGGATGCGCAGGCTCCTTCCCTGCCGGGGCAGTGAGCAGCTTTTCCACGGCTGGAGGGAAGGGATCCGAGCTCCAGATTCCAGCCCTGCCTGCTGCAGGAGAGGCACGGCCGCAGCTCCTTACCTGCGCCTTTCCCTCCCTCTCCCGGCACCAGGGATGAGGGAATCGGCACCAGGGATGTGGGAATCGGCACCAGGAATGTGGGAATCGGCACCAGGAATGTGGGAATCGGCACCAGGAATGTGGGAATCGGCACCAGGAATGTGGGAATCGGCACCAGGAATGTGGGAATCGGCACCAGGAATGTGGGAATCGGCACCAGGAATGTGGGAATCGGCACCAGGAATGTGGGAATCGGCACCAGGAATGTGGGAATCGGCACCAGGAATGTGGGAATCGGCACCAGGAATGTGGGAATCGGCACCAGGAATGTGGGAATCGGCACCAGGAATGTGGGAATCGGCACCAGGAATGTGGGAATCGGCACCAGGAATGTGGGAATCGGCACCAGGAATGTGGGAATCGGCACCAGGGATGAGGGAATCGGCACCAGGGGTTTGGGAATCATGTCCCAGCCGCTGGTAAAGCCATCGGAGGGGACGGTTCAGCGCTGGGGCAGCTGTTCCAGCCTCCTGTCTCAGATGCTCCTAATGCAGAGCTCAAATTTTCCATCCATCCCTCCAAGCTCTCTGCTCCCTGTTTCGGGGTCTGACGCTCCGTCCCTGCTCCGAGCCCGACGTCAAAGCTCTGTGTTACAGAATATTGAGAAAAGCTCCAGCCAGATTTTCTCCCTGGGTAATTCTCTTGGTTTGGAAGGATTTTGCTGCTGTGTGTTTCGTCACCAAATCCTGGCATCCCGTGGTGATGCCATGGGCAGGAAGCAGATTGTTCCCAGCCAAGGACAGAGGGTGAGGGGATGAACCCCCTGCACTCACACCCAGCCTGGCACATTCCAGGGCTCACCAGTAGAGCTTGGAAGGTGAATTTTGGCAGAGAAAGCCAGGCTCCTGAAGAGCTTTAGGGCCATCCCTACCACCCAGGGAGAATCTGCATGGAAAAGGAATAATTTTTTCCTCCATCTAAAGCACATTGCTGGCAGCCCACGGGGTGGTCCAGAGAGATGGGAACACGCAGGGTTAAAAAGCAGCCCTGGCTCCACTAAAACTGATTGCAAAACCCCCTTTGGCTCCAGTGAAGCAATTTTCCCACCACCCTCACCAGTTCTGCCTTCCCAGAAAGGTGAAGGACGCGCCGGGGAGTTCCAGGCAGAGCCGTGTGAGGAATGCAGATGGGTTATTAGGAATCTGTGCCGGTGCTCCTGCAGCAGCCTCGGTCCTCCTGCGGCCCTGCCTCGCGGCTTTGTTCTCGAGAATCCTCCGGGGAGCTCATTTGAAAAGCAGGAATGCTCACCAAAAAAAAATGACGTTCTGTCTCCTGCGAGCTGGGAAGTGGAAGGAAAAAGCAGGAGACCTTCAAGAAAGGCAGAGACCCATGGAGTCAGGGCACAGGGATTGTTTGCTGCAGCAAAGCCAGGAGATCACCTCTGGATTTGCTGCTGGCTCTGCCCCAACATTCTCCAGAAAACTCCAGTCGTCCTATTTTTGGTTAAGGCTGCAGGCTCCCCCTGCAAACCTGGGCTCAATTATTTGGGTCCAGCAGGCTGGAAGTTGACCTGCAGGTGCAAAGAAAAATGTTCGTAAACCAATCGTGTCTCTCCAGCAGAGGAACAGAAGCAAAACCTGAATCAGGCACTGTTTGGCTGCAAAAAAAAAATTGCAGAGCAGAGCAGAGGTGTTTGCAGAAGCACTGGGAGTAATGTGAATGATTAAGAAATTAGAGTTGTCTTTGCTGAGACAACTTAGAAATAAATGCATAAATTAATGGGAGTTTGATGAGAAGTTTTTAATCATTTTTACAGACAGCTGTGCACTGGCAGCAGCTCCTTGGCTGCTCTTCCTGCAGAAGTGACTGGGAAAAAAAAAACTGCCTTAGTTCTGATGTGAAGATGCCACTGAAGGGGAATCAGGGTGTGAGGGGAAGGCTCTGGGAAGTGAACCCATTTATTGGGGATGAACGAACCCCTTGTGGCAAACAGATTTCCCTAATCCCCCTCTCTCGTGGTGTCACTTTCCCGATGGTATCAGATCCTTGCTAGAACCAGCAATTTTTCCTACCAATTACCCACCGGTTCCAGCCCATCTCCCTCTGCAATAACAGGCAGGGCATTCCTGCCAGATTCCAATCGGATGAGAAGGGAATTTATTGCCGAGATGATCACCGCAGCCAGGGTGATGAATGGGCTCGCAAGGATTTCAGGGCGTTATTTTCCCCGCGCTCCTTTTCGTGCCCGTGGCTGCAGGCTGGCTCCTCCACGGCCTCAGTTTGCTTTTGGGGGTTATTTCTGCACGAGGATGGGCATTTTTCTCCAGGTTTTATTCCTCCTCCGTCTCTTCTCGCTCAGAAAACAAGAGAAGGACAATTAAATCCATCACAGGGACGGCGCTTTTGATGGGGTTTGTTGTGCTTGGCACCCTGTCAGCAGCGGGGCCCGAGATGAAAAAGGTGCACGTTTAAGGGGCTTTAATCATTGCTGAAGAGCCGTGTAGGGTGTTAAAAATGAGCTGCTCTGCTTCTGAAGCTGCTGAGGAGAATGCAGCTTGAAGATGCAGGGCTCCCCGCTGCTGCTCAGCTCCAAGATTTGGGTTGTTCCCTCTCCTTTCCTAGAAACGAGCTCCGCGGCTTTACCTGAAGCTGTTGAATGGCAAAGGTGGATCAAAGGGGAAGATTCCCAGCTGCAGCCCAATCAATCTGGCAGGAGGTAAAGCGGGTTGGCGTTTGAAGGGCTGGCCCAGCTCACGGTTGAGGTCAGGCTTTTTAACAATCCCAAATATCAGGAGCCACTTCCCTTCACCCAGCCCAGTTTAGACCAGTGACAGCAGCGAGAAGCAAAGCAGAGCCAGGGAAATCCCCAAGCTGCTGCTTCTGGGAGAGAGGAAAAACAATCCGAGGGCTTTTAGCAGCCCTGCAGAGCCTGAACACCTCGAGACAGCCCCAGCAGATCTTCCCAGACGGTTTTTCTCTCCAAGCCAAACTCTTCGGTGTCCTTTTCTCGTTAAGGATCATCTGTTGGATCACTCTGAGGGAGCGGTGGGATGTCCGGAGCTGTCGCTGCCATCTCACACCAGCCACAGTGATCTGTGTACGTCACACTTCGAGAGAAGAAAACAGCTGAGGATGCAGATTTGTGGCTTATTTATGCAAAACACCCTGATATGTTAAAAATCTGGGGCTGTACCCTGCTGGTGCCCTAACAAGGAAAGGCAGAGGGCACTTCCCAGGGTTTATAACCAGCTGGAAGTTTGAACCCTGGCTGTTTTTCCCATTCCCAGAGGTGCAGTCAGGGTTACCGTGCCTTTATGTCGTTGGAACCCGGGTGGATTTTGAGGTTTGGGCAGAGAAAGGCAATTTCCCAGTGGAAGTGCTGCCCCTTTGCCTTGCTCTGCCTTCGTTCAAGGATGGTGCTGCTCTTGCCTGGTGTCCTGCAGCTCCACCGAAGCAGAATTCCTTAAAAGTTATCCTTTGGTGGGAAGGAACAGGAGTGAGAGCTGACTTTTATTTTCAGCTGTATTTTGGCTGGGTTTGCTTTCGCCTCTGTAGGTGGGTCAGGGCAAGACACAATCAGTGAAAAGCCCCCCCGAAATCTGTTTACGGTCAAAATTCAGGGGGGAAAAAAGTGCGGCTCTGGAAAATGCTTCAATTCTTTAAGAGTTGAACCCCTCCTGTTCCAAAGATTAAGTCAAATGCAAGCCTTGGTGGTTGAGGAAGTGACTGCAGCTCTGGAAATCTCCCTGAAAAGGCATCTCAGCATCATTTCCATCAGAAACCCACCCCGAGTCCTGGGGTTGCTGCAGGGATCAACCACCTCCAAGCTCTGGTGGTTTCTCCCTCCCTCCCGGTTCCTGGGTGATTTGGGATCAGTCAGTTCAGCTCTTTGTGCTCCTTTTTCCCCTTCAGGGACCCTGATCTCCTCCAGCTCTGGAGCACAGGCAGCGGGAGGAGCACTGCTCTGCCAGGTTCAGCTGCCTGAAACTCCGGACACCGACATTTAGGGATCATCAGTCTCCTCCAGCTGGGCCTCATCTCCAGTATCTCACCAAGAAAAAAGTCCAAGGTGTTTAAAAGCAAGAGCCTTGACTAAATTTATAGAGATGCAGATTTTACTGTACCTAAAAGTGACCGGGGAGCAAATGTTTGATCTGGGTTCAGCCTTCCCCCTCTTTATTGGAAGACACTCACATTTGGGGCTCTGCAGTCTGGATCTAATACACAGCACAGCATTAATAGATGTTGGAAAGGGTTGCTACAAGCTATTACTGAGGCAAAGTAAAAGAAATCAGATGTTTATGTACAATTATGCTTTTGTACAGAGCCGTGGCCAGGAGAGAGAGCAGAGACAGTAAAAAGGAAAAGTGCCTTTTTCCATTTGGGGACGGCGGCGAGATGGACGGATAAGGATGAGGATAAGGAGAGAAGGCAGCAGGGGCTCAGGTTTCCCTCACATCCCTCTGGCAGAGCAGTGCAGGGAACAAACAAATCCCAAATCTGCTGACTCTGCCTCAGGGAAGGCGAAAGGGGTTTTGCTGCGGTGCCTCTGTTGAGTTTTGTGTCAGGAGTGGAAGCGCAAGGCCATGGTGACATCGGTGCCCCACCCACGGCACGGGCGGCAGCCGCTGCTCTGCTCCCTGTTGGCAATAAATCAACTTTCAGCCACTTTGCTGTACTTCTCCATCAACCCCCAGGCTCTGTAACCCACCCTGCAGACGTCGAGATCTCCAGCAAAGCAGAGAAGGTTCTTCTCCACCTTGACCCTGGGGTTGGCAACCTTTTTTCTGTGGCCAGATTTCCCTGGGCACACCTAGAGCAGCTCCATCCAAACCCCCTGACAGAGGTTCCCCAGGCAGTTGTGGTGCTGGCCATGGAGTGCTGGCCACGCCCAGTGTCCCTCATGGCACCCAAACCCAGGGACAGAGCCACCCGTGTCCCTGGGGAGCAGGGCTGGTGTGTCACCGGGCAGGAAGGGACAGGCCACCAGCAAGAAGGGGCTGGTCACCAGCAGGAAGGGACTGGTCACCAGTGGAAAGGGACATGCCACCAGCAGGAAGGGACAGGCCACCAGCAGAAAGGGACATTTCATGGCCTGCAGTTGCCCTCCCTACAGTCCCAGCTGTAAAAAAACCCTGCCAGCATCCCCAGAAAATTCCCATCGCCAGCGCCCCGGCCATCCACGCAATCCGTGGGAGGATAAAGGCAGGGAGAGGGAGAAGGGGGGAGAGATAAACAATTTCCTACACAGTTGTGGCTCAAGCCCGCCTTACAAGAAACACATGGTCCCTGACACAATATTTAGCTCTCCTGTAACATGGTCCATTTGGAGGCTGGTGGCTGTGTGGAGAGCTGTAGTAAAACATTCCTTGCTGGTAACACACACACAGACAGACAGACAGACAGAAAAACCCAACCTCGTGAGGAATGATTGGGGTTAACTCCATAAAGGCTGGAGAAGAGGATGGCAGGGAGGTTCCTCTGGAGCAGGGATGTGCCTCAGCATCTCCTCGGCGGGAGGAAAACCCGACTCCATTGGTTTGAAAAGCTTGGCCTGATGGGTGGTGAGCCCTTGGCTTTGCCCCATCAGACCCAGAGGAGAGGAGTCTTTGGGGCTGGAATTTTTCCTTCGCCGCGCTGTTCTCTGCTCAGAAAACAGTCCCGGGGAGGATCGCTGTGTTATGCCAAAAAAAAAAGCCTCATTTTTTTATTATTTTTATTCAACTTTTGTGCTCATTAGCTCAGGAACTTACAGTTGGAGTTGTCACTGGGCTCCTCCTGCCAACATCTTGCAGGGCTTCGCGGGAGTTACATCATTTGGCCTCGGAGGAGCAGCTAAGTGGAAACACATTTGGGTTTGCTCGTGTTGCTCCGGCTCCTTTTCCCTCTCCCCTTGGATTCCCGGAGCGGAGCAGGAGGTCAGGCAGCTCTCAGTGCCCACGGAGCGCCCCTTGGGACACCCCATCCCACGGGCATTGCACTCCCCAAACCCATCCCAAATCCTGCAGTTGTTCCAGAAATGCTCTGGTTCTGGGTGAAAGCACGAAAAGCCGGGTATTTAACTCATCCTGGCTCCTCAGGTTTTCCCCCACATTTCTCCCAGCTCACTCGGAGCCAGTGTGTCCCCATGGCCAGCACTCTCTGCCCTTCCCGCTCCTCCTCTTTCTGCTCTGCAGTGCAGGGTCTGCTCTGCCCAGACTCAACATTTTTATTGAGGAATTGCAAACACTCCCAACCCCAGCCCAGTCCCGCCATAACCAAGGGCAAATCAGATCCCACAGCAGGAAATCTGTTGGTGATGTAGCCTGAATTTTTTCCTGACCATGACAGGACCGGGCAGTGACAATTTTACCTTCCACGGCTTCATTTGCTCCTCAATTCATCCATTAGCAAAATTCCAGGGGTGGCTGACACTCAGCTTTGCCCACCACAGCTCTGGATCTTGCGTGGTGCTGGCGCTTTTCTAACCTCAAAGCCAAGGAGAAAGGGGATGATGAAGCAAAATGAGGGTCCCAGTTGCAGGCTGGAGTGGATTTTTAATCAGTTGCAGCCTGGGGGCTGGCAGCCACTCCTGCTCTGCTGCTCCCAGCCTGCCCAGGGAAGGGGACTTGGGGACTTGCCGGGAGCCAGAGCGGGTTTGGAGCTTCCCCACGAGTTTTACGTGTCAGTGCAACCCCAGCTGCTCCTCTCCCCCGTGCCCCGACGAGCTGCTGAGAAATAGCTCATTATTTATAAGAATAAAGCCAAGAAGCTGTCCCTGCAGAGGCCACCCCGGCGAGCTCCCTGCCACCCAGGTCACCGGCTGGACACGGGGAGCTCTTGCAAAGGAGCTGCTTTGGAGCAGCCCTCACCAACACACCCAGCCCCTCTCCCTGCATCTGCTTCACGCCACCGCACCCACGCCAACCTTTCCTCTGGGCTGGCGACTCGCTGATGGCTTTGAATTAAATTTATGGTCATGGCTCATTTTTTTTTTTTTTTCTGTCCGTTGATGTTTAGTCATGAGGAAGCAATTCCTTCTGAAAATGCCCTGAGCGTGCGCTGCTCCTGTGTGGGTTTGTCCCGCAGGATGTGGTGGGTGCAGGGCTGGCTGCACTGACTCACGGCCGTGGGAGCCCCAGGGAGGTGCAGGAGTCTGGGGAGAGGGGCCGATCCTTGGAAGGAGCAGCAAGAGTTCCATGAACACCTCAGGGACACGTCCTGCAACGCTTTGAACCTGTCCCTCCCCCCTGCCAGCCTGGGGACAAGCGGAGAGATGAGGAACATCTTCCTCATCGTTGTCATCAATGGCAATGACTCCCAAGGCTTCGGCGACACCCAGGAGCCCCCTGAGCATCCCCGGGCGCGGCTCCGCTGCTCCGGGAGCTCGGGAAAAAGCAGGCGTGAGCACCATCTAGTGATGCTGCCGGCGGGCCCGGGGCTGTCCCCTCCGTGGGGGCCCCCGCCGGCCCCAAAACCCCCGCACGAACCGGGATGTGCAGGGCCGGGTACCCCGAGCTGGGTCTGGGTCCCGAGATGGGGTGGGTACCACTCTGCCGGGTGCTGTGCGCAGCGTTCCACCCCCAGGGAGGGATAAAAGGAGTGCTGGCGACAGGGAAATTAGGGAATCCTATCCCTGGGTGGATCCTGGGTGGTCCAAACCTTCCAGATCGGCTCAAGAACTGCAGCTTTTCGTCCATCCCTTCAGGCAATGGCCACCCTTTCACATCAGCCGCTGGCACAGCCCTTCCCGGGAGCTCATCCCAGGGCTCCCAGCAGCCTTTTTGCAGCAGAGGATGGGGAGCTCTGCAGGATGCTGGAAATCCCTGCCCTGGATGTGCAGAGAACACAAATAGCAGCAGGATCCTGCACTTCCTAGGAAGGGTTTCGGTGTCACAGGTGCTTTTCCCAATGATCCATTTCCCAGCATCATTTAAATGTACAAGAATCTCAGGGGTTTTTTTTAATAGTGTTCATTTGAAACTTGGGGAAATGTGAGCTAAGAGAGAGGCAGGGCTTCAGAGAGAAACTGGAAAAGCCAAGTGAAAGTTGTGCTGCAGATACTGAATTTCAGAGATGAGTGGGAAAAGCACAGTTCCACTCGGTGAAAATTTTCAGGGTACTGAGGGAAAATGTGGCCTGTTACACATTGAAAGTAAAATGTTTAAAAGTCAGGGGTTTTACCCAAAAAATCAACCTTGCATGGGACAGGGATTTCTCATCCTGGGGCTTCTCCAGGCCCAGTTTTGTAAAATCGCATTTTTGAGCAATGCAGAGACACCAAACCCCTGCTTTTCTCCCTCCCAATGAGCGGAGTTGTTGGTTTATTTTGCTTTAAAGTCGCGGCTTTAAAGATAAACCTCCCGCTTTCTGGTACCAGCCTGGAATCAGAAACGATGCATTTTGCTACCAAAGCCTCGTTTGACAGGCTCTGAACTCCTCACACAAAATATTCACCACATTCCTGCTTTTTTTTCCCCCATTTCCAGCTGAGGACGTGCCACACACCTTGTCCCACGTACCTAAAACACACCAGGGGACAGGCAGGCAATTTGTGGATCGTGGCTACAGCACGGATCACCGGAGTTATAATCACAGGGAGCATTTGGGGAGGGATTTTCAGCCTCACTCTTCAGGGTTTAGGTCGATCTGTTGTTCCTAAAGACCGGGATGAGCCTCAATAGGGGCAGAAACAAAATAATTTGGGCTGTGAGAATCCTCCAGCTGCTCCAGAGAGGCAGAGTCCGGCTGCTGCAAGAGATCCAGATGGGTTTGAGGTCTCCTTTAACCTGGGATTTCCTGGGCAAGGCTCGGTTCTGTCCCTCAGCCCTGCAGCTGAACACCAGCCCGGTTTTAGGGTGTGTCTGATGCTCTCAGCCTCTGCCAGAGGTGAGGGCTTTGAAAGGACAGCTGCCACATCCAAGGATTTCCACTTCCCAGGCGGTTTGGGGGCAGTGGGGGTGGGGAAGGGCTGTGTTCCAGCCGGAGAAGGTGAAGGGAATGTGCCAGGGAGGCTCCCCCAGAGCAGGGCTGAGGCCCACGCCCCCGAATCCCGAGCCGTGCTCCCGGTCAGCCCAGCTCCATCTCTCCCTGTTCTTAAGGAATACACAGCCTGTTCCCAGGCTGGGCTGAGGACCAGTTTTCCCCGTATCCAGAGGCCCGCTGGCCCTTTCCTAGGTGAGCTCAGCAAGCACAAATGTCCTCCCTAAACAACAACAGAGAGGAGACAGCTGGATTCGAACCCGTTCTGGTGCAGGCTCCCTTTCCAGTGACTCATAAAAGTTCTTTGGCAGCTGCCTGCGTGTATCTGACGGGGATCAGGTTAGGGGCAGTGTGGAGAGCTGAGGATGGAAAATATGTGTTGAATTTACTCCTCTGTCCCACTGCAGATCCGAAGGCTTGGGAGCGCTCCTGCTGGAGCCCTCTGCCACACGCCAGCTCCGCTCCGAGCTCTCTGGGGCTTGTTCTCCCTCCATTTCCCCGTCCTTCTCCGTGTCCCTCTGGATTTCCCTCTGGAACGCAAAGCAGGAGCATCCTGAGGGGCAAAGAGGCCGCCAGAATGCCGGGGGGGACAGCAGGCAGCAGCCCCCAGGCGCTCAGCATGACTCACATTGTCCAGGCCACAAAAAAAGCCTGAGGATTGAGGCTTTTCCATCTTTTTTTTTTTGTCTGAGCAGCAGCAACTGGCAAAAATTCCCATCTCCTGCCTGCAGCACCCTCCTGTCTCTCTCTCTAAGAGCCCTGACTGGTGCAAGGTGTGGTAACTCCTCCAAACCTTGTCTCAGCCTGGCTGGGTGTTGGACCGGGCCGATGCTCTCACTGTGCCCTGACACTCACCCGCTCCGTGGTTATGGAAACAGGAGCTGGATGTGCCCATCCCAGTGGGAAACACCCAGGGGAAAATGCTCCCGGTCCTCTCCGGGCTTTGTTTTACCTCAGTAAAAGTGGCAGGGCCTGGAGGGAGCGCCCTGAGGAGGCCCAGCTTGGATGTGGCTCCATTCCCCTCATCCCCAGCCCGGGGGTCTCAGTGCTCGCCCCAAACACCCGCAGCGAAGAGAGGAAGGAGCAGCACAAAGATCTTGGAAAGAGATTCCCAGGAAATGGAGTTCCTGAAATCCTGGAGGAAATGGAGCTCTTGGCACGGAGCAGAGCCGTGCTTTTTAGTAGGTCTGTGTTTGGTTGAGAGGAAGAAAAGCCCCTCTAAGGAGCCTCTGCTCTGAAGGCAGAAAGCAGCACCCTGGTTTGAGCAGAGCCTGCAATGAGGAGGGAAATTCTCCCAAAAACATGAGGGGAAGCTGCCAATTCCCCTCTGCAGCCCTTCCCTTGTCACGGCATCTGAGCCCTCAGTCCCACCAGCAGCTGTCGGATGCTGCTGTCCACGTTCGCCTCCCACTCCCAACTTCCAAACACAAGCCAGCATAAAAGAAACCTTGGGAAGCTTCCCTCCTCCAGCACCCAGAGCCACCAGGCAGATCCTCTCCAGGCCTGCAGCCAAAAAAGCTGCTGGTTCTTCTTTTCTCAGCCATTTCTCTGCCCGAAGTGGACACCGAGAAGGGAAAAAGTGAGGAATGAGCAGAGAGAGCTGGGCCTGCAGATGTGTGGGGCCTCCCTGCCAAAATCCCTGCTCGCTCCTTCCCCTGCATCCCGGCTTGAGGAACAATTCCAGGGGCTCCTCGAGGGGTGGGAGGTCACATTTTCTACTTCTGCTGCTGCAAAGTGGCCAAAGCCAGGTTGGACAGGGCTCGGAGCAACCTGGGATAATGGAAGGTGGCCCTGCCCTTGGAATGGGATGAGCTTTAAGATCCCTCCCAGTCCAAACCAGTCTGGGATTCTGTGCTGCATCCATATAAATCCCATTTCTTGTGGCCAAGGCTACAGAGGGAGGTCTGAAGGGGCAGGAGAGGCTCATCCCAGCGGGGAGGGTCCCTGTGGATGCTCACTCCGGGGGGTGTTTGCAGAGCAGTCTCAGCCCTCGTGCGTTATTTTTGCATCCCCCTCACGGGGTGTGAAGGAACTCTGCCCTCTCTCAGCTCACACTTTTCCCTCAGAAAATAAGTTTGGCTCTCTGCCAAAAAAGCTGAAAATTAAAAAAAAACAAACAAACAAAAAAAAACCTCCCTCTCATCTTTTAAAGTTAAAATTTTTCGCTGATTTTTTGGCGTTCGGAGGAAAAACTTCAAACCGAAAATATCTCTGCAGAAATCCTGAAGCTGTTGTTTTGACAGAAAAGTCGGCGCTGCAGAAATTTCTGGTGGGAAAAAAAATAAATTTTGAAGAGCCATCCCAGCAGAGATGCTGAGCCTGGAGCACCACGAGAGGCTCCCGGGGGCTCCATCAGCTCAGGATTTCTTTGGAATGAGAGATTTTCCCCCTTCCAAGATGAAGGACTGAAACAAAAGCGGGGAGGAGCTGGGCTTCTCTAATTTTAGGACACTTTCTCTGATGGATGAGAACTTCTCCCAGGCAGTGGGAGGTCACTGCTGGGGTGGGATGTTGGGTAATGGGGACCACTTGGGGTTGATTTCAGATTTTCTCAGCAATTTTACGAGTCCTAAATTCCTAAAGTTACCTTTCCTACCCCAAAATTACCTTTCCTACCGCAAAAATTACCTTTCCTACCCCAAAACAACCCAAAGATGAGCCGGCCCTGCCGCTGCTCAGCAGCCACATGCTCTGTCAGGAGCCACAAGAGGGCATTAGATTTGTATTTTTTCCCCCTATCCAGGGAAATCCAAGATATTTCCTGGCTCACGCTCCATTTCCCAGTGCCCAGGTAGGACTGTGGGAATATTCAGGGAATCCTAAAGCCTTAACAAGGCAGCTTGGCTTGCTTTTTGTTCCTGCAGTTTGGCTTTTTGTCGCCTCTGCGGAGCAGGAGGGAAGGCAGGGAGTGGGAAAAGCAGAATTAAAGAAAAACACAAAGGCACAACATTCCCAGTGCCTGCAGGAATTGAACGGGTGTGAAAGAAATTGAATAAATGTTAAATAAACCTTTGAAAAATGGAAAGGGAAGCAGGTTCAGGGGAGTTTGCTGGGATGCAGGGATTCCTCCTGAGCCTGGATTTCACGGAGATATTTCCTACCCCGACAGCATCTGTGCTCAGGCCTGTCTGGTGTCACTCCAGAGTGTCCCACTGTCCTCAGGTGAGGTCATTCCCCCAGTGAAATGACATTTATAGCACCAGGGCCGTGTGCTGGGAGTACCCTGCAAGTGTGGAGGGACACTTTGCGACCCTAAAGCGCCATTAGGCCTCGACCCCTTCATTAAAAAAATCATTCAAAGCAGCTGCGAATAAATCAGCAGAGCCCCTTGGCCTTCAAAGGTGAAGTTTTTTCAGCAATATCAGCCCTGGGACAGGTAAAGAAATCGATGTAGACCAAGGTGTGTGAACGTGAACCTGCCAGGCTGGTGTTTAGGAGAGGAAGGTGCTGTTCGAAACGCCACAGCTGCTCTGTGCATCCACGCAGGAGGGAGAACATTTGGTCTGCAAGGAGCTGGGGAAAAAAAAAATAAATAAAAAATTCGAAACTTGAAGCAATTCAAGGAAGATTTATTCCCTTTTTGTTCCGTGCTCTCCTGGGCTGCCTGACACGTTTGGGAGTCCAGAGAGACGCGTGGGCCAGAGAGAAACTCCCCAGGCCGGGAGGGAAATGCAGATGGAGTCGGGCCTGACTTTGCTTTCCCAGTGTGTGGCAGTGGCTTGGCATTTCATATCCGAGGTCTGCTGCTAAAACCACGTCCTAGGGAAGCGTGGCACCAAACCCAAGGCCTGGATGTGGCACTGAATCCAAGGCCTGGATGTGGCACCGAATCCAAGGCCTGGATGTGGCACCGAATCCAAGGCCTGGCTGTGGCACCAAATCCAAGGCCTGGCTGTGGCACTAAATCCAAGGCTTAATTGTGACACCAAATCCAAGGCTTAATTGTGGCACCAAACCCAAGGCCTGGATGTGGCACTGAATCCAAGGCCTGGAGGTGGCACCGAATCCAAGGCCTGGATGTGGCACCGAACCCAAGGCCTGGATGTGGCACCGAATCCAAGGCTTGGATGTGGCACTGAATCGAAGGCCTGGATGTGGCACCGAACCCAAGGCCTGGCTTTGGCTCCTGGTGGCCTCGCAGTGCCCGGTGGCAGACACAGCCCTGACCCTGTGTCCCCAACTTCCTCGTGGATTGAGGAAGCTCAGGAGCTGAGGTTGTTCCACTGAGCAAACCTCAACCCTCAGCTCCGGGAAGGTGGAACACGAGCCCTGTGGGCAGGAGGAGCTCAGCCCCCGGCGCTGCATCGATGTGCACACTCCTGAGTGTGTCCGCAGGTGTCCGGGAGAGGAACCACTCCAAACCCTCTCCGGCAGCAGCCCTGAAGTGGTGAGGGAGGGCTGGAGCTCTGTCTCCCTTCCTTGGGGGATTTGATGTTCTTCCAACCCATCCCGAGGCAACCAGGTTCTGCAGCTCGAGGGGAAAGCAACAACAACAGCAACGCTCGTTAATCAAACGAGCCTCGGGTTCCTGCTGCCAGCACGTGGCTGCGACACATCCACTTCCCCAGCTGACATCTGCCATCCCGGGCAAAAACGTGTGGATTCCAGCCCAGGAATACCTCCCACAGCCAAAAATACCTCCCACAGCTCTGGATGGAGCCGATGGAGCTTATCCAGGATGGAAAAGAAACCCCAGCAAATCCCAGCGGGGAGGGAACGTCCCTGCCCGGCCTCTTCCCCCGATCCTTTCCTTTCCCAAATCCACCCTCGTCCCTTAAAACACATCAACTCTGGTGTCTCCTGTGTTCCTGTCCTCTCTAATATGATTTATTTTGCAGGCCAGATAATAAGGCCATTAATTCTTTGGCTCCTGCTGTGAACACTTTAATGGAACATGACAAGAAAACAGCGTTTCTTTCGTGGGAGTAATTATTGGCTGACTTTAAGCCTTTACCTACAGCAAGATCTGTGAGGAGAACAGTCCCATTAAAGGCAGGTGGAGACATTAAATCCTCGGAAATTGCGAGTGTTTTTTAACCTGAGAGCAGAAATGACCGGAGCTGGGACAGTCACCTTAGCGCAGGTGAAATATTTCCCTCGGGTCAGAGCAGCCTCGTGGCAGAGGATCCGCCCTGTGCCGAAGGAGGGCATCAAGGATATCCATTTATTCACATTTTTCAAGGAGGAGCTCGCTTGTGGGATGCACCCACCCTGACGTGAGGAAAAAATCCTTAATGGAAAGAGATAAAAGTGGGGAGAACAGGGGAGGAGAATAAGGACGGAGGAGGCGTGAGAGCCACGGGCAGACGCAGCCCTGACCTCGAGGCCGCCTCAGACAAATGGTTTCCCTCTGCTTTCCCTGCAGGACCGAGGTGGAAAATCCTCATCAGGCCCGCTGAGTGGATGCAGCTTTGCTGTCGGGGCACTGGTCCCACTGGTTTATTGTGGTGGGGTTGCTCCATTGCTAGGAGACGCCGTGTTGCTGTTGGCACCGGGGGATGTTGGCCGTGTCCGAGCCCACATGTGCAGGGGGAGGTGACTCATGGCATCTGGATCCAGGGTTTCGGGCTGCCTTGAAAATGCTGGGGAAGAACATTCCCTTCTGCTGACACGCGGCCACGGCGGCTCCCAACGGCCACCCCGGCACCCCACAGGCACCCGAGCACCTGCAGGACTCCGGGGTGAAGAGCCCTGCAGGGACTGTCCCATCCCTGCGAGTGTTCAAAGCCAGGTTGGATGGGATTTTGAGCAACCCTTGTCTAGTGGAAGGTGCCCTGCCCATCAGAACAACGTCTTTAAGGTCCCTTCCGACCCAAATCCCCCACAGCTGCAAGGTCTCGTCACAGCCCCCTTTCCGTGCTCAAAAATCATCTGCAACACCGGTGGATTTCCCTTTTCAGAGCAAGATCCCTCACTAAATACTGCCTGAACCTCCTTGGATCAGCTGCTCCGTGTGCCCAGGCCCAAACACAGATTTTGCCATCACTTTTGGTTTATTTGGATGTCGCCTCCCCCAGCTCCTGGCACCCAAAACTGTGAGGTCCGAGCCCTCGCTTTGAACGAGCCACAGGTGAAGAAGCCCCCCCTGAGGAGCCACGTCCCCGATGTCCCCAAGGCCAGGCTCTCCCTGGAGCCAGGGCTGGGCTGCAGCTCTGGAAGTGTGGAGGAGTTCAGGAGTTCAGCCACGGCTGCATGGCTGTGAAATGTCTCCAAGCTGCAAAATCGGCCTGGAAAAGCCACGTCCCAACCCCTGGCTGCTCTTGAAAGTCAAAAATCTCAAGAGCAGATAAAATCCTCAGATCCGACCCCTCTCCAGGAGGGTTTGCACTGAACTCAGCTCACAGCTGAGACCCGGCACCCCACAGCTCCCACCTCCTTTGGTTTAATGATGTTTTCCTCCAAAAATCAAACAACTGCACTGACCTGAAGGCCAGGCCTCTGCATCCCACTTCCCTGCTTGGCTCCCCAGTTTTCCACAGCTCCTGGCAGCCTGTGGAGACACGGAGCAGCTACAAACTGCATTGTAGGTGCACGAAACCCTGGTCACTGCCCAGGTCGTGCCTTACCTCTTGTCTCTGTCCTTAAAAAGCCCTGGAATGTCCCTAATCAGCCCCTCATGTGCCCTCCGGATCCCTGGAGAGTAACAAATCTGGGATTCTGGCTTGCATGGATGTAATGAAAGGGGGGAGGAAAAACTGTTCCTCAAAAGTCGTCCTTAGTGGGACAGAAATCCCAGTTTGTCCTGGTTTTGTGGGGCGCCTTGCTGAGGGTGTTCCGACACGGCCCACGGGGATGCTGGATGGTGCCTGGCTGCATTTCGGGGGTGCAGTCCCTTTGCTCTGGGGGTGTGGGACCTACTCTGGTCCCCCTGGGGCTCATTCCAGGTCGCGTTGAGCAGCTCAGAAGTGACAGAGGGCGCAGGGGTTACAAACACCCTCTCCCTAATTCCCAGCAAACCTGCAAACCCCAAGCCGAGGCCGCCCCTTGGTGCAGGGCTGCCAGCCCTCCTCCCAAACCTCCTTGCCGACTCCTGCCAAACCTGGCCGAGGCCCAGAGGCCCCAGGGGAAGAGTTTTGAAGAAGTTCCACGCCAAGGTGCAGCTGGAGAAAGCCGGGAGCATCCCGGGAGCGCCCTGGCAGCGCCAACAGAGCCACCGGCGATGCCACACACCCAGCCCTGCTCTGGGGCTGGGCATGGAGATGCTCACACATGGCCTCAAGCTGCCATCTAGTGTTTTCCACATGGATCCTGCTGCCAGAGCCAGGGAAAAGCAGCCCGGAGCTGGATTTGGCTGCAGCTCCAACAGGACCCCGAGAGCAGCAGGGCAGGAAGGGGCTGCTGGCTCTCAGCACCAGGAATCTCAGATATTGAGGTTATGGAATTGTCTGGATTGGATTTTAGCTCTGCTGGGTTAGTGCCATACTCTGAGGAAGCAGAGCATCCAGAGCTTAGAAGTGTTTATAAAAACCAGCAGTTTTAGAAATGGCAAGATGAAATCAGTCCAAACAAAAAAGGTCCTCTCTGATCCTGGCAGGCTGAGCTGGGATGGGGTCACATAAACAGGGAAGGGGCGGCCACGGCACTTGCTGGGAGTCAGATGGAGCTGCCAAAGACAGTGATAAGGTTCCTTCTCCCCTCGAGAATCCCGGGGTTTGGCCCCAAAGCAGATGCAGGTGGCACCTCGGGATGCATCCCCCATGTCCTGCTGGAGCTGCCTCTGGGGTGGGAGAGGGGACACTGGAGGTACCGGGCAGAGGGGTCAGCAGCATCCCCAGCACGTGGAGCGGGATGCACAGAGCTGGGGTGGCACCAAATGTTCTGCCTGGTCTCGGGGACAAGCTCTGGCCACCTTCAGCCTCATCTGGGCTTAACCAGCCTGGCCTAAGGGAGCCACAAAACACGGCAGCTTTGGGCAAACGGCCTTTCCCGTCTGTGTCTGAGCTCCCATTTGTTAAATTCCCTTTCCGAACAGAGACGAGTTTGACATCGGGCGGTGAATTCCCCCCGGCCCCTTTGGAGTCCCAGATTGCTCGTGCTCAGAAGCCACAGTGGTTTGTTTGTTTTGTAAACCAGGGCCTCTCCCGCTGCTCCAGCACCCCCTCCCTCCCTCCCGGCGCTGAAATCCAAGCCCTTCCCACTGAACAGAAGCTCCATTCATTCCCTGTCAGCTCAACCCCCTTCCAGAATCCCCCCGAGCAGGCTCTGAGGTCGGTGTGGGCAGAGGCTCCCAGGTGAGGCTGGCACAGATCTCTTTGGATGGGATGTTTTGCCCGTGTTCTCCGCCCTGGAATGGTGTGGGATCCCTCTGTGGGCTCACGTGCTGCGCCCTGCACTCGGTGGGGACAGAAATGTCCCCGCAGCCACCTGTGTGTCCCCAAATGAACGTGCACCAGGACGTGGATGGGCTTGGAGCAAGCTGGTCCTGAAGAGCATCAATGTTTTATGAAAATCAGATTATTTACTTGTCATCTCCAGTTCACGCTTCAACTTCCCATTGCCCTGGTGAGAATTCCCTGCAGGAGCCAGCAGCTTTGATGGAATTCTCCTCCTCCTGGCCCTCCCCACCCATCCCATCACCCCTTCCAGGCCTGGCAGCATCAGAGGTGGCTCAGCCTCTCTGAGGGATAGCTGAGCCCCAAATGCACCCCAGATGAGGGGAGAGTCCAGCAGGGTCCAGCCCTGTGGGGCTGCTACAGCAGCGCCTCAGGAAAACCCTTCACTGGGCAGAAAGGTTTGAGTTTGGGGGATAGTTCTATTTGAGGCCTCTCCATTGATTTTTTGGTTAATCCTGCAAAACCACCTTCTCCTAAACCAGGTTGCTCCAAGCCCCATCCAACCTGGGCTTGAACACTTCCAGGGGTGGTGCAGGCACAGCTGGTGGATGCAGCAGCATCACCCAGTCAAAGCCCAAACTCTCAGGGAGGCTCTTGGCACAAATTAAAAAAAAAAAAGGGACTGGTTTAAATGAAACTCTTCTCACTCTGACAAACTCAACTGCAAGAACCACGTGAGTTCAGCAAAAAAAAAAAACCTGCTCCCTGCACGACACAAACACAAACAACCCCCAGAGCAGATGGGAGCAGCTGGCTGGGAAAATTGGTACTAATTGTTGCTTTGCTGGAGAATTCACAGCCTCGGCTCCGAGCGGCTCCTGGAGCAGGGAGAGCTCCCAGGAACGAGGGGATCAGCTCTGGGTTGGGTTTTGGGAAGGAGGAGAGGCTGGGGGTGATGGGCTGAACCCTAAAAGTGGCGATGCCAAGGCACAAGGAGGTAGAAGGACCTGTAGTGACCCAGGCCCAACGGTGCCATCACCACCCAGGTGCCTCTTGGTGGAAAGATTTGACCAATTTGATCTTGGTGACACTTGGAACCACCTCTCTTCTGGCAAATATTGGGCAAATTCAAGCATTTCCTCTGCTGCCTTGCCCCAGGTGGAGAATGGAGACAGCCTCTTGGAATTCCATGGATTCTCCGCAGGGAACGGAGCAGCACACAGCACAAAGACTGTCAGGATTCAAGGAGCTCTGAGGCACGGGGTAGGACTGTTGGGGTGTCTCTGAAGGGTCCCTTCCAACTCAGGATACTCTGACTCTCTGATTTAGCCTGGAGGAGCGCTCAGCACGGGGTTTCACGTCCCAGATCATTTTAAACAGGATTAAAAGGCATTTCCAAAGTTTCTCTCTGTTTCAGAGCGAGCACCGACCCCACCAGGCTGTAAATGCTGCAGCAGAGCCCTGCCTGAGCTCTGCTCCTCCCGCACCAACCCCTGGCATTTGCAGGGAGCCTCTGCCCAAAGCTGCCCTCCCCAAACCTTCATTCAGTTCTCAAAACCCAGAAATCTCTGCCCAATTTGTGACATTATCCCCCACCCCAGCTTCAGCTTTCCGAGGTGGAAAACCCACGGGAAAGAGGCGGTGAAATCACCCCGGCTCCCGTCACTCTCCAGGCTGAGCCAGGAGCTGAGAGCTGAAAAACCTGGAGAGGTTCAGCCTCTCCAGCAGCATTTTCATGCTCGAGTGGAGCCACTGGAGCTCGGCAGAGGGAGATATTATGGCCTAATGCAAACAGCGCTGAGAAGACTGAACATAATTAAGGCCCTAACGACAAATGTTGGACTTGGGTTTAAGCTGCCAAAAAAAAAATCTCCAGCCTAACATCCCTGCAGAGGGATAAAACGCTGAGCAAACCTGGGGGGAAAAAGAGAGAAGATAGCGCTTTTCATTTCCTAGACTGATTTATGCTCTCCAAACAGCATCACACGCTGTCGCTGACAATTTCATGCTGAGTTACTCCCGCTGCCTCCCCGCCAGAGCCGTACCTGCAGATGGGAAGGAGATTTGGTGTGCCTGGAAAAAGAAGAGAGGGAATATTTCTAGTTGACAGCTTGTTTTCTTTGGTCAATGCACGGAAAGGTTTGAGTTCATTATTTCACGTCTAGGCTCGGTTCCCAGCCGCCAAAGGCAGGGCTGGAGTCGGGGGTTTAGACAGAAACCCAAATGCTTTTCCTAAATTTGCCCGAGCGAGTGAGCGAGATGTGCCTGGGGACATGGAAATGAGTTAAGTGCTGTAATCCGAGTCCTGGAGAACATTTTAATTGGGTTGCAAAGGGGAATGCGGGGCTTTAAAGCACTTTTGGAGCCAAAAAGCCTTGAGGTACTGGCACCCATGGGTGCTCTGCTGGGGCTGAGCCCCGAGGGAGGGGGTTCAGGAGGGAGATGAGGAGGAGGAGGATGAAGAGCAGGTGGAGGGAGCACAGAAGCAGCTGGGCTGTGGCTGAGGGGCACCTCCAGCTGCCAGCCCTGCCAGGGCTGTGCTCAGGGAGCTCAGCCAGGCCTGGGGTGCAGTGCCCTGGCCTTCACCTCACCTGCCTCGTATCCATTCATGATTTAGGATTAGTTTTGGCTCCAAATGGGGAGGCTGGAGCTGTAACCCGAGCTGTGACAGCACAGGGCAAGAGCAGCACTGAAGGAACAAAATTTCCTTCATGTGGCACTTCAGAAAGCAAAGGTTTGGTTGGAGAGAGGGTTTGAGGGGCTGGGTACCTCCTGTTCAACACCCAGCTGATGGAAACTGCTGCCACTCGGGTCCTCAAAGATCTTTTTAGTGCTGTCTCTGTGACACAAAGGATGCTTGGACAGGACAACCCCTTGCAAGGAGGGGCTGGAGAACGTTTGAATTCTCATTCGCACTCCTGCCTCCCCCTGGGGGTCTGCAAAGAGGCAGCAAAGCCTTTCGGGGTGCTGAGAGCCAGCAAAGCCTTTCGGGGTGCTGAGAGCCAGCAAAGCCTTTTGGGGTGCTGAGAACCAGCAAAGCTTTTGGGGTGCCGAGAGCCATCAAAGCCTTTCAGGATGCTGAGAACCAGCAAAGCCTTTTGGGATGCTCAGAGCCAGCAAAGCCNCCTTTTGGGATGCTGAGAACCAGCAAAGCCTTTCGGGGTGCTGAGAACCAGCAAAGCCTTTGGGATGCTGAGAGCCAGCAAAGCCTTTTGGGATGCTCAGAGCCAGCAAAGCCTTTTGGGGATGCTGAGAACCTTTTGGGATGCTGAGAGCCAGCACAGCCTTTCAGGGTGCTGAGAGCAGCGTGGGCAGGGTGCTCGGGGTGCCTTGTCCAGAGGCCTGACCTGCATCTCCACAGACATGTCAGGGGATGCTCTCTGCTGTCACCGCTGCAAAATCTTGTTCAGGACATCACTCCTGGGCAGTGTAAACAGCTTGGAAAGGTCAGGGCAGGGAAAACACACATTCCCAGGACAGCTGGGCTGCGTGGATGGAATGCAGAAACGGGGAGCTCATGGAGCGCTGTCACCTCAGCAGGACAAGGCAGGGACAAGAGCCACGAGATGTGAGCAGCTCGATCCCAGGGGCACTTGGGACCGTGTCTTTTCCGGCAAATATTGGACAAATTCAAACCTTTCCTCCCCTGCCTTGGCGCAGGCGGAGAATGGAGACAGCCTCTTGGAATTCCATGGATTCTCCGCAGGGAACGGTCACAGCACAACGATTTAAGGATTTTTTTGTCAGGATTTAAGGAGCTCTGAGGCACGGGGTGGGACTGTCATGCCCTGGCACCTGCTGAGCTGAGCTCTGCTGCTTCTGAGGTCTCTGCAAAGTGACTCCGAGGTTCCAACGTGGCCAGACCCAGCTGCTGGGCTCATCCTTCTCCTCTGTTGTTCCTTGGGTCCCCATCCCGAGGGTGTTCCTCACATCCCTCCCTCCCAGAGGCTTTTGTGTTTGCCTTTGCTCAAACCTACAGCTGTCACTCTGCATCCACATTTGCAGACCCGATGCTTCTGCTCTCCAGGAACGTTCGTGTTTTGGTGTTTCCACCAGTTTTGGTGTTTCCCAGGGCTCGGGTGTGGAAATCAGCTTTTGGCAAACCCTTCCTGTGCTGAAGCTGGGCTGGCTCCGGCTCCCCAGTGCCAGGCTCCCCGTGGATTCACATCCAAACCTCCCCAAACCATCCAGGAGCCAGTTTTCAGGCAGACAGGTTAGCTGGAAGTTACCTGAAAATTGGAATTCTCGTGGTTGCTAAGCTGGGATCGACATCTCCTGCTCATCCCATTCACCAGCTTCCAAAAATAAACGCTCCCTGCTCAGTGTGAGCAAGAGGAGCCCAGCCTGGGATGTGTCTGAGCGGGGAGAAATCCATTCCCAATGCCATCTGAGAGGGTTTTGGGACTCGTGGCAGCAGCAGACGGCAGCAGGACAGAGGAGGAGGTCATTTGGAGGGATCCAGGAGGCATTTCCCTTCTCCCAAGGGATCAGCGAGGCCCAACCAAGCCCAGGAGAGCAATAAAGAAAAAGCCCATCTGGGCAACACCCTTCTTCTGATTCAGAATGGGAAATAAACCGCCAGAAAAGGAGCTTTTTCTCTATTTCTTTTTTTTTTTTCCCTTTTTTTTTTCTTTTGAGCAGCCAGTAGGACCTTCATATTTTCCCACTGACATCATCCAGCATGGTTTGAATCTGCAGCGACTGGTAAAGCCTCAAAGGCATAATTGCAGTTGTCTCAGGAAAGTGAAATCATCTGGTGCTCCCGAGATCCCCTCCCCCTTTGCTTTTTTTTTTCCTCTTCTCTTTTTTTTCTCCTCCCTTTGAATGTTTCTCCCTCAGCTTCCAGATGTTTCCTGAGCAAAAAAAAGGAGAACAAGAGGCAAAAGCGAGGCCCAGAGCAGGATGCTGGAGTGGGAAAGGCCACGTGGCAGTGGGAGCTTCCCAGCCAAAGGAGGGGAGTGCTGGGGGGTGCAGCCTGGCTTTGGGGCAGCCCAGGCTGCCGGGACATGGAGATCCAGCTGGACACTCCCTCATCCCATCCCAATCCCACTGGGAGCTGCCCCAGCCTGTGCATGGTCCAGGAAGGAGCTGAGCGAGGTGTGCTGAGCACCAGCACAGCCCCAGGCCCAGCCAGCCTCCACATCTGGGGGAATTCCAGAGCCAGGCAACCCTAGAACTCAGAGCTGTCACCCCACATCGAAGCAGTGACTCCCACAGAGCCTCCTCCAGCTCCTTCCCGAGCTCGGAGCGCTCTCAGGGCTTTGATAAATCCCCATTTCTCTGGGTTTCCAATGGTTTTGGGGGGGGCAATTCCAGCTGCCCACAGCCCTTGGGGTTAAGGGATGAGTTTGTCCCTCACATGGGGCATTTACATCAGTCTCAAACCCCATAGCCCTCACAGAGAAAAGCTCACACCGCGGTTTAGGCAGGCCCAGCCTAGGCCTGGTTTCAATTAGGGCTGTAATTTACGGAGCTGGCGTGGAGCAGGGTGACACAAACTCCAAAGGAGGTGCCTGGAACTCTGCCTTCCCTGCACCTTGGAGCTCCCTTTCCCTGGAGAAAGGCAAGGAGGGGTCACACCCTGCTGGAAATGCCTCTCCCTGCACGAGCTCTGCTGAGCTGGGAGCGGAAAAGCCGCATTCCCAGGGGCTCAGGAATAAACCTGAGACTGAGGATATCCCTCAGGGATAAACCTGGGGCAGGCTGAGCAATCCCTGTGGGAGGAGAAGCCACCAAGGAGGTGGCGAGGGGTGGGTTTGGACTCCAAGGAAGGCAGGAGCAGCCTTTCCTCCCCACCCAGCAGGGAAATCCCATTTCAGTGCTCTCCTGGAGCTTTGGGGTGGCTGTCAGAGCCCAGGGGTGGCCTCGTGGGGTAGGAATGACCTTCCCTGGGAGCTGGAAGAGCAAAGGATGCTCCTCCATGGGGTGCTGCAGCCCCGGGAGGCCACCAGGATGACACCACCGGCCCAGTGGGTCCGGAACAGTTGCCAGGGAACCAGGCAGGACCAATTCACCAGAAAGGAATCCAGCAGTTCCCAGGAATCCCAGAGCCTGCTGAACCAGTAGCACGAGGGGGCGGGAAGGGACGCAGCCGGCCGAGGATTGTGGAGAGTCTGGGTCAAAAGCATCTCTGAATCAACGTGAAGACCTCCAAATGAAGTCATGTCCACTGCCTTCAGAGCCTCCAGCTCCTGAGAGTGAGGGGGTGGTTTCCAGGCTCCCGTTGGGAGCACAAACAGCTCGGCCAAACCCCTTCCAGATGTTCTGCCCCTGCCAGAGAGGAGGAACCAGGACTGCAAGCTGCCGGGTGTAGTTCTGGGTTGGTTCAGAACCAGCAGCGAGGGTGATTTCCCATCTCCCTGCCCAGAACAAAGCTGGAGGGGGGCGAGTTGTGCAAAATCATTGGGTTTGTGCTTCCCAGCGCAGGCACAGAAGGGGTTAATGGAATCCCATGGGAACACATCCCATCCGTACAGAGCCCAGGCCTGGGGGGCTCGGGCAGGGTCTGAAGGGTTCCCCCACCCTCAGCATTCCCAGAGGGACAGAATTCCAGCTCTACCCGGGGCAGGAACCAGGCCTGGCCAGAGGAGCCGGAGTGAGGAGGGGAAATTTGGCCTTTGGGGAGAGCGGGGAAGGGGAAAGGGGAGGGCAGAGAGATGGTGGGAGCCCCGAGCGATGCGGGATGGGGGATACG
>VZTA01005137.1:77988-89707 GCA_013398855.1 Mohoua ochrocephala | reverse complement strand
AACCCCCCGGGAATGAACCCGCGCTATCCCGGGCCGAGATATCCCCACAAAATCCCCCGAGGGATTCCCACAGAATTCCCGCTGTTTATAAGCTGAGGTTCCACGGCGGCTGCTTCCTCATCCAGTGCGAAGGCAGAGCACCAGAATTAAGGGAATTCTTTCGCATTCCTGACCTTACTGAAGCCCGCGGGAATCTGCGGAGCCGGTTTAAAAGTCTCCGTTCCCCGCGTGATCCCGATGTCCTGTTAACAAGCCCCAGCCTTCCCCCCGCCCGCCCCAAAACTGCTTTAATAGGGGCAAGCTGGGACTCGTTGGCACCGGGAAATGAAGGTGGTCACTGGGAGCGTCCCGAGGCTTCCCGAGAAACCCGTCCGTCCCACCGCCTTCTGATCCTGCTTCCTAACGCTGGTTTCCATGCGCTTATCCCCTTCAGATCATGCAAATCCCGCGCACGCAGCAGGCCCAGGAAGGTTCCCAGGTTGATGCGCTGGATTTTCCTTTCGGGTTGGATTTTTCCCATGGGAAAAAGGAGAATGATCTTTATTCAACACCGAACCCCGACACACACATACGCTCCTGCCGTCGAGGAACCAAAAGCGTGGGAGAGGGGCTCTGTGCAGCACCAGGCACCAGCGTGAGATCCTTCAGCAGAGCAGAGGGAATTGGGGCAGTTCAGAGCTGTTGGAGGCAAAAATCCACAGCTGGAATTGTGAAATCTCACAGGTGGGAGAGAACTGGGTGTGTGTTAAGGGGAGGGGAATGGCAGATTTTGGAGCTCTCGAGCAGAAGCCGAAATGCAAATGGAGCAGGGGGGCTGGACAGTTTGGTGAAATAAAGTGGAATATCCCGAATGATGCAACTCAAAAAGAGCCGAGAGATGGAGCCACGGATTAGGGGCTGCTCACACGCTGGGCCCCTGCAATTGGAGTGTTCAGAGCAGGAAAAACGGGGACGAGACTAGAAAAAAACTCGATTCCCGACCTGAAGATTTGAGTTTGGAGGGTAGGAGAGGGGTCTGGAATTAGAGGAATTCCCTCGTGGCTGGAGGAAACATCCTGGGATCGGAAAGGTCCTGGAGATGCGTGGAAGAGCAGGGGATGCTCCGGGAGCCGAGTGAGCGCACTGGGGGGAGCAAGAGAGCCGGAGTGAGGGAAGGAGCCGGGAACAGCTCAGGTATGTGACAAATCCAGCAGCAGCCCCGCTCCGGGCTGGCCTTTGCTCCCTCCGGCCCGTGACAAGGGACACGGCCGTGTCCCACCCCTGGGACTCTCCCCTGTGCTCAGCTCCGGGCTCCAAAGCCCTCGTGCTGATTTCTGCTCACACAGGGAGCTGAAAAGCTCCTCTCTCTGCCCCGTTCCCCCTCAGACCCTTTGTCCCAGCTCTCAGCTCAGCCCCTCCACCAATCGTCACCTTCAGGTGGCTGCCCGGGTGTCCTGCCTGTCCCCGGGGTCCCTCAGGCCCAGCACAGGGATGGAGAACTGCTCCAGTGGGACAGACACAGCAGGGCCTGCCCTGCCCGGGTTCACCTATTCCTAGCCCAAGTTCACCTATTCTCAGCCCAGGTTCACCTATTCCCATCCCAGCTTCACCTATTCCCAGCCCAGGATCACCTATTCCCAGCCCAGCTTCACCTATTCCCAGCCCAGGCTCACCTATTCCCAGCCCAAGTTCACCCATTCCCAGCCCAGGCTCACCTATTCCCAGCCCAGCTTCACCTATTCCCAGCCCAAGTTCACCCATTCCCAGCCCAGGCTCACCTATTCCCAGCCCAGCTTCACCTATTCCCAGCCCAGCTTCACCTATTCCCAGCCCAGCTTCACCTATTCCCAGCCCAGGTTCACCTATTCCCAGCCCAAGTTCACCTATTCCCAGCCCAGGTTCGCCTATTCCCAGCCCAGGTTCCTCTATTCCCAGCCCAAGTTCACCTATTCCCAGCCCAGGTTCGCCTATTCCCAGCCCAGGTTCCTCTATTCCCAGCCCAGGTTCGCCTATTCCCAGCCCAGCCCTCCGAGCCAGCCCTCACTGTGCCGATGCTCAGGCAGAAGGAGTCCCCAGCCTCCAGGTTATCTCCTTAGGACCCGGATTTTGGCTCTTCAAAAGCCACTTTTCTGAAACTCTATAAATAAATCCCATTCTGCGTGCTTGAGTTAACATTAGCCTGAAAAGCACCCTCCTTATAGCTCATGTCAGGCAAACAAGACAGGCTTGATAAGTGGAGAGAGTGATTTATAAAGGCACCATATGGGAGCTTGTCTAAGAATCATAATTGATTAGCGAGCTGCAGAAATATTGCCGTGGTGCAGACACCGAATCCCTCCGAGGCTCGGCTCCTCCGAGGGGCCTGGCACCCATTCCAACGGGAAAATCACCCTCCATCCTCACCCCGGTGGCAGCCAAATCCCCCGAGGGGCTCCTCAGCCCTGTCACACCGTTCAGTGATGCTGGGAGCATCCCGAGAGCTCGAGGACACATCCAAGGATAGCAGGGGTGGGCGTGAGTGCAGCCGTCCATCTGCCGAGTCCTTGGATTTTCTCGGTGCTCCAGGAGGAACTTCTGGCCTGGGATCTGTCTAGACACTGCAGGCAGGTCTCAGGCCGTGGGGATTCTCGTGGCAAGAGCTCCCAGCGCTGACAGACAGTCCCAGGCACGCAGGGAGGGGAGGAAAACACCCCGGATTCCCCCTTCCCCGGGGATTTGGGGCTCAGCGAGAGCCGAGAGGATCCCTCAGCACGCAGAGGGACACATCAGATTTGTTCCCCACCACGCTGCAGCTTGCCCAGGGCTGCCCTGAGTCCCAGCGTGAAGCTTTGGGTGCTGTCTGTGCATAAAAAGGCTCCTTACAGGCTCGTGACCTCACCGTGTCGCCGGGCAAGGAGGGAGACATAAAATACCCAATTTAGAGCGCGTGCCAAAAAATCCCTATTTCTAGCAGCAGGCAGCACCCAGCGCCCATTAGCCAAGAGTTGTTGAGTTAATTAGAAATGTATATTTGATACCGGGGCCCCGCACGCCGCTAAGGTTTAATAATTGATTTGTAATTTATTTGCCCATTAATTCTTCCTCTTTCAGAGCCAAGCCAGGAGCTCGTGCAGGCTCGTCCATCATCCCCGGGCGGCGGCAGCAGCACAGCTCCCGCTCCCCCTGAGCTGTCGGGGGTGACAGACTGGAGCCTCGTGCAGGCTGTAATTAGTTACTGACTCCAGAAGCTTTTTATAGGAGCCGCGTGTGCCTCTCGAGGAAGATTAACAAAGGGTTCCTTTCCCGAGGACTCGGGCCGCGTGTCAGCGCGAGCCGGGCTCCAGGAGTTATTGATTCCCTTTCCATAAGGTTTGCATTTCCAAGGTAAGTGATTTGGCTCTTACAGGCGGCGGGTCCCAGGGCTCCATCCATCACGGCACGGCAGCGGGGCTGACCCAAGCACCGGCAGCAGGTTCAGGTTTAAACACAGCCTGCGACGCTTCCCCTCGCTGCCGGCATTTATCGCCACAGGGAGAGGGGCTTCCGAGGTGCCCACTCCCCGTTAATCAGAGGGAAAACATAATTGCAGTGCCCAAGACCCCCACTCGTTTCTGCTGTCACAGGATCAGGGCTTCGTTCCCGTCTGCTCGTTCCTTTTCCCTGCCGTGTGTTTTCTGGAATTCCAGAATCGTGTCTGAGTCAGAGTTTTCCAAGCCCCCTGTTACCTTCCGGAGGGAAACGGAGTTTCCCAGGTGCCTGGGAGATCCCAAGGTGCTGGAAACCAGCCTGGGTGGAGCAGAGGACACCGAGACGCCCACGGGCAGCAGGATGGGCAGGCAAAATCCCAGCAGGATGGGAAAGGGCCCCGACAACAACAGTTGGCGAGCGGGAAAATGTTTTGAATAGTCAAGAAGGACATTTCACAGAGGTGAATAATCCCGTTTTTAATGAGGAAAATACGGCCCACACTCCCGCTAGGAAGGAGAGCCCTGGGCCTGCCTCCCCTCTCATCCCAGCAATCCTCATCCTCTTCCACCTCAGGAAACCTCTGGCTGTCAGAACACGCCCTGATAGAGGAATGAGGATGGGAAAAGTGGGTTGGGATGGGGCAGGGACGCCAGCTCCCCACACGGGCATGGCAGAGACAAGACAAAGGCCTCCAGGAAAGTTGGGAGGCCCGGGGACGATTTTGGCAGGAGGGAGAGGCCACAGAACGAGCCAATCTTGGTGTGTGAAATCCCACATGGAGCCGCTGCTATAAATAAGGCTGATGGATTGATGGCCATAAATCACAACCCTGCTGACACCCCAGAGCTCTCGCAAGCAGCGGGGATGCTCGTGGGGCTGGTTCTGGTCCCTTGGCAGAGGCAGGAGAGACATTACTCATTCCCTGTGTTTCCTGAAACCACCTCCTCCCTCTCCCCCACGGGACGAGGGCTCGAAGAGAAGGATGGATTGAATCTCCTTGGGAAGGAGCCTGTGACATCTCTTAAATCATGGGGGTCCCCAGATTTGCCCTTGGAATCCCAGCAAAGCGGTGCCTTCGGCTTGTTCTGGGCAGAAGGAAATAAGAATCCAAATCGCCTTCCTTTGAGGTTACACCCCTCATCGACATGGAGCTGTGGGGTAGCTCTGGAGCGGGTCAGAGGGGACACAGCTCCCACCACAGCCAGGTTTGCCCTCAGCCTCGGCCTGACCTGGTCCAGAAACGCTCCAGAATAAAAGCCAAGGAGCAGGATCAGCCCAGGATCAGCTCCCATCTTCCTGGGGATGATCCTCTGGGAGCACAGAGCTCTCCACAGAACCTGGTTTAGGGGTGACGACCTGGGGCAGCACAAAAGCACCTGGTTCCTTTGTCTGCTCTGTCCGTAACTTCCCTGACTCCAGAACTGCTCCTGATTTACACCCCTGGGAAGATAGGAGAGTTTTCCCTGGATAAAGTCCCTCAGCAAAACCCAACAGCCCCAGTGCCACCCCCAGTGCCACCCCCAGCCAGCACCAGTCTGGAGCTTGTCCCCCTCCTTCAACCCCTTCAAAACCTTTTCCACGAACACATTTTCCTTAAAGTTTCACAATGTTCTGGGCATAAATCCTTTACCCTCCCTTCCATGCTGCTGGAAGTTTGCTACTGGCCATATATATATAGATATAAATATATATAGATATATATTTTTTTTTTAGATTTTAAAAATGTCACCCCCAAGTGCTCCCAGCGCACGTAAGGACCGTAAGAAACAATCCCATGGAGACTTGCTGTCAATAACCCGGCCTCAGATGGGCTCCCTGCAGCCCTGGCACGGTGAATTACAGCCTTTCCCCCCACCCCAAATGATGGCTGGCTGCTTATTATGGGCTTTCACCTTTATTGCCTCGTCGGGCGGAATGGTTGGAGTGACAACAGCGAACAGCCAGCCACAAATTGTGTCTGCTGCCAGCCTTGCTGCTGCTCGTCTGCAGGCTGAGGGGGTCAGGGAGCCTCCAGAACCCTGCAGGGGTGCTGGGATGGGGTGTCCACAGTCCGAGTGGTCCAGGGGGAATTCCTAAATCCCAGTGTGAGGATGCCCTGGGCAGCTGGCCCTAAATCACCCTCTCACCCCACTACGAATCATTCTTCCCTGGGAGCATCACGTACCAGGCCCCAGTGAATCCACAGCTGGTTGAGTGTCCGGATGCCTCTGGAAGTGGGGAATGTTTCCTGGGGCTGATCCTTTCGCCACCCCAAATTGTCCCCCCGAGTGTCTCTGCTGTCACCAGGACAGTCTGATCTGCGCCTGGAGAGGTGGGGCTGTGTCAGCTCAGAGCTAAAACTGGCTGCGCTGAGCCGTCGTGGCTTGGAAACTCGTGGTGAGCACTTCCATGGGCTGGAAGGAATCTCCTGTCAATGATCCCGTTCCCAGGGGGGCAGGCAGAGAGTTTGGGAAGGCAGAGGAGAGGTGGGGACTTCCAGCAGAGAAAGGGGGCACGGGCAGGTGGTGCCCTGAAAAGGAAGAAGAAAATTGATCAGCACATGAAGACCAGACCCTTCCAGGCAGGGGTTAATCCGGGGGGGCTTTGGGGACCCACCCCCACCCTGCAGCCAGCAGGGAATTGTGTTCTTTGCCGTAAGGAGGGAAACGATCCCGGAGCAGGAACAGACAGGCCGGAGCAAGCTTTTCTCATCCGACTGGAGCCCGACGGGAGGATCCGGTTTCAGGATTAGGAAACGTCCCAGGAGCGCCCGGGAACCCACGGGCCGAGGAGGCTGCTCGGGCAGCGGCTGGGAGGGGACACGGAGGGTGAGGGACACACGGGAGCAGCCGTGCCAGCCCGCCCTGTCACCTCCCTCTCACCTGCCCTGCGTGGGACGGACGGGGATGGGCAGGGATGGGAAAATGATGGGGCAGGGATGGGACAGGGCTGGAGCGGGGTTGGGACAAGGACAGAGCAGGGTTGGGGCAGGGATGGGAAAATGATGGGGCAGGGATGGGACAGGGCTGGAGCGGGGTTGGGACAAGGACAGAGCAGAGTTGGGGCAGGGATGGGACAGGGATGGGACAGGGATGGGACAGGGGTGGGACAGGGATGGAACAGGGGTTGGACAGGGATAGGACAGGGGTTGGACAGGGATAGGGCAGGGATGGGACAAGAATTGGACAGGGTCTGGACAGGGATGGAACAGGGGTTGGACAGGGATAGGACAGGGGTTGGACAGGGATAGGGCAGGGATGGGACAAGAATTGGACAGGGTCTGGACAGGGATGGAACAGGGGTTGGGACAGGGGTTGGACAGGGATGGGACAGGGTGGGGACAAGGACAAATCAGGGTTGGAGTGAGGATAGGACAGGGATGTGGCAGAGATGGGACAGGGATGGAACACGGATGGGACAGGGATGTGGCAGAGATGGGACAGGGATGATGGACTCTGCCTGGTGGCTGATGGTGTCCAAGGCACCCGGGGCAGCAGGACGGTGCCGTTCCTCTCCGCTCATCCTGTGGCATTTTGGGATCAGAATTCATCTCCCTGCCAGCCCGGGGCTGAGGAAGGGCTTTTCCCTCTCTCTGGGCTGGTGGCACGCTGCAGGGACAGGGTTCCCTCAGTCTCCAGCGCGGTGTCACCCCTTCCCAGGCCCTCCCAGGACACGGGAGCCACTTCCCTGCCACGGAGATGAAGCTGCAGCTCCTGCAGCCCCTCCTGGTGACACAGAGTCCTGTGCTCTGTCCCTTCCCCTCTCCCTGGCAAGCGGGAAAATGTTTTGAATAGTCAAGAAGGACATTTCACAGAGGTGAATAATCCCGTTTTTAATGAGGAAAATACGGCCCACACTCCCGCTAGGAAGGAGAGCCCTGGGCCTGCCTCCCCTCTCATCCCAGCAATCCTCATCCTCTTCCACCTCAGGAAACCTCTGGCTGTCAGAACACGCCCTGATAGAGGAATGAGGATGGGAAAAGTGGGTTGGGACGGGGCAGGAACGCCAATCCCTCTCCCACCAGCACCAGGACGAGTGGGAAGCAGCCCCAAGTGGGCAGGAAGGGGCTGGGAGGCCCAGGAAGAGACTCCAGCCTGCAAAGTTCACCCAGGAGCACCCTCAGAGAGCCACGGGATCACCCAGAATCATCCGGGCTGGGAAGGAGCTTTGAGATCATCGAGTCCAACCTTTCCTGCTCCGATCCTGACTCGCTGGCCGGCCTCGAGCCAGGCAATTCCCCGTCCATCCCTCGGCTCTCTCCAGCTCTCCAGGGAGCTCCCACAAGGATGGGGCTGCTCTCCTTGCAAGCAGGAGGCTTTTATGTTATCAATTAAAAGGCCCAGACAAAACGAACCCCGAGAGCTGAGCCCTCAAGAATCCCAATGACTCCAACTCCAGCTTTTCACAGGAAAATAAACGAAATTCCCTGACTGCTTGAATCACCAGGCTTCCCTACCTTTACCAGCACCCCAGCAAACACCAGGGCCTTCATTTGATGCTCTCCAGCCCCATACCCACCACAAAAGAAACCCAGCAGAAAGGCTGGCTGATCTCTTCGGCGAATTTCCCTTTGAGCCTCCCCTCGGGTTTCGGGGCGAGCGCCGAGCGAACGAGCTTTAAAAGCATCTTTTCATTTCTCAGAGGCTCGCCGAGCCAAGAATCATACCTCACCCTGTCAGAGGGAAAACAAGATGTGGGCTCAGAGCAATTGAGCTGCGCTGGAGCCCGGTGTGGAAAATCTTCCCTCCGAAGCCAAACGAGGTTTGGCTGCCAGCGTTGGGAGGCAGAGAGATGCAGAATTCTTGTGGCCGATGTTTCTCACCCCTGCCTTGGGATCTGGGGCTCTTTGGAAACGAAAAACCCCTCGGTTGAGGTGATGGTTTAAATGAGGGTTTGTTAACCCTTGGTCGGGCTGTGAGGGAAGAGCAGGCACGGGCATCCTGTGAGGGGAAAATGAGTTAAAATGGGTTAAAACGAGTTAAAACGAGTTAAAATGGGTTAAAATGCATTAAAATGGGTTTAAATGAGTTAAAATGGGTTAAAATGCATTAAAATGAGTTAAAATGAGTTAAAATGAGTAAAATCCAGCGTTTGGGCTGTCGGTCTGTGCGACTCGCCTCAGCAGGAAATTTCAGAGTCAGGGCAGGAATTTTAGGGTCAGGACAGAAATTCCAGAGCCAGGGCAAGGAGGAGGGAAGGAGATGGAAGTGATTGAGAGCAAAGCATCTTTCAGGAACAGAAAACTGCTCAGATTTTGGGCACTGTGGCCTGAGAGAGGCAGAGCTTTGCTTCCTCATCCTCGCAGCCTCACAGGGTGAGGCCAAAAGAGAATAAACAAACAAACAAAAAAACCCCCAACCCCCAAAACCAAACCCCAAAATAATTATTTTTTTCCCTACAGATGTTTTCATTCCAACCCCTGCTCTGGTCAGGGGAACGGCACGTGGGTGGGGGGAGATGGAATTGGGCAGGGGAGTGGGGATCCCGGGAAGGGGACGGGAATCCCTGGAAAGAGAGGGGGATCCCGGGAAAAAGAGTGGGATCTCGGGAAAAGGAGTGGGATCCCGGGCAGGAGAGTGGGATCCCGGGAAAGGGAGTGGGATCCCGGGAAAGGGAGTGGGATCCCGGGAAAAGGAATGGGATCCCGGGAAAGAGAGCGGGATCTCGGGAAAAGGAATGGGATCCCGGGCAGGGGAGTGGGATCCCGGGCAGGGGAGTGGGATCCCGGGCAAAGGAGTAGGATCCCGGGCAGGAGAGTGGGATCCCAGGCCGGGAAGGGCATCCCGGGCAGGGCTCGCTGCGGTCGGGAGATGGCAGCAGCACTTTGCTCTTTGCTCGGACGGGCCAGGCCGGCCCCCGGGGGCTCCCGAGGCGCTGCCCCCAATCCCGGTGGGATCAGCCCCGCTCCGGGAGCCCCCGGCCCGCAGCCGCCTCCGCAATGCCGGCCCTGCTCAGCCGCGCTGGCTCCCAGAAAAAGAACCGCCCGGCCCTTCCCAGCCCAAAGTCCCACCTGGAAACGCCTGGAGCGCAATTCCCACCCCGCCCTGGGGAGCTGGGGATGGAGGGGGAAGCGCTGGGGCATGGGAGAGGATCAGCCGAGCTCCCCAATTTTATTTGGAACACGGTCTGAACCTGAAATCCAGGTCCTCGGAGCTGTCCCGGTGCTCCCATCTGCTCCCATTTCCACCCACCCAGGGGCGAGCCCGGGCCGTGCCTGGGGCTGGGGGCGTCTCTGGGGCTCGGTGGGGCCGTGGGGACATCCATGGAAGTGGCACTCGGGAAAGGCGCTGCAGAAGGCCAAGGTGCCCTCCGCGGCCCCGAGAGGGCACGGCGAGACCCCGACCCCGGCCCCGGGGCCAGCTGGGGTGAAAAGGCTGCTCGAGAGAGGTCAGGAGGAGAAAACCGAGCTGCTTTTCTTTGGCAATTATGAAGTGACAAATTACCAGCGAAAGAGCTCATCTGTCTGTATTTGTTTGGAGAGGGCCCTGCTCGCCGCGGACCTGAGGCACGGAGAGGGCCGGGATCACAGCCCTTCCCTTAAGGACTTCCAAACACTCCTCTGACACCCCACTCCATCTCTGTCAGCGCTGGGAACGCTCAGGAATTGAGCGGTGCCTTCCCAAAAGCAAACCCCGCACCCCCGACTCAGCATCTCCCACTCTCCATCCCCTCCCAGCACCCGGAGCGCCAGGAACGGCGTTTTGCAGGGGAAGCTGGAGTCCCTCTCCTGATCCCAAGAGCTCAGGATTTAAGGAATTGTGGTGTTCCTGATAAAAGCAGAGAGCCCCGGAGCCCTTTGTGTGCCGATGTCCCCACGCTGCTCCCAGGGCAAGGGTGAATCCCGCGCACGCCCAGCCCGGAGACACAACAAAATCCCGGAGCCATGGCATGGGTGAGAGGTTTAATTGCATTACAATCATCCGCTGGTATCAAGGAATCAGGAGGAGAGTCAAAACAGGCACTTTGATCCCCGCAGAAGCTGGAAAAACAGCAACGACTTGGCCGAGGTGCAAAATTCCTCCTCCTCCTCCCTCGCCGGCAGCAGAGGAGGGAGAGCAGAGGCCTTCCCCAGGTTTGGGGGTCTGGGAGTGCCCCCCAAGTAGAAAACACAGCGGGAACCGAACAGAAGGTACCAAAAAAAAAAACCCACAAAAAATCAGTGGCCAGCTCGGCTTGGCTTGGCTTTCCTTTCCTTTCTGTTATTAGCATCGGTAAAAATAGAAGCAAACCCGAATTTCAAAGCGAAATGTGGTTTTGCAGCCAGCGGGCAGCAGTGACCCCGGGCAGCCCACGGAGCATCCCGGCGCTGCCCCACAGCTCCCAACCCTCTCCAGCCGGGAGAAGGGGGGACAAAAACCCTCGGGAGAGAGGTAAATATTTACTCTCCAAACACCGAGTGCCGCCCGGAGGTTAACGAGACACACAAGCACCCTGTGCGGCTGGAGATGGGAGCGTGGCCGGCCGGGGGCTCCCTGGGGGCTCCCGAAGCGCGGCAGGGAGTGGGAATGGGCAGATCTGAGAAGCAGCAGGTAGAGAACCCCTTTCCCTGCCCTCCACGAGCCTCCTGCCGGCGCTTCCCGAACGGAAAAAATTCATTTTTCCCAAATGAGAAGAGCTGGAAGCGCACACGGATCGGCGCTAACCGAATTTTAGCCTCTGATTCTCCATCTCCATCCGCCCGGCCCCGAACGAAGCCGCCGGGGGAGGATTTATCCCGGCTGTAAACCCGAGAGCGAGTTCAATCTCGTTTGTACCTGGCAACAAATCCAGGTTAAGCGCAGGCCAGCGCTAAAGGCTCCCGTTCTCCCACCCCTGCTCCGGGAGGGGACTCCAGGAGGGATTGGGGCTGGAAAACATCACCCTCATCCCATGCTGGGATGGCTGCCCAGCCCCTAAATCCCTGTTTCCCCCCCAAAATGAGCCCACCCGCTGCCCTGGGACGCGCCCAGGGTGGCCTCGGCCACCGCGGTGCCCCCAGGCAGGGCCAGGCTGGCACTGGATGGCACCGCCGGGCATCCCCGCAGCCACCGTGGGCACTCGTTTGCTGCAAGCCCGGCAGGTGCAGAGGGATCGGGGAATCTCTCATGGAAAACACCTGAGGAACAGGGGAGGAGCGCTCGGTGAGATTTGGGGTTGGGTCACTGCTCCTTCCTCGCAGCCAGCCCGGATTTCCTCGGATTCGCAGTGCCCGGGAATGGGGACCGCGATGGGCACAGCCCCCTCCCCGGTGAATAACTCAAGACACACCGATAAGAACAAAAGGAGACTTGGACTGGGTTATATTTTAAAATGCTCATATATTTTCTTTTTTTTT
>VZTA01005137.1:44446-75486 GCA_013398855.1 Mohoua ochrocephala | reverse complement strand
TGGGATGGGATGGGATGGGATGGGATGGGATGGGACAGGATGGGATCTCCCACTGTCCCACCTTTCAGCCACCACAGCACCCAAGAGCCCCTTCCGCGCCATCCGCCAGGACAAAAAGTGCCTCCACCCACCAGCGAGCAGCGGGTTTATCCCAGTGCAACATCCACCAACTTTCCCAAAGCCTTTCCTCTCTGGCAAACAACTCCCAGGCTCCTTTCTGCTGGGAGAGCCGGGCTGGGGGCCGGGGGCTGCCCGGGGGCTGGGTGGGCTCGGGGCTCTGGGAACCGACACCTCCCCTGGGGCTGCGCCAGCCTCCCGCTGGCAGGGAACAGCCTGCTCGTGTTTCCTGGCACCCCTGCCAGATTTCATTCCTCCTGCCTCGTTTTCTTGGCAAATTCTTGCAGGGTGAAGCTGTTTAATAATATTTTCAGCGGCTTGCAGGCTGCTGGGGAAACAGAGCCAAGGCGCTCTGCCTGCCTCTGCCGACGCGCCACTTCGGGCCAGCCCCAGGGGAAGGGAGCACCTGGAAAAATCCCGAGGGGTTTTCTGTTTTGGAGCTGCAGGGGATGGAGCTGGGCACTCCAGCTGCCGGCTGGGAGGACAGCAGGCGGGTGGCAACGCTGTCCCCTCTGAAACAGGGGTGTGAGGGAGGTGGTGGGTGCTGCTCCATCCCCCTCCGGCAAACCAAGGAGGAGTTTTCAACTGGTTGCAAGAAATGGGGAGCAAGAAGAGGATTTTGGGGACCTCATGCTTTGCTTTTTAAAGCAGAGAGGACACGGAAGTGGTGGGGAAGCCCTCGGCCACAGGCACCTCGTTCCAGGCTCCCAGCACGGTGTGTTTGGGATCATCCGTCCTGCCGAGGGGGGGAAACCCTTCCCAGCATCCCTCTCCACCCCCTCTGCTTTGTTTTGTCTCCAGCTCGTGTGTTTGGTGGGGGTGAGACGGGGAGGGGAAGGGGAATCGCTCCCTGGTTGGCCTCTGGCCACACACTCCCTGGGGAACCCCATCCCATCCCATCCCACCCCATCCCATCCCATCCCACCCCATCCCATCCCATCCCACCCCATCCCATCCCATCCCACCCCATCCCATCCCATCCCACCCCATCCCATCCCATCCCATCCCACGGGGTGCGGGCACATTCCCGGGACCCTGATCCCCAAAAACCTGCCCAGCTCCCCGCTGTCACACCAAGACTCAAGGGAAGGGTTGTGCAAAAGCCAAGGTGCTTTTGGAGCTCTCAGGATCCCGGGGAGGACAGGGATGGTGCTGCCACATCCCCCACCCAAGCCGGGCCCTCCCGGCCCCGCATCCAGGGGAGGGGGAGCCCTGTTCTTGCTTCACCACTAATTAACAGCTGCAATTAACCAGCCTGGCCGAGCACTCCCACTAATTGTTGCCTTGCAGTGTTTTGCAGGGCTGAAACAACAGGAGCAGCCTCGTGGGTGAGCCGAAACCCCGGAGCGGGGTCACGCCGGGATGCTGGGGCAGCACTGGGATATACTGGGATATACTGGGATATACTGGGGCAGTGCTGGGATGCTGTGCAGAGGGCAGGGGTCCCAGCAAACCCCCAGGAGCCGGGCAAGGCCAATGGGGAGTCCCTGGCAGCCTTAAAGCAAGCGCTGCAGCTGGCTCAAGCCCACCCGGGCAGCCCCACGCCTTTGGGGTGGGCAGCGATGCCCGGCCGCCCTCCGGGATGGCCAAAAGGGCATTTCCTGTGCTGTTGTTGGGGGTGGGGGGGATTCAGCTCCATCCCAAATCCTCAGCTTTGAAGGGGAAGGAGAAGGCTCTGTGCAGCCACGGGTGACGCACGGGGCACGGCCGGGCCGCCTCTCCCTCCGCAGAGTAACTACCGACACTACTAAGAATAGTTAGAAACCAAAAATAGAATTTTTTTCTTTTTTTTTTTTCCTTTTTTTTCTCTTTTCTTCTTCTTCTTCTTCTTCTCTTTTTGAAAAAAAACTCCATCCTCTGAAAATAGCCCAGCTGCAATCCGAGTCCAACCACTCCCCTCGGCTCCGTCCAAACCCCACTGCCCCGAGGGCTGGCACCGTCCTTGTCCCCAGGGAAGCAGGGGAGGGGGTTGAGGGGTGACGCCAGCCTCGGTGGCTCATCCCAAACCTCATGGCACGGCGGGGGCAGGGGTTGGCAAAGCTCTCTCCGCTCCCACTTCTCTACAAGTAGCACAGGGGGACCAGCGAGCAGGTCTGGAGATGCAGCAGTGACAGCGAACGGACAAGGGGGGGAGAGCAGGCGACGAGGAGGCCAGGACGGAGGGGTGTCCCCCGGATCAGACGGTGCCTCCGGCGCTGAGGGGCAGCAGGGAGGGACGGGCTGGGGCGGAGGAAAGCGGAGGAAGGGCCCCGAGGGAGCCCGAGCCGGGCGAGGGACTGACCCAGCAGAGTTCTCTCTAAGTCATTTGGTGCGGCGCTTCCAGCATTTCCATCAAGAAGGTGTCGATGGGCGTGTCGCCTATTAGCTTGAAGAAGAAGAGGTGCTCCAGGCATTTCAGGCCGATGGACCGCAGGGCTGGGAGGCGGAGCAGGAGCTTGGCAAACCTGGGGGGCGAGAGACGCGACAAAGGTCAGAGAGGCAGCCCCAGTTACAGCCCCGCTTCTGTCCCCGGAGCTGGGCAGGGGTGGGAGCCTCAGGTGGGGCTGCACCCGGAGCTGTGTGGGGAAATCACTGATTACAGCCCAGCCTGGAAGGGGAAATTCACAGCAAAAACGAGCTGGGAACTGAGCTGGAAGAGTGGAACAAGAAATGAAAGGTCAGCCTTGGACTGGGGGACACCCCCCGAGATGCTCGTGGGGTCCTCCCACCGCAGCCATGGAGAGGAGGCACCCCGGGACCAGCCTGGGCACAGGCGGTGCTGCCAGCAGCTCCAGCAGCTCCGGTTTTGGGCAGGGAAAAGGGCAAACAGCCGGGAAGGGGCTGCAGGAGGTGCCCAGCGGGGTGAGCCCCTTTCCCGCAGGCTCTGGGCACCTCCCGAGCAGCTCCAGCAGCCCTCACTGGGTTCTGAGCACCGCCAGCTGAGCCCTGGGGGTGCTGGCCAGGCAGGAACCCGGCTGCCAGCCAGGGGTGAGGCCAAGGGCTGTGACACAAAACTGGGAAGGAGCACTGCAAACCAGCTGGGACAGGGGGTGCTCCCCTTCCCCGGGCCCAGGGCTCCCAGGAGGGCAAACAAATCCCTTTCTCCACACCCTGGAGGAGATGGTTTCGGGTCCCACAGGCAGGATGGAGACGAGCCATCCACGGCCATCCACAGCTGCTGGGTGTGGGGCTCCCAGGGCGACAAGAGGCCGTGGAGCCAGGAGAAGGCCACCAGCTCCTGCAAGGCTGCTTTGGAGCACCCCAGGTGCCACTGGATGTCACCTCCTTGCGTGAGCGCTGCCAACAGAGGGGAAAAAAAAGCCCTTTAAGGGCCACAGCAGGGTTTTCCTGCTGCAAAATCAGGGCTTGAACATCATAAAAAGGGCCGGGGAGAACGGGAGCCGTGCACAAGCACACAGATATTCTACATGCATGCACCATTCCCTCTCCCTGGGTTTTTTTTTTTAAATTTATTTTTTTTTCTGCTGAGCTGGCGAGAACGGCGGGAGCAGAGCCAGGAAAAACAAATCAGTCCTACCATCCCATTCAGGAAGTTTCACTTTAAACCAAACCAGATGATGGCTCCAGCCCTCGGATATGTTTAACTGTGAGATAACCAGCCCGGAGCACGACGTGCCAGGGCTGGGAGAGAGGGGGAGAAAAAAAGAGCCCTGATTCCCTGCGGCTGCTGGGTGTCACGTAGGCACCCAGCCCTCCCTGAGGAGCAGGGTGGGGGGAGCAGGGCTGGGTTTTTCCTGGGAATGCCTCTCTCAGCGGAGAAATCCCCCTTTGGTGCTCGCAGGGTGCTCCCGAGCTCCTGCTGGGTGGGGACTCGGAGGAAACTCCGCAGTGAGGGGCACCCAAAAAGGTGGGAATTCCAGAAATCCCACAGCAAAGGTGGGAATTCCAGAAATCCCACAGCATGGGGCAGGAAAAGGCACCAAGGCTCGAGCAGGGGTTTGCTCAGCCCCGGGGAGAACTCGCATCGTGCCACGAGGCCTGGAGGGTGCAGAGAGCTTGGGAGAACTTCGGGGAGCTCTTGTGCGACTCCCAGCCCACGAGTTCACCCTCCCGAGCCACCTGGGGTGGTGCCACCACTGCCCTGCACCACGGAGGGATGGAGGGAGGGCAGCAGGGCCCCGTCACGGCTCTCAGGACATCCCTGAGATGTCACCGAGTCGCTCAGGTCACCGAGGACGGGTGTGAGCATCACACAAGAAGGTCCCCAGCCCACGGCCACTCAAAGCCAGTGAGAGATTAAACTCCAGAGCCCCTGGCAGAGCTCTTGGACCTAAACCACACCCTCAAACACCACTGAGCATTGAGGCAGAGCCCTGGGGAACTGGTGTGGACTGGTGGCTCAGTCTGTGCTCGGGCACGGCGGCTTGGAGCGGGGTTTGGGGCACGAAGAGCAGGGCTGGCTGTCCCTGTGCCACCTCCTGCCCACCCCCAGCGTGTGCCAGGGCTGCAGATCCTGCACAATGCAAGGACAAGAGCTCAGCCCACCGAGGGAATAACCCGGGGGAGTTGCTGGCCGTGATTCCCAGGGCAGCTCTCCCGGTGCCAGCTCTGTTGCAACACCACGACAGCTCGTGGGTCCAGGGTCTGGCTCTGGATTTGCTGCAGAAATGCAATTTAATAAAGCTTTCTGGAAGAGAAATCAGCGTGAGAGCTGGCCTGGTGTGCACACAAAGCCCCTGGGAGAGGAGAGGCCACAGCCCTGCTCCGTGCCCTGTGCTCGCCCCTCAATTCCCCTGCTCCCCACAAACCAAACACACCCCATGGCACCTTCACCCTCGCTCTCCCTGCCTCAAGCCAACCAGGAACATCCCAGAAACCCCTTAACAACACCTCCTTCTTCATCTGCCAGCACTCTGGGACCCAAATCGGGGGGGAAAAAACCAAATCCAGCATCGCTTTGAGGGCACGCTCCGCACTCGGGGCCCTGAAAGCATCCTTTTCATTTACCCAGGCCAGGAATGCAGGTGAGATGCAAATCCCAGTGGCCTGGGCTGGTTTTTTCCCCCCAACATTCACGCAGCAGTAGCAGCTTCCAGTGCTTTGCTGGGTTTCTCCAGAAGCTGTCAGTAACTGAGCTGGCAGTTGCCAGCTCCAGGCTGTGACTGGGAGAATGCGCCCACTCAGCTCCGCAGCGGTCCAGGAGCGCATTCCTAATTCCCCCTCCCATTCCCAGCTGGATTGGGGGAGGCAGGGAGGGGAGGGAAAAGAGCATCAATTGAGGCTTTCACTTCCCAGCAGTGATGCTCATCTGCCACCGAAAATTAACTCCATGTGAGTCCCGCTTTCGCTGCGGTTTCGCTCGCCGTGGTTTCCGAAAGGGAAACGATACCCCCTCCCCTTTCCCACATGGGCTCATCCCACTGCTGGGGCTGTGGGAGCTGGGGCTCCTCAGGTCTGCCCACCTTGATGATTTCCCAGCAGAGGAATGGAGAGCTCTGTGTGCTGCACGGGGGGGTTTTTTTAGGGATGCTCCCAGCTGGAGCAGGGAGAAACGAGGGGTTTATCTGCAGGGAATGTCCGGGGGGACGGAGAGCCCAGAGGAGAAGGGACCCAAGGAGCTGCAGCACCCATGGCAGGGGGTTTGCAGGGGGTGAGGCTGCAGGAGGAGGGGCGCAGGGAGCTCACCTGCCGGGCTGGTCGGGGTATTTGTGTTTGCAGTAAGCCTCTAGGGACGCGTACACCTTCTCCCGCAGCGCCTCCACCTCCGCCGGGTTCGAGAGGCCCTTCGAGTCTGAAAGGAGACACAAAGCCCATCAGCCAAACACCTCCGGGCTTTCCAGGCAGGTCAGAACCCCTCTGTGGGCTGCCTCCATCCCTCCCAGCCCCACCAAAGCGTGGATGCAGGCTCTGAGCTCCGGGGATTTGGGGAGCGCTCGAAGCTTTGCCCTGCGGCCGCAGCTTTTTCCCCACCTCAAACCCCAACCCCAAATGTTTTGGCTCATTCCAGTGGTCCCACAGCCTCATTCAAAGGGTTTAATTCCCCCTCCAGCCCTGGGCTCGTGGGATTTCTCTCTCCACTGCGGTGGGGCTGATGGAGAAGCCCCTGCTCTGGCACAGCCCCCAGGACACAGCGAGGATCTGTTTTTAGTAGGGTGAAAGGGACAGCGCAGAAATCGATATCCCCCAGCACGTGTGCCACGGGAACCTCTCCAGATTCCCCTTCTCTGACCATATACGGCTAATCCCAAATTACAGACAATTTATTACTGCTGATTATGAGGAGCGGGAGGAGGGGAGACTAAAAAAAAAAAACCCGGTCAAGAAGAAAAACAAACCCAAGAAACCGTAATAAACCCTGCTGGAACAGCCTGGCCTGGCTTTGGGGTGGGAAAACCCAGGGAAGGAGCTGGGCTTGGGCACAAACTGTGCTCCCCGGTCAAGAGGGAGGGAAGGGCAGGGAGGGAAGGGATGGTGGATGTGGAGGTTTGTCCTTGGCTGCCAGCTGGTTTTGCTCTGGGCTGATCCACTCTAAAATACAGAGACCCCCCACCCCAGGAAAGCTGTGCAGGTACGAGTGGGTGCTGCACAGGGATTTGCTCCCTGGAATGCTGGAGAAAAGCCCTGGCACCGAACCTGCTTCTTCCCTTGGGGCCGAGGGGGAAAAGGGAGCAGCGTGAACCCTCCCGGAGTCGGTGAAACCACGGCCGGAACCCGGAGTTTGTGTGTGTTTTATGAGCACATTTCACGTCTTCCAGCCTCTCCAGGTCTGCAAAGGGCTTTTCCAGAAACAAAGGTAATAAAAGCCCTTGGACGATGAGGTTGGGAAGCAGAGACAATCATCTCCATGCTCTGGTGCTGCTCTAATCCAAATTTTTCTCTTTAAAGAACGTCTAGATTCCATTTTGTTCCCATTCACTGACAGCTCCCCCAAGCACCACAACTTTCTTTTCACGGTCCCTCTGAAAGGGGGAGAGCTGACAGGACAAGGGGGAATGGCCGCAAACTGAAAGGGAGCAGGGTCAGATGGAATTTTGGGAAGGAATTCTTCCCCGTGAGGGTGGTGAGGCCCTGCACAGGTCACCCAGAGAAGCTGTGGCTGCCTGGAAGTGTCCGAGGCCAGGCTTGGAGCAACCTGGGATAAGGGAATTGTGTCCCTGCCCACGGAAGGAGGTTTGGAACAAGATGAGCTTTAAGATCCCTTCCAAGCCAAACCAACTTCCATCCCTGCCTCTCTTCCTTCCTGCCCTGTCCTCGGCATGTGGGTGCCCTCTTCTATTTCCAACAGGGCTTTTTTAGGGAAGAAAAGGAGCCCAAAGGACAGAACAGCAGCCAAGAGGGGCCAGGAGAGCAGAGCCAGGCACGTACCGGGGTTGAAGAGGACGATGGCTCGCAGGCAGCCCAGCTCTGTCTTGTCCATCAGCATGTCCCTCATTTTGGACACCAGCTCTGTCAGTACTCTGCAAAAGGACACAGAAACCACAGAGTCAGCACGGGGAAAAAATAAAAAAGAAGCCAGGAATGAAAAGCCCCAGGTGTGAGACCCGGAGTGAGAAGCTCCGGTCACGTTTAACGAAGTCAGGGATGGTGCTGGCTTGTGCCAGCTGAGGATGTGGCCTCATTTTCCTCCTCCATCAAAAATAGCTCATTAGGAGCATCAATAGTTCCTGTGAGATACAACAGGGACCATAAAAGCTGCCTTCATCCATTCACCGAGAGGCTCTGGCACCTGAGAAAGCTGCCTCAAAATAAAAAATAACAATAAAAACCCACCCCAACAGGTATCTAAAAGTCATTTCCTCCGCCGGTAATTTTTATTGCTCCCTTTGCTCTTACTGCAGGTGTCGGCCTTGAAATATTTTCCACTGATTGCCCAGTTTTTCATGTTAGATCCTGCAGCAAAGGCATGATCTTGCACTTATGACCTCACGGGAACAAATGATGTCACCCAGGTCCGAAGAACAATTTCCTCACGGAGCAGAGCGGAGCAGCAAAGGTGATTTGGTTTCGACTCGAGACGAGTCTCGGGGAGAGAAATCAGCATTTCAGCGGTGTCTGGAGTCACGCTGCGGGGTCAAACGCCCGGCAAGCCCGGCTTTAAACCACTTTCCCAAAGCCTGAGATTAAAGAGCCCTCGGGACCCGCCTGGGGAACCCGCCGAGCGCCGCCGGGGCCTTTCCACCGCGCGCGTAAAATCACGCCTTGGTCCCATTAAAGATGAAAAGGAACGAAGGAGTGGCCTCCTCGTAACATCACGAGGCATCTGGACCCCGTGAAAGGGGCTTTGATTTGCACCGGGCAGCCTCCTCCCCGCTTGGGGCCGTTGGGGTTTTGGCAGGTTTGAGAGGAGGGATTTGATGCTGTGTTTTCATGGACACCATGGGGTGGACACCTTCATCCCGGGCTCCTCCAGCAGGAACGGAGGCAGTTTGGGGTGGAAACAGAGATGGGGATGTCCTAAGGTGGTTTAGGATGCAATCCCACCCCTCCAGCCCTCTCCATCCCTGCCCACCTGTCGAAGATGGCCCCGACGCCGGCGCTGTGGGCGCTGTTCCGGTGCACGTGGAGCCCCGTGGCCAGGAGGATCCCGTCCTTCACGGCTATGGAGCGGTGGGAGAAGGAGGCAATTAGGAGCTCGTTCCACCCTGGGGAGGAGAAAAGGACCGAGGCTGCAGGTTAGAGCCATGGGATGGATCCTCGGGAAGTTTGGGAATCGGCGACGTCACCGGAGGAGGAAACCGCCTTTGCTGCAGGAGTGCGGCTGGATGTGGGAAAGGAGGGGGGAGCCAGCTTTTCCTTGGATGTCAGGGAAGGAAAAAACCATCAGGAACCCAATGCACTAAAAATAAAGCCAATAAGGGGAGCAGTTTCCTCTATAAACCTCGTGCAGACACCGAGCAAACAGCTCTGCCTCAACGTCCCGTGGGTGTGGAGCCCTGAGCTCCCCTCTGCCCTCAGCCGCTGCCTCCCAGCACTTCCAGCCCTATCAGCACTTGCTATCAGCTCACCAGGCCCTCCTCAGGCCACAAAAGTTCATTCACCATCCCTGAGCCCTGTAAAAGGGACCATGAAATCTCTGGTTTTGTGGGTTTGTTGTGAAAATGCCGGGAGGGATTGGGTCTGCTCCCTGCACGGTCCCACGTCCCTGACTGCTTCCACGGCTGCTGGGAAAACAGATTTTGGCCTTATTAAGCTGGACAGGCTGCTTTGGGATGTAGGAGGGACGTCCTCTGAGCCCAGACCTACAGGGAAGGGAAGGGAGGTGTGACCTCCACGCCTTTCCAGCTCCCCTTCCCAATCCAACACCTCTTCAATTCCTCAATCCATCAAAGGCTGAGCTCAAGAGTTCCCAGAACAAAGCCCCAACAAGAGGAAACGCCGCCAAGTTCGAAGGGTGGAAATTTGGGTGACTTTCAGCCAGGAGCAGCATCTGCAGTCAGGCAAGAGGGGTCTTCTGCAACACCCCTGGCCTGAACATGTTCTGCTCCAGAAACCTCAGGGTGTTGGGCTTTAGGGTTTTTTTTTTTCCCAGGCTGGGAAAGCAACACAGCAATATCCTTCACCTCTCCCGCCACAGGAACACGTCTTGTCCCGCTGCCTGCAATAAACACAAGGCCCATGTGTGCTGTATTTACCTCCCGCTGCAGCCGTGGGCTGGGCCATCAGAAATGTTGACAAGGAATAAAGTTCACTCTTTCCTAAGTGGCCGCAGGATGTTTCCACCCCAGCCACGGGAACATTTCTTTGGCTATTTACTGGGTGAGGCCTGGCACTTTTCGCGGGGATTGCAACACCACGAAACCCGAGGAGGACGGAGGAGACAGACGTGGGACTGCAGCAGGAGCCTGCAGAAACCCCGTTCCCGGCAGGAAGAGGAACTCCCAGAGCCAGATCCATGGGGAGCTGTCACACTCAGCCCCACAGCAGCTCCAATCAACAGAAACCAGAGCTGGCTCTCAATGCCCAGTCCGAGCTGGGCTTATTCCAGCGAAGGAGCGCTGGATCCATCAGCATCCTTCATCTGGATGATTCCTGCGTAGAGCTGGGATGTTGCAGCTGAAATGGGGGAGATTTTCCTCCCTTGGCTTTCACCAGAACATCCCCAAAGAGCTGCCAAGACAAGAGGCAAGCGGGGAAAATTCAGTGTAACCACAGGCAGCAAACGGGAATCGGAGACCTGCCCCGAGAGCTCTGCATTTCAGCCCAAGCTCTGGAGGGGCAGAGCAGAATTCCGTGTCTCCTGTGACTCCTTTCTCACCAAACAGGGCGGCTCTGGCTCCTCTGGGGTAGGGAAGGCTCTCTGGCAGCACAGTGGCCATCGTGTCAATCCACCTCCCTGCCAAGTTTTCCCCCCCCCAGCCCTACAAAAGCAGCTGCAGCTGCAGGGATGTAACGCTCAGCATCCTTTGCCAGGCTGGGAAAACATCAGGTTATTCCTGTCTCAGCTTGGAAACAAGAAAACCCGTGGAAAACAGGCTTAAAAAGGCAGGTTTCCTTCCCTTCCAAACAGCTCCGAGAGGGAATATTTTTAAATGATTCAGGATTTGAAGAAAGCTGCCACCAGCCCAGCCAGCGCCGCTCCTCCAGAGCTGTGTGCTCCACTTGTTTTGCCTCCCAGGATGCCTGACTGAGGCTCTTAGCTGGATTTTAATACTTCAATATTTCATGGGCAGCTGTTCTCAGCAGGCCACTCAATAATGCATAGAGCCACTGGTTAGAGGACTTGGGGAAGGTTATCTGAGGCCCTGGCTGAGATGCTTGGAGCAGGGAGCTCCAGGGAGCTGCTCCAGGTGCTCGGCAGCCTCAGGGTTGGAGCCACCACGAAATTTGGGGCATGCAGCCCCTCTCCTGCTGCCCGTGGAGTGAGTCAGGAGCAGAGAACACAGGTCAGGTTTCTCCAGTCCGTTTTCATCAGCTGCCTGCTAAAGAGAGAGGAAAACCTGGAGCTGCCTGTGCTGGGTTTAGGTTCTGCTTCCCCCAAGGAAAAGGCAGAGCTTTGTGTGAATCCAGCTCCTTGCAGGAAGCCCTCAAAGATCCCTACACAGCGAGGCTTCCCTGCTCAGCCACTCTCACAAGAGGCTCTAGAAATCCTCTTCAAATCCACATTTTGTATGTTCCAAAGGGCCCAGAGCCAGCTCTGGCAAAATCCATGGAGAAAGCAGAGGGGCACCTTCACCAGAGGGCGGCAGGAGCTGTCCCGGAAGGGTGCAGGACCTGGACAAAACCGAATCTGGGGGAAATAAAAGGAACTTTAAAACCACCAAGCACTTCAAAGTGCCTGGCTTACAAAGAGCTTCATGCCTCCAACACATCCTCACCAGGCTCTGCTCTGATTTCTCGCCCTCCACGATCTTTGTGCAGCAGCAGGAGCTTGAATTCGCTCCACGGGGGAAGACCCTTCCTCCAACCGACTGCTTTCACCTCCCAAACCCTGCTCCTGCAGCCCCCCTGCCGCACAAGGAAATTCAAAATAAGCCCTGAAAGTTCTATTTTCATCTTGGTGGGCGGGAGAAGAAGTGAGACGCGTTTTTCTCCCCTTTCTGGTTTCAATTATGATCAAACATTTCAGTTTGATGAAATTTCATGGGGGCCTGAGCCCACTTGGTCTTTTAAGCTTCAGTTTGGGAGGGGGGCAGAGTTTAATTCCTCGGGTTTAAGTCACCCAGCACCCATCTCAGAGCTCCTCATGGATCAGAGACGAAGCTGGGCCAGTTTTTCAGCTGATTGGCCACATTCTGGGTCCCATTCAGCGACACATCCCACGGGGCTTTCAAAATCCTATTTAAAAACCGAACGATCGGAGCCTATCACGAATCAACTCGAGGTTTTCAAGCTGCCAGGACCTAAATGTGAGGGTACAACCTTGCCCCAGGGACATGCAGCTGGGGACAGATGCCACTCACCTGCTCTGAGCAAGATGACCTGGTCATCCAGGGGCAGCTCGGAGAAGTGGGGGATCCTCTTGGCCCACTCCACCAGGGTGAAGAGCTGTTTGTCTGCTGCCTGGCAGATGTTCGTCACCGGGTCATTGGGCTGCCAGAAAAAAAACAGAAAAAAAAGAGATGGAAAAGCTTGGAAAAGGCAGAGCAAGGAAAAGAGAGGCTGGAGGAGCAGCCTGCCTGCCACCCCCGAGGTGGATGTTATCAGTCACAGGCAGGGGAAGCGATTTGGCTGCTCCGCCACGAGGGTTGTAATAGTTTTTTAGCGAGCCCCGAAATGGGGAATTGGGAGTTCTGAGACTCCAAATCCAACAGCCTGACTGATGAATCCAAGCAGCTCCAGCCTGGGGAAAAGGGCAGACTCCAGCATCTCCCAGCTCCATAAAGCAGCACCAGAAGGGGCATTACAGAATTAAAAAAAAAAAAAAAAAAAAAAAAAAAAAAAANNAAAAAAAAAAAAGAGAGAGAAAACCCCTTTCCTTTGAAATATTATCCAGTAACAAAAACCATCTGCTCTCAAGGAGGACAGTCAGCCTAAACACACCAAATCCCTGTTTAAAGGAACTGCTCACAGCTCAAGTGGGTTTGTGATTAGGAACTGGAAGAGCCCGTCTAACCCCGGTCCAAGTGTGTCTGTGGGGTTTACCTCTCCGGACAGGGATGTATGAGCCCTTCCCATCTCCCGCTGTGATCCCTGCTGATATCCAGCAGCTTGGATTGTACAATCAGCTCCTTCCCATGTCCTTAAAAGAGCACTTTCCAAACCGGAGGAGGAGTGTTTACTTCACCCCTGGCTTGCAGGGGGAAGGGGGTTGGAATTCCGAGGAAGAGCAGACACGAATGTCAGCCTAACCTGTGGCAAAGCCCCCTCCCAGGCCGGCCACGCCGGGACCACGCTGCCAAGTCACCCTCGTGCCCCTCAGAGCCGTGCCCCACGCCCCTGCCCAGTCCCCTGGCAGCAAACCCGAAGCTCTGTGCCTCAGTGGCCGACGTCTCCCATTCTCCAGGCTTAAAATAACCGGGATTTGGAAAGCTCGGGGCACCTGCCTCGGAAGTATTTCCACCTGTCGCGTGCAGAGATGGATGGGCACGGGCTGGCACCGGGCACCGCCACAGGGATGTGCCCCCCTTGCCCTGCCCCTCTCCAGCAACTCCCCCAGGGGTGCAAGGGCAGGGCAGTCTCACTCCCAGGGAGCTGGGGCTCTTCCCTGAGGAAGGAGACGTGAGCAGGGGCTGGGATTTTCCTGGGAGGAGGAGATCGGATGGGATTTTCCCCCGACAACGGGAGCGTGTGAGGAGGAGCTTTGCAGGGTTCAGTGTCCCACTGGAAGCACAGGGAATGCTGGCACTCAGAGGCAGGAAGGGAGAGAACATCCCCAACCTCGATTTACCCCAGTTTGCTCAGCCAGGGGGAGAATCCTGGCACCCCAGAGAGGTGGGATGGGGATGGAGCCCTCCGCGCCCCATCGCCACTTACAGGAGACCCCCTGCTCCAGCAGAACCCAACCCTTGCAGCAGCAAGAGCCTGCAGAGCCCCACAAAAGGGGTATTTTAGGTAAATTAGGTGGTTTTGGCAAAGCTTTCATCAGGGCTGCCTCCTGGGCTCCAGGTGCCCCAGCCCTGGCTGTCCCTCCGTGGGCAGCACAGGCTGTACCCAACCTCTGGTGCCCCAAAGCCTCAGCCTCAGCTTCAGTTCCACCTCAGATGGCAATTCCTGGAACCACCACGGCTCTTCCTGGCAGAACTTGATCGCCAGAGCGTGAGAAGCAGCTAAAAAGTGTCCAGAGGGCCCAGCCTGGCTGCGGGAGGGAGATGGCGGGGCTGGAAACCTTCCCTGTGCACGGAAAGCAAATCCCCTCCTGCAGTAAATAGCAAGGGCACGGAGCCGGGGTGTGACAGAGCCAAAGGGCAGCTGATCCTGCTGGAAAACGGGAGCTTGGGGGCATCTTCCAGAAAATGGTGACTCGAAACCAGGCGTTCAAAGGCCAATTAAGAGCTAACGGGGAGGACAGCTCTCAGTTACAGGTGTTGCCTTTCAGGGGCCAGGAGCCCGTCCCAGGCGGTGCTTCCAGAGCAGGAGCCCGAATTCCCAAGGCAGAGGGCAGAGGCAAAGCCACCCCCACTGCCCAGGGACAGGGACATGGCACAAGGTGACAGCCACAGACACAAGAGCGTGGAGTGACAGGACAAGGGGGAGCGGATTCAAACTAGAAGAGAGTGGGGTTGGATCAGATATTAGGGAGAAATTTTTCCTGCGAGGGTGGGGAGGCCCTGGCACAGGGTGCCCAGAGAAGCTGGGGCTGCCCCTGGATCCCTGGAAGTGTCCAAGGCCAGGTTGGACGGGGCTTGGAGCAACCTGGGATAGTGGAAAGTGTCCCTGCCCATGGCAGGGGGCTGGAATTAGATAACTTTTGAAGATCCCTTCCAAGCCAAACCATTCTGTGAGTCTCTGAATGTCTGACTCTATTCCTCCACCCAGGCTGGGCCTGGAATGCCACCCCTTGGATCTTCTGGGGCAACCTGGGATAGTGGAAGGTGCCCCTGCCTGTGAAAGCAGATGGTTCTAAGGTCCCTTCCAACCCAACCCAGATGCGGGAGACGAGGGTGTTTATTCCTAAACCACCCTCCCACCCCCATCCCAGCCCGGCACAGCCAGCTGGAAACGTCCCTGCAGGTCACCAGCAGCCAGCCCTGAGGCGCAGAGGCACAAATCAAAGCACCCCCAGCACACAAGGCCAACAGCAAAGAGCTCGTGTTCTCCCTCTGTGTTCATCAGGGCCTCAATTTGCCGCCTTTCCATCACCTGGGCTCCGGGGGAGGGCCGCAGCTCCTCCGTCTTCTGGTTCTACATCCTCACTCATCCTCACTCATCCGGTGGCCTCGTCACCGGGAAGCTGCTGATCTCATCCATCTGCTAAACCTGCTACAAATGTCACCTCGTTCCTCCTCGGCGGCGGGCAGAAGCCGCTTGACAATAATAGGGCATTTCAACAAGCCTCCCGCTTCTATTTAGATGCACCACACATCCCCGTTCACGGTAATGCGTGTTGAATTATGCAGCAAGCGGCTTTCAATTCGCTACGAGGGGCTGAGGAGACGCCGTGCCAGACGAAGCCATTTATTTCAGCTCGCTCTCGGCTGCTCTCTCTCTCTCCCGGGGTTTGTTTTCAAAGTCAGCACAACGCCCCGGCTCCGGCTCCCCCTGAAGGATTTTTAATCCTGAGAGCGGTCGGAGCCTCTCTGAGCCCCTCATTAACTCCTCCAAAAAAGCTCTTTACGGCCTGGTGGTGATGGGATCCTTGTGGTGGTGGGATCCTCGTGGTGACGGGATCCTCGTGGTGACGGGATCCTCGTGGTGACGGGATCCTCCTCTCGACTGCAGGTGAGCATTTGCACCTTTTCTGTACCCGATTCTGGACAGTTTCACTGAGGGATTGGCTCTGTCCGTACCAGGGAATGCCCCAGACCCACCTAAGGAATCCTAGGAAAAGCTGGTAAAGGCCAAAAAGAGCATCCAAAAAAGCCACTTGGACTTCTCCTGACCCTGCCCAGCTCCCTCACAGACCCACAGAACTGTGTTGGAAGTGACCCTAAGGACGATCCATTTCCGACCCCCTGCCGTGGGCAGGGATTTCTGACTCAGACCCTGCAAGCCTCATAAGAAAGAGAGAGATAAAGCGTTGTTGTAGCAGAAAATAAATACTGCAGAGCCCTTGCACTTGCTCGGAGTAGCTGCATTTCCTCAGCTCAGCCTCACGGCCACCCAGCAGGGATTGCACGGGGATGTTTCCATGGATGAGCCTGCTCTCCTGGCTCAGCCAGCCCAAACCCCACAGAGTTGAACCTCGGTGCCCCTCAAAAGGACTGTGTGGCTGCCAGGAGGTGCTCCCCACTCCAGCCTCGGTTGCTGTTTTCCTGACAGGAGTTCCTCCATTCCCGCTGATTTCACGGGAAAAGGGGCTACTGAGGAGTGGGGGCTGCACCCTGAATACAGCCTAGGCTGCAGAGGGGCTGTCCCAGAAATGGAATTCCAGAGGATGGTCTGGCTCTCACATTAGGAGGGAGATTTGCAGGGAGATTCCTCCCTGTTGATAAGGGAATCTCATGGGGAAGGGCCCAAAACACTTTCCCTCGCTCTCCACAGAATCCCAGACTGGCTTGGGTTGGAAGGGGCCTCAAGACCACCTCATTCCAAGCCCCTGCCACGGGCAGGGACACCTTGCCACCAGCCCAGGTTGCTCCAAGCCCTGTCCCATCTCTCTGTCATCCCCCTCTCGTGCACACAACATCCCGGCACAGCCCAGCTGCTCCAAGCAGGCCCAGTTATAATGCAGGTTTTTAAGTGGGAAAAGAACTTGAAAGCCAACTTCTAGGCAAATTTCTCCAGGTTTTCTCTCCTCAGAGCCAAGCAGCTGCATAATTCTGCATCTGAGAAGTGACACCCTCCCTGTGCAGCTCTTATCTCTCTGCACTTCAGCCACACAGGTCCGTCTATTGCCTCAATTGCACTCCAAGCTCTTCAGAGCATGGAGTGTCTTCCTGCCTTTCAGCACTGAGGGCTGTTAATTACAGTAAAATCTTCTCTGTGAGCCCTTTTAATTACTCCTTACAGCATCCCTTCCTTCCCTGTGGCTGTGGCACAGAAGACACCGAACGCTGGCGGCTGCTGGCTCTGCTCTCCCGGTGCCGAGCTGACACACGGAGCCCACAGCAGAGCCAGGAACTGCATTTCTGAGCCGGTTTGAATCACACAGAACAACCCCTCCGTGCCCCAGCTGTCCTCATGGTCACTCCTGATGTCCCACAGCCACCCCTTCCATCCCAAACACCCGGGATGGGGATGGGACAGCACGGCCTCACCGAGCTGGGCGTCAGGCCCATGTTGGCCTCGATGTACGTCTCTGTCTTTGGCTCCACGGCGAGTTCGGCTTCCAGGATCTTCTCCACGGGCATGTCCTCGTTGGCGCTGCTCGTGGACTCCACCTCGTTCTCGTTGCGGTCCTTGCCCCGCTGCCTCTCCTCCTGCACGGCTGCAAGGGACACAGAAGGGACAGCCTCAGCCTCAGCGTCACCCCCAGGCTCCACAGGTGGCCATGAAACCCCAGAGCATCCTGAGGGGTCACCCCCAGGCTCCACAGGTGGCCACAAAACCCCAGAGCATCCTGAGGGATCACCCCCAGGCTCCACAGGTGGCCACAAAACCCCAGAGCATCCTGAGGGATCACCCCCCTCTGATATCCCAGGGAACGGGAGGTTTGGGGAAGGCACCGAGCAGCCCCAGCCTGGGAGAGCTGCTCCGTGTGTGCTCCCTCAGGGGCATGGAGAGGGATGATCCTGCTTGGATGGAGTCTCTGCTGGGAAAGCCCCTTCTCTGCAGAGGGACAGACGCTGGAAACAAAACGGTTAAAGACAAACGATGAAAGGAAGCAACACTTTGAATCGCTGCGGGCGAGGGAAAGGGCTGGGTGAAGTGGGAGAATCAGGGAAATCCTGAAGAAAAGAGAAACAGCTCCGTTTAAAGCAGAAATCCAGAGTTCAGCCACCTTTGAGGCCGTGTTGTGCCCCTCTCCAGCTCCCTGGCCCAGCTCCCATGGGACAGCAGCTCCATGCAAACCTCCATCCTGCCCTCGGCTCGGGGCAAACCCCAAACAGACAGGAGAGACCTGTCCCAAATCCCGTGGGGTGGGGACGATCTCGCCAGCAGCCTGTCACATGCTGCTGAGTTATGTCTGAGCAGCCCGGAGATGAAAAACACTTATTAGATGCTAATAACATTATTATTATTATTAATGACCTCCCTCGGAAACCTGCACGCGCTTTTCCTGCACCTGGAAAGCAGCTTTGTGCAGCTGCAGTGGGAACTCTCTCTTTTCTCCATCACCTTGTCACAGACCCTAAATCCCACCCTTTTCCACACACCACTGTTTCCCACAGCACATTTCAGCCAGCTCTGCTTGAGAACAGCCTCGAGTGTCGCCGGCCACGAGAGACAACGCTCTGAACTCGCCCAGCTCTTTGCTGAGGCACTGAAGGAGGCACTCCAACAACGTAAAAACCCCACTATTTATTGCCAATCTCCCCAGTGCTCCCTCCCCACCACATTTGAAGCCGGTTTATGGGACGCTCAGGCAGAGCAGCAGGGGCACAGGTATTGTCTGGGGGAAACCAGAGCTGCCCGTGACACAAGGAGGCTTTTCAGACCATCAGTGGGAGCAGCTCTAGGCCAAGTGCACAAACAAACCCTGCAGTGTGAAACTCCAGGTAAACTCAGATTTGTGTCGTGGCTTTTGTCCATCTGGCGCGGATTCTTCTTCTTTTTCAAGCCATCATAAAAAAACCCCCTGTTTTAATTTCACCCCCCTCAACCGCACTCCTGCTTTTTCAGTCATCAGAAAGAAATTTTTGCTTAATGCCAACCCTTCTTCGGCAGCACAGATGCACCAAGATTCCTCTGGGCACATTAGAGGAGATGAAACACCTACTAAATAACACAAAAACCTGAGAGGAAGGCAAACCCTCAACAAACTGGGATCTTATGAAAAGACTTAAATGCCAAAGCGCTGACGCAGAGCTGCAGCAGCTCTCGAGGATGGAGGGGCAAAGTTGGGATCACTGGGGTCACCCCACCGGGGCGTCAGCCCCAAAAATGCGTCCTCACGCTGGACACTGGGGTTTGTGGCAAAGCATTGCAGTGGTCTGGGCAATGCTGGGGCTACTTAAAGCCTTCAACCTGCAAATCTCGACCTCATCGGTGCCACACTGCTGGCCTGGAGAATGAGACACACTCCAGGGGCTGTAGGAGAGAGGGTCCTCCAGGGCACCTCGACAGCACCTGCCCGTGACGGGGCTGAACCCAGCCCATACAAACCACACAAAGAGAGACAGATGGGCAGAGATCACACACGTGAGGAGTTCTTTCTATTGATCCGAGCTCGGAGCTGCTGCAGCAGAAAATCGGCGCTGCAGCTCCCTGCAGAGCCGGTCAGGGGACAGCTGACTCATCCCAGCTCAGCCCCACGCACGCCCGGCCCTCGCCCCGGCCCAGCTGGCTGCCGGCAGCAGCGACAACCCCGGGCAGAGCAGATGGCACAGTCCCACCCAGCAGCCAAAGATAAACCCAGCCCTCGCCGGGGAGTGTTATCTGCTCCTCTACACCCGTGCTTCCGAGCCCGGGCAGCCTCCTCCAACGGCAGGACGAGCGTGGCATCGCTTTGCCATCATCCCCCATCCATCCCGTTCCCTGCAGGGCTGAATTCAGATCCCTGCTATCCACCTTTCCCTCTGGGATGACGCCTCGTGCACGGGTCTCCCCCAAGGAGCGGGTGAAGCTCAGCTGCTCCTTGTTCTCCCCACACCAACCCGGGGTTTGTGACCACAACCCAGCTCTCCCTTGGGAATGATGCAGGACACCTGCCCAGCCCTGGGCGATGGATGAGGTTTTTGGGGATGCCTGCCAGGCTGTTGGCTCAGTTGCTGATCCTATTTTCTCTCCCTCCAGGCAGCTCCAGGAATGAGGTGGGAACAGCTTCGCTCCTCGTGCGTGCAATAAAATTGCTCTGCAGCAGCTCCGGGCCTGCCCTGGGGTACACGAGAGCTCCCCTCCCGTAATCATCTCGCTGTCACCTCCTCCTTCCAGGTGTGGCACTCCCAAAGTCCCTCCTCAGGATCCAGAGGTTCAGTTCCAACCTTGTGTCTCCCCTTTCCTAATTCCAGGTTCGCCCTGAGAGCCCCAGGGCTGGAGAGCCCGACACGCTGTCCCGAGAGCTGCAGGGATTTGCAGCTGGCAGTCCAGACTCACGGATTCTGTGGGTTCCAAGACTTGGACTTCCCTGCAGGTGCTGCCATCCTGGCTCCAGCAGCTCAGCAGAGCTGAGAGGACATCCAAGGAGCAGCCAGAAGTGTCCCGGAGCTGCCAGTCACTCACACACATCCCTAGCAGGGTTTTTTTTCCACGTTCCCAATCTCCACAGGCATGAGCCCAGTGGAAAATGTCTGGATTTCCTGCCACCAGCAGAATCCCTGGAGCTGCTGAGGACCTGACAAGCTGCTGCTCCTTCTTAGCAGAGATGCCGAGGGACGCATCCCCATCCTAGGAAAAGAATGGGGACTGCATTTCCTGAGATGTAGGGAAAAAACAGCACGTGGGGCAGAGGGAAGGAAGGAAGGACAAGCGGGTTTTTAACCATGAAATACGGGAAAATCTCCAGCAGTGAGCAGACCCCTCACCACACACACCCAGGACCTCATCCCTGGAGTCCACTCCCCACTCCCACTGGGGATTAGTCAAACAAACCACGGTGGAGATGACAAAAAACCTCTTTTTCAAATGGATCTGCTCTGGGAACTGGGTTTCCTTCGTGGGTTCGGTTTTTAGTTCTGTTTTTAAGAAGAGAAACACCAAGGTGGCAGCTGCACAGTGGCAGCTTGTCTGGTGACACCGAAATGGGAATAACCTTGCTCTTCTCCGCTGATTTTTCTGGTCCTGAGGGTGGCACAGCTTTCGATTGACGGCGTGGGTCCATCCACCTCAAACGCAGGAGCTGAGGCAGGAATTTGGCTTGCTGCATCCCACAGAACCCTCTCCTCCCGAGCCGTGGCCACTCCGTGTTTGCAGGGCTGAGCTTCCCGGCCCTCTCCCCCGCGCCGACGGCCGTGCCAACGCTTTCTTTTCTCTTCAAGGAGCCTCGGATGGCTGAGAGCTTCTCCAGGCTGATTTTTCTAACCGTAAGGGAGGCACTTGAACCTCGCAGTCCACTCGAGGAGGAAAAAAAAGATGCAGTCAGGGAGCTCGGAGAGGCAGCCCCACCTCCTCCAGCTATGTCTGAGCCGAGCCAAGGACAGAAGCCTGTGTTTTCCATGGCACCTGATGAAGAGCCTCTCCTGTTATTCTGCCTGATTTGGTCTGTGCTCGCCTCAGGCCAGTCGCTGTCATGTTTCATCTTGAGCTTCTCCAGCCCATCTGCACTTCCCCAGGCCACGGCACAGCAAGACACGGAGCCCCATGTGTCCAAACCGCTCCTCGGTGACCTCTCGTGTCCATAAAACCCCAAAATGTCTCGTCCCGTGGGGTGCAGATGAGCCTCGGCAATCCAAGCCCGAGGGCTGGCGAGCCAAAGTGCCAGATCCATCCTCTGCAGGTGCCCACATCACACTGGGCACCCTGGCTGTGCTCGCAGGGTGGCACCTGATGGCTGAAAAAGCCGCTTTGAGTCCACTGCAAGGTGCCACCCGAGCCAGTTCAGGTGCCCAAACCAACTCCTGTGGGTGGCCACGCTCATGGGTGCTGCACTTCCATGCCAAAGGAACGTCAGGGATGAGAGGGAGAGGCCCAAAGGAAAGGATTTTCCACAGGGAAATGGTTTTTCTGAGAGGGCAGGAGCAGCACAGGTTTGTTTACACGCCAGGAGAGACTTGGAGGCTACAGCAGCTCCAGTGACACTCACCCAGTGGCAATCAGAGCTTTTTGGGATGAAAATCCATCCCTGCAGGAGCAACAGGGTGGGGTCGTCACTTTTCATGGCTCCAGTGACACTCACCCAGTGTCAATCAGAGCTTTTTGGGATGAAAATCCATCCCTCCAGGAGCAACAGGGCGGGGTTGTCACTGTTCACGGGGAAAGGACAATTCACCGCCCCCAAAAGCGGGGTTTTCTCAGGGGGACAGACCCCACGTCCTGCGAGCACAGGGGGAAGGCACCAAGAGAAAACCCAATTTTTGGCGGTTTCTCTCCCCAAGAGAGCCCCGAACCTGCTCCGTTTTGGCTTCCCCCCGAGCTGCAGGTGGGTGGCTGGTTATTTGTGAGGCGCTGGGTGGGGGTTATGGGGGATTTCTGTTTCCCCCACCCTGGAATTTCCTGGGCTCTGCTGCCTTTCGTGAAGCCACATCTTTGCTGTGCATCACCAGCATTTATGCCCCAGGTACCTGTTCATATCCAAAATGCCAAGACAGCTGAGGAAACAAATTCAGACAGTGTTTCTTCTGCTTTGCTTTCGTGTGTCACCTTTTTTTTTTCTCTCTCTCTCTCTCTTTCAGAGGTGCAGCTTTCTGCTACTGTAAACAACCTCAAAAGCTGCGACACATGAAATAAATGCTGGGGGGTTTTTTTATATTTTTTTTCCTCCAACATTTCCAACCGAATGCCGTAATTTTTTTTAATCAAGGAATGCAAAATACCATCGTGAGAATTAAAAAGTGTAACTTCGGAGCGTTAATAAAAAATGGATTGAAAGCTTGGAACAGCTCTGGAAAACAACAGCAAAAAAACCCCGAGCTCGCTTCACTCTCTGGACACTGAAGTATAAGCAAACAGCAACTGAAGGAGAGAAAACCATAAGCCAAACCCATTTTCTCAACCTAAGAGCATCCTTAAAAACAAACAAAAAAAAACCCCAAACCCAGCATCATTTAACCAGCTGGTTTAAAGAGCAGCACTTTAAAAGGATATAAGAAACAAGCTCATTAAGCTGGGAGACATTTTCCATTCCGAAATTACTCCTAAAAATAACTGTGCTCTTGACCTCCGCCCCTTCACTAGGCTGTGGCCACTTGCCTGCTTCACATTCGCTTGGACACTGGGTTGGAAACCTGAATTCCTGCTCTTTGTCCCCAGATTCTTGCTCCTGAGGGATGGTCTGGGAGCAGGGATGGCCCCAGCTCCAGGGGGATGCACAGCCATGGCAGGGGATCGGGCACAAGTCACCCCACGTGGGACTCTTCCCTCCCTCTGGATTAAGTGATGGAGCAGCTCCCTGGAGACACGGGAAGGTCTCTGGGCTGTGCAGATGCTGCAAGTCCAACCCTTCCCAGGTTAAACCCCTCAGCTCGCCAAGCGAGAGGGGGAAAACCAACCCACAAACATGGGAAGAGGAAGAATTAACTCGGGCTGGGAAGTTTAACCAAGTCCTGAAGTCAGAGCCCAGGCGTGCAGCTGGACAGACGTCCTGGGTGCCCCGAGCACGGCTCTGGATCTCGGCACAGCAGCTGCAGCCACGCTGCACCTGCACCTGGATTTAGGAGCGACTTTGGGATCAGCTCCGCAGCCTGAGCTGCAGGTGCTGGGGGAGAACAGCTCTCTGCTGGCTCCAGATGGGCTCCGAGATGCACCAACATCCATTTCACCCAGCTGGCACCAAGCCCCAGCCCGCAGCCCGGCACGTGGGCGCCCTGCTCCCAACCTGGGCAGCCCAGCAGGTCCCACAGAGCTGGCCCGGCTCTCCCCTGGAGCCCCTCGCGTCCGGGGGAAGGCTCCAGGAGCCGGTTCCCAACGGCTGCTCCCTGTGAGGCGGCCAAGGGCGGGCCAAGGGAGCATGAGAAAGGGCTCCTCGCTGGTATTTCCTGCTCCCTGCGCGATCCCCAGGCGCTGCCAGCGCTGCCGGGGCCGGCACCTCGTCACACGGGACAGCCCGAGCTGCACCGCCCACCCCGTCACCTCTGCTGGCACCCCCAGCACACAAGACCCCCCCATCCCAAGCCCCCCGGTGTTTACTCCCACCTCTTCACAAGACCTCTGCCTCCCTCGAGGCAGTTTCTGCTTTTTTCCCTCCCGAGCCCGAGGCTGCTGATGCACAGACACCTCAGACCCTAACGAGGAACAGATCGAGCAGGGAGAGTTCAGCTCCTGGATGCAAACAGCCACCCCCACACCAATAATCCCTGCATTAGTCAAGATCCCTGATGGTAATCTTAATTTTGTTGACTATCCGGTATTTAGTGGGAGACAGAGGACAAGAAACCAAAGCCTCACACAGCTGGCAGGAATTCATAGGGGAAAAAAAATGTTCCCAGTTGCTTATTTATTATCTCAGAGAGCGTGAGGCTCATTCGCCACGAACACCGGGATCTCTCTGACGTGTTTTTAACAGGGAACAGCGAGAAGAGAAGCACACAGCAGGAGGAACCCTCTGCTCCCGCAGGCTTTCCCTCCTTTAAGCCGAGGTTTGTAGCCCTGAGGCCCAGCAGGGCCATCCCTGCCACCCTGGGTACGCTGCTGCTTCTGCCCTGGTTGGGCACGAGGTCCATCCCTCTGGGTCTGCTCTTGGCATTTTCATTTTCCTCCCTCAGCTGTCGGGATCGAACCCTTCCAGAGCTCCATCAGCTGCCCCGTTGATGTTACTTCCCTAATCCAAATTCAGCTGAGTAAGAAGCCCTTTCCTTTTACCCTCTTTAAACCTTCTGGGTACAACCACGGCTCTCACTCCTCCTCCCAGCATCACCCCCCAGGTCACAGCAGCGCTCCCCACCCCAGCCCTGCCTCTCATCACAGCTCCAGCTCTCACTTTAGAAGGTTTTGCTGTACTTCCACCACATCCCAGTACCTCTGGGCTACAGGAGAGATGCTTCCCAGCAGGAACCTGCCGTGCCTTTACGCAGCTATAAATTAGGTCTCCAGAGCGAGATGTTTTTTAGGGAAATGAGGCCCATTACCCTGGCTCTGTTACTTAAAAGACACAAGAGTTTGTGCTAGAGGATAAAAAGGCAGCTCTGTTGCGAGTGTTTAGGCGAAAGGAATTTAGCAATGCAGGATTTAGCCCAAAACTCTTCCCCAAAACTGAGGTGGGAGCAGGAGCAGTGTAAGGACAATTCCTGGCAGCAGCAGCAGTCAGCTAGGATGGGTGCAATGGGAAGAGCCCTTTTTTTTTTGACAAATCAGGTGGATATCACACGTGAAACTCGAGAGCTGCTCAAAACCAGAGCTCGGCGAGATCCAACTCCTGTCTTTCAGCTTTAGGACAACTGAGACGTTTCTGCGAGACACTGAATTTTTAGGTTCATAACAAGAGACGGGGGAGTTATTCCAGCTTTCCCTACACGGGGATTATGCCCAAATCATCTAATGATGACTGTGAAATCACCAGCTCCTGCCCTTCCCCAGCGCTGCCCTCACCAGCTCCATCAGCACTGCCTGAGCACACTCCTGGAGTCACCAAGATCCCATCTGTCACACTTTTAAATAATTGTCTGATCGTTATGAATTCATTTGCTATTCATTGTGATAATGTTAATCAAGAGGAATTAATAGAGTCCTCACACTGTACGTGCTCCCTGGGGACTTCCGCCACCGTTTAGAAATTAATTAATGGACCTGTAATTTTTAGCAGCGCTGCCCATGCAATCACCGCTAACGGCAGGCACGGAGCAGGTACCTGCTCACAGGGTGGCAGGGCAGAGTTCCAGCATTCCTGCTGCTCTTCCCAGCCCTACACTCCTTGTTCTGGGGGGCTGAAGGGTAAGGGGGGGCTCCAGCTGCCTGCGGAAGGCTCTGGAGGCGGCGCCGGGGGAAGGGGATGCTCTGGGTTTCTCCTGCTGAACACACAGGAGAGTTCTTGGCTTCTTTTTTAATCACCTGTTTTGGCTCAGGTTTTGGATCAGATTTTCCTCGTCCCGCTGCACATGTCCCACGGGATCCAGGATTCCCCACTGCTCTGCATCCAGGGCAATGCCAGCTCCCACTCTCACACTGCCCTGAACGCCTCAATCTCTCCATTTAACGCCGCAGCTCTGCCGGGGCAGGAAGGTTTGTTTTGAGCACCGAAGGGTTAAGCTCAGCAGGGCCAAGGAGGTCCCCTGGGTGCCCTGGCAGTCCCCCCACACCTCCAGCACAGACAGCTGTGACACTCGGTGACTTTGGTCCTTGGGTAACCCCATAAACCCAGCGTGGCAGGGTTTGCCCAACACTCAGAGCGGCTCCAGCGCTGCCCCCTTTAATCGACGCTCCAGACAGGGCTGAGTGCTCTTCAAAGGGTCCCAGGCTGGAGCTGCGGGGCCAGGGCCAGAGCTGGGGTGGCTTTATCAGCCTGTCAGGGAGGCAAGTGTGGCTCTGAAGATGTAAGGGGAGAAAGCAGCACAGAGCCGGGGTCACTCTCACGTCATGTCTGCTAAAAGCCTGTTCTGCCGGCAGATCAGAACAGACGCAGCCAGCGTTTAAAAAGATCATTTAAAAGAGGCACTGCCGGGGAAGTTTAGATCCTAAATTTAAATTCCACTAAGGGAAGAGCTATCTTAAGAGCCTCAATTTCTTTCTTCTTCCCAACGAGAAAAAAACAGCAGGATTGGATGAGGTGCCAAAACCCTGGCACAGGATGTCCAGAGAAGCTGTGGCTGCCTCACCCTTGGAAGCATCCGAGGCCAGGTTGGAGTGGAAAGCATCCCTACCCACGGCCCATCCATCACCTGAACACTGCTCTGGGACTCAGCGCTGCTCCGGAGCTCACAAGAGGCTCTGGAGCCCACGAGACGCTCTGCCTGAGGCGCAGAAGCAAAATACAAACAAGATTTCGGTCACCGCCGCACGGACGCTGCCTCTGCTGCCCACCACGCCTCCTCCTAGGCAAGAAAAGCTCCCTGTGGCGCCCGTGGGTGCTCTGGCCGGGTCTGGCCTTACCTTCTCTCTTCATGCCCATGGCCAGACACTTCTGGTAGCGGCAGTACTGGCAGCGGTTGCGCTGGCGCTTGTCGATCAGGCAGTCCTTGTTGTCCCGGCACGTGTAGGTCAGGTCCTTCCGCACCGTGCGCTTGAAGAAGCCTTTGCAGCCCTCGCAGCTGTAAACCCCGTAATGTTTACCTGTGTGTGGGGGGTAAGGGATAAAACTCGGGTTTAAAGGCGGCCTCAGCTTCCCTCTCTGCCACCAGCTCTTCTCAGGGCCTCTCCCAGCTGCGTTTGGGGGGAGCAGAGCTCCATAGGATCAGGATGCTCTCCTGCTTCCTCCAGGGAAAGGCCATTTCTTGGCCATACAGCAGGGCTGGGGCAGTGCAGCTGCAGAACAGGGTGTTCCCCTGCACCCCGATGAGCTCTCTGAACCCCCCCACACCAGACACACGACCCCAGCCTGCTCTGTACCCTGTTTCCACCCTTCACTTCCAGCCTGGAGCGCAGGAGGGGTCCCGAAGGACTCACAAACCAGGCAACCAGAGCTCGGCTGGAGCAGGAAGCTTTTAGAAAAGCAGGAGAATAAAGGGAATTAGCACATCTTTATCTCCCAGGAGTGGAGACACTCCGTGTCACCAGCATCTTTTTATGTGGCACTGTGTGACAGCACCAGTGTGGATCAAAGGATGGGGAGAGGGAGGACACCCCAAAGCCTCGTTTGCCAACAGGGTCAGGATGTAACCCCACCGCTAAACAGGGACCTGGGGTCTCCTGGCTCAACCAGACCAGGACTTTTCATCCCCTGCCAGGCCCTGTCCCAAAGGAGAGCTCCCGCTGGCACTCCCCGTGCTGCCAGGAGCCAGGGAGCCAATGCCACCCCTCTGCCAGGGCACCCACACCCCGAGCCCGCTGCCCCGAGCCCCTCCTGGGGCAGGCGCCGGCCTCACCTGAAGATCTGTCCCCGCAGATGGCACATATGTGCTTGGTGAAGGAGGCCATCGTTCCTGAGGGGTGTGCTGGCACTTTGAGGACTCCATTGAGCCCCAGGGGTGGCTTAATGTCTTCTGTGCTGGTGACGGAGTTCATGGGCGAGTTGAGCTGTGGAGGCACAAGCACAGGGCTCAGCTGGGACCAGGGACGTGGGGACACGGGGACATGGGGACACGGGGACACGGGGACATGGGGACACGGGGCTGTGGCCCTCAGACACGGGACAGGAGGGACGAGCAGGGGACAAGCTTCCAGTGGGGACCAGCACTGCTCCAAACACCCACCACAAAGCTGAACCAAGAGGATTTAGGCACGGGAGCACAAGCACTCATCAGCCCTGGCACAGGAGCTGGGGTGGCTCCGAGCTGGCAGCAGGGTGACAGAAGGAGCAGGACGTGGCCAATCCCCCGAGCACCACCAGCCCCGAGCCTGTCCATCCAAGGAGGATGTTTTTCCACGATTTAAGTGGAAAGCAAGTTCCTCCTGCACTGCCCCAGCACAGCCCCCACAGCCAGGGATCAGCAGCCACCCCAGCTTCACCCCGCCACGGGACACGGGGACAAAGATCTGCAGTGGTGGCTCGTGGGAGAGCTGCCGGCCGGGAGCGAGTCCCTGCACGGATGATGAAGGCCAGGACACTCTTGTTTAGCTCTGCAATTCACAGATATCCTTTTAGAATTCTCTCTCCAAAGGAAAGCTCCACGGCCAATAAACAGATCCCACATGCAGCAGGGCCTGGCTTTCCAGAGCTGCCGTGGGTGGGACACGTCTCTGCCACTTCCAAATGCCTCTCCTTCCTTCTCTGGTGAGCTTGGCCCCCAACGAGCAGAGGATTGGGTGGAAGCTGGTGCTGGCACCGTGGCACTGGCGTGGAGCGAAGGGTTCCTGGGCTGAAGCCCCCTCTGAGCTGTTACACCCCTGTGTGCACAGGGAAACTGAGGCACAGAGCTGTAGGACTGACCCATCTCGGTAAGGGGACAAGCTCACCTCGCCCAGGAGGGTCTGGGGGTGCATGAGGGACCTGGATTTGGTCAGCTCTGGGTGCAGAGCCAGCTGGGATCACTGTCCCCAAGGGAATCAGCCTGCCAGGGATCGTCACAGAGCCACCGTCCCTGCCAGCCTCCAAAGCCAGGTTGGACACACAGGACTGTGCATCCGTTTGTTGCCTCTCTCTACCCTAACAGAGATCCTCGGCGACTGCACTCGTCACAAATTAACCCAGGGAAGTCCCGGGGCTTGGGATCTGTCAATCAGAGCAGCGCAGCCGCTCCTCTGCCTTTCAACTCTGCAGGCTGGGGGGGAATATTTGGCAGGCAGATGACTGATGGCCACACAACAGAGCCAGGTAAACCCACCCTGGAGAAAAGGGATGGATCTGCCTCCCTCTGCCGCCCTGCCTGTGCCAGCTGATGAATCAAAGGCAGCTGGCACCTGGTGCCAGCCAGGGACGCGCTCCGGGCTTTAGCTGCTGTTGGATAGAGCAGAGAGGGGAGGGACGAGCAGGTCCTCAGGCAGGAGCATCTCTTTTTGTGTCCCACATCATCTCTTTTTGTGTCCCACATCATCTCTTTTTGTGTCCCACACGATCTCTGTGCTCCCCTCGGAGCAGGGGCTGCCGGTCGGGGTGACCTGCCCCAGGAATTCCTCCCAGAGCACTTTCTGGGAAGCAGAGCCAGTTCCAGGTGGGGCTGGTGGCGATGGCTCGTGTCACGCTGCATCCCTGGCTGTGGGCCTGAGGCCAGAGGCCACGGCTGCCCGATGGAGATAAAGCCTTTCGCCACCACTTCCCCCAGCCCCAGCAGCCCACAGAGCCCACCCTGAGAGCATCAGGGTGAGCAAGACCCACCCAGGAGGGTGGGGGTCCCACCAACCTCCTCAGCCCGGCGCATCAGCTGCCCAGAGCTGAGTCAGCCCCGGGCTGGGCAGGGGAAAGTCATCGGTTCCTCTCCCAGCGCTGGCCCCAAACCTCAGCAGAGGCACCCCGGCGTTCCCACACCGCCCCGGCGCCTGCCCCGGCCCTTCCCCTCCGGGAGCACGTGCAGGGAGGGGACAGAGGAGGGGACAGCAGCCTCTGGCCTTGGCACAGCACTTCTGCTCCGGGACAGCACGGCTCCAGCTCAGCAGCGAGCCCAGACACGGGGGGGAACCAGGGCTCTGCTTCCCCGGTGATGCCGGCACCTCTCAGCTCCTTCCCTTCCCTCTCCAGCTCATCGCACCCCGGACCGAATCCTGGCCCTTCTGGGCCTTTATTCCTCCTCCTCCTCCTCCCATCCCAAAAAACATCCCAGCCCTTCCCCGGTCCCCCAGGCGCCCTTACAAAGAGCATTGTGCAAAGGCAGACGGCGGCTCTGCAAAAGCCTAATCCCACGTCTGATCTCTCCCCACTCGCCCCCGGGCGCCCCGAGCTGCTGCCAGCGATGCCTGGGGCTCCACACAGCCCTGCAAACTGCATGGAAAGTCCTTCCCTCACAGCTCTCGCCGAAAATCCTGCCCTTTTCCCATCATTTTTAGGTAGTTTTTAGGTAAGAGGGTTTAAGCAATGTGTTAAATCCCGGAGCCGCTGGGTGTAGCCCCCCAGTCTGGCTGGGACCCTGCTCACCACTGGCTCGCACCCCTCACCCCCAGGCCAGCTCAGCACCAGCATCCCCTTCCCATGGATGCTGGGATGCCGCGGCAGGATCCCTGCCACATTCCCTGTTTTTGGGGCTTTGCAAACCATGCAAGGTCCTGGGAAGCTCCCAGTGCTGGGAGCATCCTCAGGGCTATCACCAAGGGCTGCAGGATCCTCCCCTCTGCAGAACCAGATGGGGTAGGGCGAGCCCCCCTTTTTTTGGGATCCTGGCAGCTCCTTCCCACCCCGGTGGAGCTGGGGCAGAAAGGACTCTGCTGGGCCCCTGCTCACCACTGCGAGTGCCCGCTGCCTCACACCTCTCACCCCGGGGCCAGCTCAGCACCAGCATCCCCTTCCCATGGATGCCGTGGCAGGACACCCTGTGACACTCCCTGATTTTGGGGCTGTGTTTGCAAACCCTGCAAGGTCCCGGGAAGCTCCCAGAGCCGGAGAGAGCACTTGGAGCATCCTCCAGCACTGTCACCAGGGGCTGCAGGGTCCTCCCCTCTGCAGAATCAGACAGGGTAGGGCTAGCCCCCCCCGTTTTTTTGGGATCCTGGCAGCTCCTTCCCACCCCGGTGGAGCTGGGGCAGAAAGGACTCTGCTGGGACCCTGCTCACCACTGCGAGTGCCCGCTGCCTCACACCTCTCACCCCGAGGCCAGCTCAGCACCAGCATCCCCTTCCCATGGATGCTGGGATGCCGCGGCAGGATCCCTGCCACATTCCCTGTTTTTGGGGCTTTGCAAACCATGCAAGGTCCTGGGAAGCTCCCAGTGCTGGGAGCATCCTCAGGGCTATCACCAAGGGCTGCAGGATCCTCCCCTCTGCAGAACCAGATGGGGTAGGGCGAGCCCCCCTTTTTTTGGGATCCTGGCAGCTCCTTCCCACCCCGGTGGAGCTGGGGCGGAGGGGACCCACCCCGGGGACCTCGCGCACCGCGTGCCCTTCTGCTCCGCTGCCTCTCCGGAGGCGACGAGGCGTGGCCTGATGGCAAGTGGCATCTGCCATCTGATGCAAACCACCTTCCATCAGTGCCATCCCTGCCCGGCCATGGGGGCCACACGCCTCATTACCCCCGG
>VZTA01005137.1:28449-41411 GCA_013398855.1 Mohoua ochrocephala | reverse complement strand
GTCCTCATTAGCCTGCATCCGTCAGGACGGGCTGACTCCCCAGGATTTTGGAGCAATTAGCACGTGAATGTCACACAGAGGGACACGCTGAACCCACAGCAGCCCAGCCCCAGCAGCCTTCCCTGGAGATCCCCAGTCCTGGTGGGGAAGCCCCAGCAGGAGGAAGGGAAGGTTCAACAAGGCAGCGATGCTGCTCCAGCAAAGATGTGGAACCAGCACCCCACTGCTGCTTCCAGAGCCCCATCACTGCTCCCAGCACCCCACTGCTGCTTCCAGAGCCCCATCACTGCTCCCAGCACCCCACTGCTGCTTCCACGGCCCCATCACTGCTCCCAGCACCCCACTGATGTATCCAGAACCCCACTGCTGCACCCAGAAGTCCATCACTGCATCCAGAGTCCCGTTACTGTTTCCAGCACCCCACTGTTGCCTCCAGAATCCCATCACTGCCCCCAGCATCCCATCCCTGCCTCCAGAATCCCATTGCTGCCTCCAGAATCCCATTGCTGCCTCCAGAATCCCATTGCTGCCTCCAGAATCCCATTGCTGCCTCCAGAATCCCATTGCTGCCTCCAGAATCCCATTGCTGCCTCCAGAATCCCATTGCTGCCTCCAGAATCCCATTGCTGCCTCCAGAGTCCTACTGCTGCCCTCAGCATCCCACCACTGACCCCAGAGCCCCCAGCATCCCACCACTGCCCCCAGAGCCCCCAGGCACCCCTGGGCCATGGCAGGGAGGAGCACCCCTGTCCCTGGGGCCGGGCCCTCACAGGATGTTGACACAAACCGAGCGCCGGCCACCGTGTCACCCCCGCGGCTGAGCGACGTGAGGGAGGCACAACAGGAACCCCAGGAAATGCCTTGAAGATTCCAGGGCTGCTCCTGGGGGTTTAGCACAGCGCTTCCCAAGTCTGGTTTTGGGGGTTTTAAAGGGCTGGGAGAGCAGCAGGGCTCTGGAGAGCCCCCCCCGGTGCCGTCCAGGAGCTGGTTCCGGAGCAGGACCCCACAAACAGCCAGGAGGTGATGGAGGGGCACCTTCCAAGGATGCAGCGGGGTCCTGGTCAGGGCAAACAGGCCCTTGAGCTGTGCAAAGGGAAGGCAGAGGAGCACAGTCCTTCCTTGGAAAAGATCTGGAATGTTTAAGGCAGGAGAGGTCACAGGAGGGTCATCGGCCCAGAGCAGAAAGCAACGCACGTGTGGGGCCGGCACCTCTCCCAAAATCCCAATCCCAATCCTCCGGAGCTCCCTGCACATCCCACGTCACCACATCAGCACCCCTCACCCTATTCCCACGTCAATGCGATCCCCAGCACCCAGCAAGGAGCTGGGAGGGAATCGTTCAGGCGACAACAAAAAGGAGAGGAGAGGGATAATCAGGGAACAGGGAAATATGGGCAGGCACGGCCACATTTGGGTGTGTTTACACCCAAACCCTTCGGCCACACACTCAGGAAATCTGAACCAGACCCGGATTTTTGGGAGCGTTGTGACTCAAAAGCCCGGTTCCAAGCAACTTCTCGGACACTGGGAGGTTTCCACTCCTCATCCAAACACTCCCTGCTCCAAAACCCCGCTGGGAGAGCGGCAGCCATGGGAAACATTTACATCCAAGCAAGCAAATATGGGTTTTCAAACTTAGCAAAATCAAGAGTCCACTTGAGGCAGCTCGGCCCAGATGCTGCCAGTCCCTGGCTCGAGGGAAGAGGAGTCTGGGGAAAAGAGAACTCGAGGTGGAGAGATGGGCATCAGGAGTGGGATATGAGGAGTCTGCCCTCTTCCCCCATCACAAGAATCCTAAAGGACCTGGACTGCGAAAAGAATGCCCCAAAAAAATATAAATTTAAAAAGGAAAAAAGGCGAGATTGAGGAAATATCCTCAACAGAAACAAATAAATTCCCAAACTGATGAGCACCGCTTGGACTGCAGCAAACAGAGGAGGCACTTCCCCAAAGGCATTTTCAGCTCGAGCAGTGTGAGACTGTTCCTTCTCCTCGAGGAGTTTTGCCATTTAAAGCTGCTGTGTGTGACCATCTCTTGACCAAAATAAACTCCAGGCCTGTTTCTAAATTAAAAAAAAAAAAAAAAAAAAAAAAAAAAAATAGAAAAGAAGAAGTTCTGAAAGCATTTCCCCTCTGTCACACCCACCGAGCGCAGCTATTTTCTGTGTGTGTGTGTGTCCTTTGTTTAAGCACAACGACCTCTGTCTATCCCCCGAAGATGCCCCATGGCAGTTGGGAGATCAGAAAGCAGAGCTCTCGTCAGCAGCTGAAGAATTTGCAGTGAAGCTCTTTTTCTTCCTCCAAACGACGAGCCCGCCAGCCACGGAGTTTGGACGGGGATTTTTCCCAAGGAATATGACATTTAGGGCAGGGCCACATGATCCGTGTGCAAGGGATGCGCCCCGTGAGCGCTCCCAGCTCTGCTCCACGGCACAGGGATCATCCCCTGGACACCAGAGCCAGCGGGGGAGCCTGAGTTTTGTTTTCCTGGTGCTCATCCCTGTCCTTTCCAAGATCTCTTTGGGATGGATCCCCACCTCACAGAGGTTTGCAGCAGCAGCAGTCCCAAAACCAGACACCGACGGCATGAGAAGGGCACAGAGTGATGTCACCTTCACCAAAGTCACCCAAGAAACTGAAAGCAAGGCCGGGAACAGGTCCTGGCAATTCCAAAACCCAGGGTAGCATCTCAGCTGCTGGATCACCCTTCCCTCAGACAGAACTCTTGCAGCATCATCATCATCATCATCATCACAACAATTAGAACAAGAATATTAACCACCATTTTCAACAAGGGAGAGAAAAACATCTCCATCAAACACTTGTACCCAACATCCCTGGGCAGCTCCACTGCTGTTTTCCATCCCCCTTGGCATTCAGCACAAACCTCCAGCTCGGACCAGCCGACAACATCCACGGCTGGATGCATCCCAGACGGGCAGCTCAGACCCTCCAGCAACACCAGGAATGCCACCAGCCCTCGCCACCCTTCCCTGGGGCCTTTTGTCACCCAAGTGCTGCTGCCTGGCCAGGGCACGTCTGCAGCAGCTGCAGCAGCTTTTGCTGATCCGGCACTATCAGGGAGGGCTGTGATTTTAACATTTCTAGACCACAAAATGTCCCAGAGCAGAAACAATTCCAACAGTGCAGAGGCGCTTTTTTATTTTTTTTTTTTCCTCCCAGGATAGCTCATTTGTACCGGAATAAAGTGTACCAGCAAAAGCTTTCGCCAGAATAATCTTCATTTATGCCTAAGAGGCTTTGCCAGTAAAACTATAGTGACCCAGCTCTGCTGGAAAACCTTTTCTGGCACATCCTGGGAGTTTACTCAGCAGCTCGGTGGCTCGGCACTCGGCTTCTGAGAGAGGGGAAGTTAAAAAAAACCTGTATTTCAAGGCACAAACAGACTCTCTGAGCTGTGTTTTTCTGCAGCTGAGGAGAGCTGCAGACCCGGGATACAGCTCATGGCCTGTCCATTGGGATCAGAGGGGTTTGAGGAACCCCAGGGCTCGAGGAGGAGCACCCCGAGAGCCTGTCCCTGACACCAGCTGAGATTTGGAAAGTCACTCACGACCTCCAGCTTCCGCTTTTCTTTTTTTCCCTCAGCACCTCTTCCTCCTTAATCAGAAAGCAAATCAATTCTGGGTATTAAACAGCAGGAAATTCTAAATTTGGGCTGCCACTCCCTTCCTTAAGTCAGCCCTTGGCGTTAGGGCTTCGCGGTGCTGCGGGGCCAGGCCGGGAGGGGAGCAGGACCAGCAGCACAGAGTGGGATTCTGCAAACATCCTCCTCCTCCTCCTCTGCTCTCCAGCATCACTTTGGTGGTGCCCAGGTTCCAAATCCTCAGCCCCAAATGCAGCAGGTTCCAAATCCACGCCCCAAATGTGGATGGGGTGAAGGCAGCAGCCCTGTTATTCCTCCTTCGGTGACTCTACACCAGAAGGAACTCGGCAGTGAGAATCGGTGTCCTTTTGCTTTCACTCCTCAAAAGCAGATCAGGAACCTCACAGACGAGGAACCCCAAACGATGGAGGTTTCCCTTTCCCCTCCTCTCACCTTCCCCACAGCAAACCAGGGGATGGGTGGCAAAACAGCAAGGGGACATCAGGACCCGGGGCAGGACACGAGGGTTTGCCCGGGGTTTTCATGGGAAAATCGCCACGGTAATGCTGTGACCACAAGAGGTCAGGTCCTCGCTTTTGTCCTGATCACACAAACTCGGGGATGGATTTAAACAGCCCCTGGCCTACAAGCTCGAGTAAAGTTTGCTCTCAATTGACAGCAGCACAGCTGAGAACTGAAGGGAGGATGGAGCAAGAGCTGCCTCTTCCCCTTCCAGCGGTGGCTGCTGCCACGGAGCCAGCTCAGGGGGGTGACCCGAGTGTGCAGTGTGGTTGTTATCCCAAAAACTCATCCACGAATCCAAGAAATAAGCAGCATCCTGTGGCAAATCCAAGCACCTTAAGCTGCATTCAAAGCACTTTGCCCAGCGAGGACAGGCAATTGATCCTCTTAAACCACCTGGGTTCCAGGCACACAGGGAATCCCTGGGAATGGGCACCCCAAGCTGTCAGAAGCAGCTGTGTTTTATCCATAATTCCCTCCTATCTTTTCCACAGCTACAGGCAAGGGGATGTAGGAACACAGGAACGCAGCATGGACAAGTGTGCTGAGCAGCTCTGATTTCACCGAAAAGTCACTGGAATTGTTTTTTCTTTTCACATTTCTGGACTCGAGCGCAAAGACAAACCCGAGAACGTCCCTCTGAGATCCCCCAAACCCTGCACGAGGGGCAGCACACAGAAACCTGTCTTTCTGCAGGCATTTCAAACCCACCACGGGCGGTTTCTCTTCGGGAAGGTGCTCGGAGGTTTTGGGAGCGTTTCCCCAGCCACACTCAGAACCTTCCCCAGGCTGTTCGAGCTGCTCGAGGACAGTGAGAAACTCAAGTTTCAGCTGCAATCTGCACAAGGTGGGTTCCTCCTCCCAGCAGGTTTCGCTTTGACCAAACTAAAACCTCAAAGCCACAGAGCTTCTCACCTCTGGCTCCGTGCTCTCCACATTCTCCGCTGCCGTTCTTCCCGCAGCACCGCTCAGCACTTCCCCCAAACCCAGCCAGCAGCAGAGGTGCTTTTCTGGGGGTTTCAGTGCAGCAGCAGGGGTGTTCCTTGGCTGGAGGAATCCCACAGCATCCCTCTGCATGCTGCCAGGCATCAGCGCTGCCTCCTGCCAGCGTTTCACCTGACTGATGGGCTGATCTGATGGGCCCTGGCGTGAGATCACGGCACCCTTGAGCAGCTTTCCCACTGCACCTCTCCCTCCCCGGCCGCAATTCCCGCTGCACCGCTCAGGAAACCTCTGCTCTCTTCCCACGAGGTGAAGGGGAAGTGCAAAAGCATCCCATTGCTGAGCCGTGGGGGCTCCCCAAAGCAGGAGCCCACCCCAAACCTTGCAGCAGCACTCCGAGGAGGTGGCAGCATCCCTGTCCCACAGCTGGGTCCCCTCTGGGCCTGCAGCTCCCACAGCTGTTCTCCCTCTCTATCTCATTTTATTTTCTCCTCCGGATTTTTCTGGAGAAAATCCCACTTTTTGGCAATCTGGCTCAGAGCACCACAGGGGCGCTTTCGGGAGATGCTCATCCCTAACTCACCCCATCACCTGCTGGGCCCTGGGTGCCCAGGGGTCTGGAGACCCCCAGCACAGGATCCACACCAAAACTGGGATACCTGATGCTCCCAGAGCTGCCATGGAGCAGGGGGCACACAGACCCCACACCAGGGCTGACCAAGTGTGCTCAGCACCAGCTCAGGGGCTTATTTGGGATTTTTTTCCCTTAAAAACTCCATCCCACCCTCTTGGGAGCCTGCTAAAATCACACCCTGCTCCTGGAGCAGTGGCAGAGCTGGAAGCCTGCAGGGGCTACCCCATCTCCGAGGGGGAAGGACCGAAAAGGGGAATTTTCCAGAAGCTGCTGTCCCCACGAGCTGCCCTGTCACCGGAGGAAACGCCTCTTCCTCCTGCACTCCTGGCTTCCTGCCCTGCATGGACCCTATCTCAAACCATCTCTCCATCCCAAATCATCTCCCCATCCCAAATCATCTCCCCATCCCAAACCATCTCCTCATCCCAAATCATCTCCCCATCCCAAATCATCTCCCCATCCCAAATCATCTCCCCATCCAAAATCATCTCCCCATCCCAAACCATCTCCCTATCCCAAACCATCTCCCCATCCAAAACCATCTTCCCATCCCAAACCATTTCCCCATCCCAAACCATCTCCTCATCCCAAACCATCTCCCCATCCCAAACCATCTTCCCATCCCAAATCACCTCCCCAGTCCAAACCATCTCCCCATCCCAAACCATCTCCATCTCCCTATTCCAAACCATCTCCCCGTCCCATGGAGGACCCCCAGCCACATCCCAAGCAGGCAGGGCAGCCTCCAGGGGCAGGCAGAGAAGGGAAAAGCAGGAAGGGCGAGGAGCAGGCCATATGGGAAGTGCGAGGAGAGCAGGGAAGCCCAGGGGGAGGGGAGCGGGCAGCTCTCCCCCACCCTGGCAGCGCCGGGCGGAGGGGGAGGGTGCACCCAGGCAAACAAGGATTCTGCTGATAAAGCAAATGTGACTCAATCACACGCTTGTGCAAAGATGTCACAACAGTGCTGAGAAATTACAGGCTCCTATTTCATCCCTCAAGGGCCGGCGCTGGCCCCGCTCTCACAATGCTCTCTGTTCTGCTGTCAGCGGCGCAGCGAGTGCCCCTAATTTACTGGCTGGGAACCCGCTGCAGGGCCAGCCCATAATAGGGGCAGTGTAGTGCTGCTGCCAGGGCTCCTGGGCTGCCGGGGGGTGGCTGATAAAGGGTTCAACGTGGCAGCTCTGTCGGCAGCGGCAGAAGCAGCTCAGAGCAGGGCTGTCCCCTCCCGGCGCTTTTGGGGCGTGGGACAGGGGATTGATGGTCCCAACCCAGCTCTCTGCCCCAAATCTGGCAGAGTTGGGATTTCCCAGGCAAATCCTGCTTGGGGTTGCACCTCTCCAACTTCTTGGGTGTGCTCATGCACCCTAAAAGGGGGGTCTGGGGCACCCCACTGCCAAGGAACAAGGGCTCGGCCACCATTGCTGTGACTGTCCCCTGCCACCAACCTTCCCCGAGCACAGCCCGGAGCAGGCCATGCCGAGAGGGAACTGGACCTGCTGGCCCCTTTCCAGCTTCCCAACAGCATCAGGGAAGCCAAAACCGGCAGGAAAAGATTGCCAGCAGAGGGGAAGATGCTCCCTCTGCACTGCAAAAACAGAGGGCTGCTCACGGGGGTCCTTCCCTGATGGGCATCACCAGCGTGGGGACACGGTGATGGTGGCACCCAGGCACTTCCCAAAGTCTGCCCGTCCTGCCCGGGGAGCTCTGCTCGGAGCTGCTCATCCTCCCTGCAGCCGCTGACCTTGGCAGCCTCCGGCTCCATCCCGTTCCCCGAAAAGAGCACGGTGAGAGCTAAAGCACAGTGGTCCCGCAGGTTGCTGGAGCTCATTATGGCCTTTTAATTACATTCAATTGCAGTTTTATGGGCTTACGGGCAAATTGGAAGTGATCTAATTGCCCTTGAGGGGGTGCTGGGCTCTGAGCTATGAAAATCCAAGCAGGATCCGGCGAGACGCGCGGGGAGCTCGGAAGCTTTAGGCTCATTCCAGCAGAAAGAGGAGAAGCTTCCACTCACGCTGGAGATCCCCCAGGACATCCCAGCAATGAGCCACCCACGTGGCACGTGCCAGGCCCACCGGAGAACCCGGATCAGGCGCTGCCCCACTGCCCCAGCCCATGCCAACCACTGTCCCCGACACCTGGGGACATCCCCACGCTGAGCTCCGGGGAGGAGGGATGTGGAGAGGAGATGGGGCTCTGACCTGGAGCTAAGCTCTCCACTCCTGGGGATCCTGCTCCCTTGAGCCCCAAAATATCCCTCTGCAAAGCAGGCAGGGCAAGAAGCAGCCAAAAGGATGCTGAGTGCTCCGGGAAACAGGAGCTCCCGGCTCCCAGCTTCCCATATTCTCCCTCCAGCAGATCCGGGATGAGCCAAATCCTAAAGACCAAGAGCAGGAGCAGCCCAGCAGCTCTCCCAGCCACTGGCTTTGAGATCCCATGGGCTAAAACGTGTTCCTCATTCATTAATGAGTCCTGGAGGTGCAGGACGTGCTGCATCCACCCTCGTTCTGCTGATTTTGGGGTTGGCAGGAGGGACAGCACCTCCCCATTGCCTCCCTCTCCCATCTGTGGTCAGCACGGGGAGCAACCATGAGCCCACATCGCTGTTAGAGACCCTACAGGACAGGCCAAGCTCCATGCTCAGGGTGTGAGACAGCAGCAGGAGGTGAGAGGAAGAGGAGGAGGAGGAAGACACAGCCACGAATTTCCTCCGTCTGGCTCCCAGGAACAACGGCCCACAAAGCACCGGGCAGGCGGATTATATTACGGTGCTGTGCGTGCACATTAATCCAGATTTGAGATAATTACAGTCATTCACTTGGCATAATGGGCTTTAATTGATCCAACGGGGCCGGGGCTGGTGCTCGCCGCCAGTGTGCAGCTGGCAGCCCGAGACACCAAAGCCGCGCCGCCGCCGACCGGCAACACCAACGCCACGTACTGGTTTCCCAGAAAACCCAGTTGTGGTGGCTCTCCTCGGGGGATGCTGGAGGATGGCAAGGCAACGTGGACTTTCCCCATCTCTCAGTTGAGACCCGGCAAGCCTGGCACGGGCACCGAGGTGTCACCCGGTCAGGAGACATCTCGTGAGCATCCAAGTGGGATGAGCCGCGCCTCCAGAGGGCTTCACTGCTGGGAACCGGGCAAGGGCAGCCCATGGGAATGCTGTTTCCGGGGTCTCCTTGGAGAAATGCCCACCTCCCAGAACCGTGCCTGCTGGGAAGTTGGTCAACAGATCCCTGAAGGTCCCTTCCCAGCAGCGGTTTTGTGCTTTAATGGTCACAGAGCTGGGAACGCAGACGGGCGAGGGGAGCCGGGGTCCCAAACCAGCCATCCCTTCCCACCTCAGCTCCTCCTCCTCATCTCCACCGATGACTGGAGAACGCTCTGGAGCGAGCCAGTTCCCTCAGGGACAAACCACCCACTTTGTGCCCCTCAGCTGCAGGCCCAGGAGGAAGAAGGAGCCCGAGAACTGGGTGCCTGCGCAGGAAGGTGTGTGACGAGCCAGGGAAGGCAGGGTCAGATCCCCTTCCATAAAAGCGAGCTCCCTCTGGAAACTGGCTGCCATGCACTTTTATCCAAGAGAAAGAAACTCTCTTCAAGCCTCACACGACCTGTTGGGGTTCAGTGCCCCATTCTGGGCAGGAGGGGAGGTTGGAGCCCCCTCAACTCCAGCTGTGTGGCTGGAGGGATGGGCAGGCGGGCTGGGTGGGTTGTTCCCCATTCCCAGGCCAGAGAGGAGGCTTGGGAAAGCTCTTCCCTCCCTCAGGCAGCAGCAAGGGATGGGCTGCCTGCAAGCTGCCTTTGGGTTTAAGTTTCTGGTTCGAGTCCAAAGCTAATTAGGCTGCGCCAAGTCCAATCAGATAGCCTCTGCTAATTGAGCTCGGCACGGACGGGTCAATGTCCAGCGGGGCTCGGAGTTCCAGGAGTTCTGGCAGCCCACAGATAACTGCCTGGGCCTGGGAAGGGGAAGGACCCCTCACAAAAATGTTCCCTTCGTGTACAGGCAGCGTTCCCCTGCCAGAGCTGAACGCAGCCCCGGGTTAACCCCTCGGGCACCGCCGGCATCATCTTCCAACCCCAATGGATGGAGAGGCCCCAAAGGCGACGCTGGGCAGGGATGAAAGGGAGCAAGTGAGGCATGAAATTGGGTGACTTCACCGTGCTCTGGTGTCACCTCTCCTGGTGTCACCCCGACAGCAGGCTTGGTGAGCCACGGCACAGACCACACACCACGGAGCAGAACCCCCCCACACCACACAGCAAGGGCAAACCATGGGAATTCCAGCCACACGGCTCCTGGACATGGGACACCAAGAACCCTGGAGCTGGGTGCTCCACGCTCTCCACACAGCTCCTCCAAAGCTGGGTTAGATGTGTCCGCAGCAGACTAGGAGAGAGGGCTTTGTCCGAGCTCTGGGAGGCAGCAGGGCTGGGGGACGGGGTCAGCAGCACTTCCCAGATGTGCCTGGGCACTGCAGCCAAGCACTGGGATCAGGGAGAGCATGAGGACGATGAGGGGCTCTGAGGAAGGCTCCAGTGAGCCATCCTTCTGCTGGTTCTCAACCCCGCCGAGCAGCTCCCCCAGCTCCTGACTGATTCCAGCCAGGAAAACGACGACATCCAGCTTCCCAGAAACCACGAGCTTCCTTTTTTCCCCTCTAATCCTGCCTGTGCTTCCAGGCTGAGCACCATCCAGCCGGGCAGAGAGATGGCAGCCTCGATCCCCGCGCCGGGAACACCGAGAGAATCCCCACATCCGCCCCCCTCCACCCCCGGCTGCTGGGAAAGGCTGCTCCTCTTCAGCTGACAAATGGATGAGACGATTCATTAATAAACCCCAGCTTCTCCTCACACTTCTGATTACAATCTCTGTGTTTGGATCCGTGCTCATGTTACACGTTCATCTCAATTATATATTCCCTTCTCCTTAAATCCCCACTTATCTCCTTTACCACGTAAATCACAGAGTGGGCTCTGGTTTTGGGTTGTTTTTTTTTTCTTTTTCTTTGCATAACTTTCCCTGCTCCAACAGCACTTAGAAAACAAACAGGAATTTAAACTGCAGCACGTCCTGGTAGACTCTGAGCTCATCTTCCAGCAAGGGGGGTGACACCGGTCCTGCTCCCCACCACTCGCTTCCAGCCCCGCCGTGTTCACAAAACACTTTTATTTGTTTTCTGCCCAGCCAAATCCTCACTGGGCCATCCCTGGGAATATCTTCCCCCCACAAATCCCTCGTTGCAGCTGGAGCAGAACGTGAGACACCGACCAAAGCGGCAGCACGGGGCCAGCCCAGCCTGGCCCCCCCCCACCCTGCACTGCCCCACATCCCTCTGGCAATTAAGGCAATTGCTTGCATGGAAACCTAATTATATTAGGGAAGTATTTAGTAATTTTTAACTGTTGGGCTGGTGGCTCGGCTCCCTCCCCCTTCCCACATTCCAGCAGCGCCGGGCAGGAGTTGCAGCGCCGGATTCTCCCCCTCTCCCACCAGTGGCTTTAAAGAGCGAGGAAGAGGAGCAAGGTGGTGTGATGGGCTCGGGTGGTGGCCCTGGAGACCCTGGATGAGCCGGAGAGTCTCCGGCAGTTTGCCTGTGAGGGATGGTTGGGAATGCCCAGCCCTGGCACGTGGTGGCCTCTCGATGCCACCATGAGAAAGATGCTCCAAGGTCCCCTGCCACAGCACCCTGCTGCCCCAGGGCTCAGCCCCGTGCGTGATGCCCATCTCTGCTGGAAATGAAACACTCCAGTCCCAAGGTTTGGGGTGCCCTGGATGCGTCTCCATCCTCCTCTCCTGTACACAGAACTCGGGTGGGCGAGAGCGCAGCGGAGGCACCGCCGCACCAAGCCCCACCGGGCACCCAAAAATAACACTCCCAGCAACACCACCCTGGCCCTGATTGTCCACGGGCGGCAGAGCAGGAGCCCACCATGGATTGAGTTCCACCACGGATTGAGTTCCACCACGGATTGAGTTGCACCGGGGATTGGGTGCACCACGGGGAGCTGTGCACCACGGAGAGCATCACGGGGCCCTCACGCCCGACCACCTCCACGGGCACACCCAGCCCCAGCTCACTCAGGGCCCAGCAGGACCACGAGGCTCCCCCAGCCCAGCCCTGACCCCTCCTCAATTCCCCATTCCCAGCCCTGGAAAGGCCGGCGGTGCCTTTAAGAGGCCTGAGGGGAATGTGATGGCCGCTTTTCCGAAGGCCCATTAATTTGCCAGCGTCACATGCTCCGCAGCTGCAGCCTGGCAGTGATTTATACTCCTCTGAAGTTCATCAGAGGGAAAAGTACTTCCCAGGCTCATCCTATCCCCCTTCCCCTCTCTCCTCCTCTCCGGTGCGAGCTGCCCGTGGTCCAGAGCCCGGCGCGAATCCCGCGGCCCCATCCATCACCCCGAGTGTCACCCCCCTGCCCTCGCCACCCAGCCCAGGCACTCCCCTTCTCCCCGGCATCTGCCAGCAAAAGAAAACTTCCTCTGCCTTCCTCGCCTCTGTGACCCACCGACGAGAAAGTCATTAATTAATAAGGGGCAGCGCTGCTCCGGCTCCTCTGCGGCCTGCAGAGCCCCCTCCTCCCCATCCCCAGGCCCCGTAGCCAAAATAAACGTCAGGGAGGAGGCGGGCGTCCCCTCCTCCTGCCGCCACTCCCCTGCACGCCGCCGTCCTCCAGGGAGGTTCAAAAGTTCAAGATTTTCACATTTCCCTAACGTTATTTCAGGAAATTGCTGGAGAAAAGGAAAGCCGGCGCTGCCGAAAAAGCGATCCGCGGGTGGATCCAATAACACACAGCGTCCAGAGGCAGGGCTGGGCGTGAGCCAGGCGTGGCTCGCAGGGAGCCCCATCCCCACCCCGCTGTTTAGTTTTTGGAGCATCTTTGCTGGCTTTCACCGAGTTTTTCCCTAAAGCGAAGCCTGGGATCACCCACGGCCACACCAAAGCAGCTCCAGAGGTGCCGGACACCAGGATATGCTGCCACAAGGTCCTTGGGGTCACTGCCCAGAGCCAGGATGCTCAGAGCCACCAGCACTTATCAAATTCTAGCAGCTGGTTTGGGGGTGATGTTGCCAAGTCGGGTCAGAGCGTTCCCAAGAACATCCCTCGGTGTAGAGAACGTGGGTGCCGCGGTCCTGCGTCCCCAAGGAATGACAGCTTGGCCCCAGATGTGCGCAGGGCTCCCTGCAAACACTGCCCTGACGTGTGTTTGGGTTCCCTCCCTCCTTCCTTCCTCCCTCCTTCCTCCCTCCGTTCC
>VZTA01005137.1:0-28270 GCA_013398855.1 Mohoua ochrocephala | reverse complement strand
CTCAAAACCCTTCGGGTTTCACACTTGCACAAACCCGAGGCGCACCTGGGTTTGCATCAAAACCAGGCTCAGTGACCAACCTTCGCTGCAGGTTCGTGGGAAAGGCTCGTGAAACAACTGAAACTCCTGGCAAACCTGAATTCGGGGTTACAATGAAACACGAAACTCAGCTGCTTTCATGTGGTTTGGGGTTGCTTTTTTTTTTCTGTTGCAAAACGTTCGGCGCGGCAGCTCGGGGCGAGAGCGCGACAGCCGAGCCCACGGCAGCGCGCCCGCGGGAGCGAGGAATTCGGATCCACCCCAGCAGCAGCAAATCATTAACGGGGACTGGGGAGCCACCTCGTCAGCCTGGGGGCTGGATCAGCACCACCAGCACCGGGCAGAGCTCTCGGCACAGGCAGGGACCCAAGCTCCGATGGATCCGTGGTCATGGAAGAGCCTGGACGTGCCATAGCACGTGGAATGGAGCCTCAGGCAGGTGCTGGCAGCTCGCTGTGGGAGCAGGAGATTCCGAGTATGGGGCTCCCGAGGGCCATCTCATCCCAGCAGGGCACTGTGCACCTTTTCCCTGCTCAGGGCAAACCCAGCTGATGGCAAAGAGGGGGTGGGAAACCTTCATTCCTCAGCATTGCTTCACTCCTCCATCCAGGCAGTGAGGGGGTGGGATTGGTTTGCTCCGGGATTTTTTGAGGAGTTCTTGGGGTGTTTGGAGTTGGAGCTTCTGCTTTCGGCCCACCTTCTCCATGCTGGCCCCACTAAATTCCAACTGGAAAGTGGTGATAGAGACAACGCCTTGAAAATGAGCAGCCTAAGTATCCCAGATTACTGATTTCCTTGGAGGAACAGGAGTTGTTCCCAAGCATCCATCACCCTCAGCCTCCATTAATTAAGCCCTTGCTCTCCAACAGCTCCTCAAGATCTGGCTGTCACCCAGGCCACCACAGGCGGGGAAGAACCACAATGGATCAGCATCTACGTTTTCCCACCCATCCCTGAGGATCCTCACGGCCCCGTGGGCAGCAGGAGCTGGGACAGGGCAGGCACAGAGCCAGGCTGGGACAGAGCTCCAGGCACCGGGCATTGCCTCCAAGAGAAACCACATCCCAAAGGAGGGAACGGGACACCCAGCCAGGTCAACCGGAATCCAGGGCCGATTAAGGAAGTTTATATTAATTAGAGAAATGTGTTAATACCCTGGGAAAGCCACCAACCCTGAAAGGCTGTGCAGACACCTCCGGCTCCCCTGGAACAGCTCGGTCCCTTGTCACCCCAGCCTTCCCCACCCCTTCCTTGCACTGACCTCTGCCAGGTATCACCCCCCCCTCACTCCCACCTCTTATTTACACCCCTGGGCCTCTCATTTTTCCCCTCTCTCACACATTTTAAAGCCATCCACCTTAAAGCACTGCTGCAAATTCCCCAGACACCCCAAATTGAGTTTATGGCTGCACAGAACCCAGGTGACACCAGGGCCAAGAAGCAGAGCTTGGGTCACTTGTTGGGTCACTTTCTGAACCCAGCCCAGGCTAGGAAGGGATTGAGCTCATTCACATCTCCACTATAAATAATAATAATCATAATAATGTCATTTTTGCAGCGTGGTTCTTTCAATAGGGGATGATGAATGTATTTGTAACGAGCGGCGGTAAAGATTTTCAAGCCATCTAATTAGGCGGCCGTTTCCTTTCCAGACCTGCCCAAGTCCCTTTGGAAAAGGAAACGTGGCCTCCAATGCTCCCTCTTTGCCATGGGAATGCCACCCTGCATCCTGAAGATTAATCAGAAACTCGACTTCCCCCGGGGCACCCTTTGGAATCCCCAATTTCCGACATCCCGGAGCTGCCTCGCGCCGAAGGAGCACCCCGAGGGAGCTGGAATCCCACGAGCTCTGCTCCAAGAGGAACCAAAAACCCCAGGGAGGTGCTGGTGAGCGGAGCCGTCCTGGCTGCCCACTGTGGACGGTGCCAGGGAGACTGAAAGATGATGGAGGGGAGAGAGAGGGACAGCGAGAGGGACGGGGAAGCTCGTCCCAGCGCTGATGTATTTTTCCGTCCGTGCCCGGCATTCCCAGAAAACACTAACTTCATTATTGATTTCTGCTCGTTTGTCATTTTTATAACCTGGCCAGCACTTCTCCTGAGGGCTGTGACTAATTCCACTTCCCCGGGCTGGAAGGGGAGAGAGCCTTTAACTCTTTCGGGATGGGATCCGGCAGGGCACCCGCAGAATTCCCAAACGTTCTGTATTTTACCCACGGCGGCGGGGACGCACCTGCCCTCCCCGGCTGAGCCACCAGCCTGGGAAAACCCCCAGCTGATGGAACCAGCAACCCTTCCCTCCTTCCAGGCACTTCCCAGCAAAGCCTCGGGATGGAACTCCCGGAGGAGAAGGGCCATCGAGTTAAACGCAGCAGATGCCGCTTCCGAGGGGTGGGATACGGGGAGCACCGGCCACGGCATCTGCAATTACGGAAAGCCAGATAAAGAAAATCAAATCTCATGCTTCAGGGCATGGGCTGATGAGTCCAAGGGTCAGGAAGGAATTTCTCTCCCCTTACACAGCAGTGCACAATTGGGTCAGTGCATTAGCGGGTGCCACAAGTCCTGGATTGTTTTTCCCTCTCCTTTTGGAAGCCCTTGGCGCAAGAGCTGGGGCTGAGGGAGACGAGGCCTCTCCCATCACCCCCATTCCTAAAGCTCGGAATTCCCATTCCCAGGTGAAAGATGGCACAAGGACCTCGCTCCAGGCCAGTCTCTCTGCTCTGACACCGCTCTGTGGTGCTCCCTGCCCCTCTCAGCCTTAATTATTTCTCCCGCAATCACCTAAATTAGCACAACCCCCTCCCGAGAAAGGTCCTTTTCTTCCCCAGTGTGTGAAAAACGCTGTGTACACCTCTGGTGCTATTTAAACAATGAGCGGGAATAATAACAAAAGCAGCAGTGTTGGCTTAGGAAATAATGCACTGGAAAAGGGGATGAATGGAGAGGATGGAGCAAAAAAACCCCCGATGGTTTTGTTCCCAGAGGTTGGGAAGTGTTTGTGGTAACGGCGGTCGCTCTCACTTCACGCCTCATCCAGCATCCTTTCCCTTCCTTGAGCAACTTCCCTGTGCTAAAACTCGCTCAGCTGGGAGGATCTAACCACAGGGAAGAGGGTTGGGTTTCAAATTAAAACAAAGCGAGCAAACAAACACAGATTTGGTCTGGAACACGTGCCTATCTGCATCGGCCCTTGCTAGGCCGGGCTTTGCCAAGCCACACGCTTCCTAATCCTGACAAACAGTCGTTGGCCTTTCCCACTGCCAAGCAGCTCCCCAGCAGCGATTCCCTGACACCCAGGGTGGCATTTCCCAATGTGATCTGCGCTGGGCACCACTCCCCACCTGCCAGAGCCAGCAGCTCTCCCCAGACCCCGTGAAGCCCTTCACAAATCCTGTCCGAGGGAGTTGGTTGGGGTTTTATCAAACCTGTGATCGGTGCAATCTGAAATATGACATTAATGCACCCGAGTGCCCTCGCTGTGACCGGCCACCCAGCAGGGAATCTGGGGGGTGGGTCTGCAGCTCCAGGCTGGGGCACGGCATCCCAGCCCGAGCCCCCTGGCCAGCATCACCTGCCCGACTCTGCCACCTCGCTGCCGAGCTCATTTTGGAATTCAGCGCAAGATGAGCTGTCCCAGAAAGGTGTAAATCAGCCTCAGGGTGGGTGCCCAGCTCCAAACCCACCCCAAGCCGCGAACCTCACATCACCACGGGCGGGGAGTCACGTCTGCACAGGGAAGGGTGGAAAGCTGGAATCAAAGGTATGAAACGGGACTGAATGGGAGCTGGCGTGCCCGGACTTGGTCCCTACAACCCAGACGCCCGGCCAAGACAAGAAAGCAGGAGCAGAAGGTTGGGATGGGGCAATGGGAGTGGGAGAATAGTTTGCAGGGGAACATCTGAAGGAGCCTGTGGTGGCTTGCTTGGGGAAAGGGGGAAAAAAAAAATAAAAGAGGAATGAAACAAAAGAAAGGAAAGGAGAGAAAAGCAGCTGTGGAAGGGGCTGGGGCCAGGCTGTGTGAGGGCTGTGTGTGGCAGCACGGACAGCGTTCCCTTCCCGCCGGGCAGGGCTGGACACGTGGCCAAGGCCTGGAAAACCAAACCAAAGGAAGCAGTGGAGGGTGCCAGGAGACAGCAGAGGGGAAGGATCAGTGCAGAACGACTGCACAGAGCTGGGGGACAGCCCTGCAGCCGAGGGGAGAGGAGGGGGCTGCGCTGGGAGGGGGTCTCTGTCCTTGGCATCATTTGGTGCCCCCAGGTCTGGTATTGCCCAGTGGGTTCCCCGAGGTGATGGAGACACGAAGCCTCACCTGCCTGCATCCACCTCCCCATCCCGTGATAGCAAAGCTCCAGGAATGCCCAAAACCCCCAACTCACGCCAAGGCAGGAATTTTTGGCCACCATGGAGACATCCTCCCCCAAAACCATCGTGTCCCAAAGCTCGTGTGAGAGCAGAGAGGAGGAAACGTCCCTTCCCCTCCGGCCCCATCCAGCAGAAGAGCTTGGAGCAAGCTGGGAACATCACCCATGCTGGGAACAAAGCAGTGCTTGTGTCCTGGGCACTGGGAGAGCTGGGAGGGGAGTTTCTTTTTTAAGTTGGGTTGCTTGGAGGGGTTGTTTTTTCCTTTTTTTCTTTTTTTTTTTTTTGCTTTTTGTGGGTTTGGTTTTTTTCCGTGTTAACCAAAAATGTCAATGAAACCAGGACTGTTCCCAGAAAAAGGACTTCCACAGATGAATTAATTTCATGTTTGGGGGAAGTAACAATGGAAATTCTCAAAAGATCCCATGTCGACAGCTGGTTTAAAAAAAAAACAACAAGTTTTGCACTGAAACAATTTCTTGTTTCTGCACATCTCCATCTGCAGCGATGTGAAATCCTGCAAAGGCTGAAATCAAACCAAACAGAAAGATTTGGAACGAATCTTGAGAGAACTTCATCAAACCCATCCAACACCTTCCCAAACACCCTCAGGCCTGGGTTCCCCAGAAGGGTTTGGTTCAGTAGGATAGGGACAGGACAGGGATGAGGTGACACATCCCCGTGTCCCAGCAAGGCCACCCCAGGGGCAGGACCTGGCTCTAGGACCCCAAATCCAAGTGAGCCCACAGCACCAAGAGCTGACACTGAATCGCTGACCTCCAGAACATTAAAAACATCCCCCAAAAGAGAAGGAAGAAGCAGAGGCTGAGCCATGAGTCAGGGCTGCAGCACTCTGAGGAGGTGTCCAGGGTCAGCCTGCGAGGATTTGGCTCCGGGGCTCCACCCAGCATGGCAGGAATGGTGTTTTCCTTCATTCCCCAGCACCTCTCCTCCTCCTCCTCCATCCCGGCTGCTGCAAGAACCCTCAGATCTGCCATTTGCCTCAGTCTGCTTCAAATTACCCACGACAATGCTGGGCCCCGAGCGGACACGTAAAGTGTCTCCAATTTATTGTCGTTTTAAGCCGTCCCTAAAACTGCACAGACATCGCTGGAATATTTCCTCCTCCTTTCAGACCCTCCAAAGACTCCGCGAGCGGCGAGAGGGACCCGAGCACAGGCAGCAGGAGATGAGTGGAGCCAGCTGGCTGTGCTGGGGGCATGGGAAGGGAGCACTGGGGGTCCCCGAGGTGATGCTGAGCCCGGGGCAATGTCCCCCGGGCCCTGCAGGGATGGACGGGGCCGAGCGGCCGCTGAACCTGCGCTCGGCTCCTGCTCCGGGGAGGGAACAGCCCGGGCCAGAGGGGCTTTGGATGGGGCAGGACCACCCTGCACGGCTGAAAGCCCACCAAGGACAGCCCCTCGCTGTCCCTCAGCTCCCTGCACGGAGCTGGCCTTTCCCAGGGCAGGAACTGGGATGTGCGGGGTGATCCCTGCCACCAGCATCTGCTGCCCTCCACGTCACAGGATCTGGTTTGGGTTGGGAGGGAGCCTAAAGTTCATCCAGTTCCACCTCCTCCACGGGCAAGGAACACCTTCCACTGTCCCGGGGTGCTCCAAGCCCTGTCCAACCTGGCCTTGGACACTTCCAGGGATGGGGCAGCCACAGCTTCACTGGGCACCCTGTGCCCATCCTCTGAGTAAAGAATTCCTTCCCGATACCTCTTTTAAATCTCCTCTCCTTCAGCTTGGAGCCGTCCCTGCCAGCATCCCTGCCGGCAGCACCCGCTGCTCCCCGCATCCCTGCTGGCATCCCTGCAGCCAGGCAGGCACTGAGCCTCTGCCCGCAGCCAGCCTAATGCTGTCACACAAATTGCACCTGGGAAGCTGTTACAAGAATTAATTGATCATATAAGTACAGTAATTGGAACTTGCAAAGCATAGATAATTACCTTTTATTAGTTCCTGTAGATAATCCATTATGCACTGATTAGGCCTAAGTAAGGATCTCACAGCCCTGGTTTGATTAATGGCAGATTATGGATATTAAACTCAAGCAGGAATAGATAACTTACTGTTTTCCTTCTTGCCTCAGGAGTACATCACCCTCTGAGTTATGGCCAGGAGGTTTTTGAGGCGCTGGGGAAGTCAGGCATGTCTGAAATTGCCACCTGACCGGACCGTGGTCCCTCTCCTGCGGTGGGTACCAGCTCCAAACTTTTCCCAGTGCCTCGAGATCCCCCAGCCCACATTCATCAACCTGCTTCCCACTAACAGCCACGTGTCCTGCAAGGCCTGACCAGCTCCAAACCTTGGAGAAATAATTGCCGTTAATAACCCAAACCTCACTCCCCATCTCAGATGCTCTCATTTCCACGGATGCTTCGACCATATATTTATTTTCCACAATCCTCTGCCCAGGACAGAATATCGATCCGCATTTCCTGCCTACAACTGCTTGGCTGCTGCCTGAGGTCTTTCCTGCCCCACTGCCACATTTGGTGGGGCTGTCCCCACATCAAAATCACCATTCTCCCTGCCAGAGATCCTCAGTGGGATCTGCCAGAGGAGCGGGGTTCTGCTCCGAGGACCATCACTCCCTGTTTGCAGAGCGAGGAGCACGGGATGGGGAGGGGGGAGAAACTGGACAAAATCTGCCTGCAGGCTACAGGAGGCTTTATTTAAGAGGAATAAATAAAAAATAAGGCTGTGATTATCTCGGGCCACTCTCCAGCTGCCACCCAGAGACAGAACGGGGAGGGTGGAGGGGGGGGGAGCGTTTTTCAAATGAATAAACAAACGCGAGCGGATGTGACATGCCGAGGCACAGGGACGGATTCCTCCTCTCTTCCTGGCCAGATAACCCCGCTATCAGCACGGCGGAGGGGATTAGGAGAGAGGAGGAAGGGAGGAAAACAGCAAATAATGGGGAAAAGGGGAGGAAAAACCCCCCTCGGAGAAGCCACGGGAGCGAGGAGGCTGCGTCCAGCTCCAGCCTATTCATCCCGCACGCTCCGCGCTGCCAGGGCTGGGGATGAATGGGATTTACTGCCCATTAAAATAAAGCCCTTTCTGTAGTTTATAAACAATGTCGCTGCTCGGTGGGAGGTTGGACATTTTAGTTCATTAAGCAGCAAATAATCTCTGTCACTTTTTATTTTTAAGTTTATTTACACGGAGGGTCGGGCTTTTTTATCCCTTCCTCCTCCTCCTCCTCCTCCTCCTCTCCCCCTCAGCCAGGAGCCGAAATCTTCTCCAGGCCCCGAGCTCGCTCCTCCTGTGGCCGCTGGCCAAGCCACGGAAATAATCCTGCTTACGTATCAAAAATGTTCCTTGCAGGAAAAAGGAATTCGTATCTGCCTAAACCCCAGGCGTGGGTGAGCGGGGTGCCGGGGCAGCGCTGCTGGGCACAGAAGGAAGCTCAGCAGCCATCCTGGGAATACAACTGAGCCCTGGGGGAAAGCCAGAGACATCAGCAGTGACTGCCAGGTCCCAGCGTGGCCCAGGACAGCGACAGGGACAGGGACACCGTGATCAGAGCCCACTGTGCGAACAGACCCTTCTCCTGGCACTATGGTAACACTGCACGTCTGCCTGGAAACGCCGCCCTGTCTGGGAGCCTTCCCTGCTGCAGGGGGGACACCTTGCAGGGAGGGGAGGGTGACAGGGTGACACAGCTCCAGCGAATCCCTCGTGGCACCTCCAGCTGCGTGTGCCTGCGAGCGCTGGCCCTTTTCCAGAGGCTGGCGGAGGCAGCGGGAGCTGCTCCCGGCCAGGACTCCCCAGCCCCTGGCTCCACACCAAGGCTCTGCCAGAGAACTCCTCCGGGCAGCACAGGGAAACCTGCAGGACGCTGAGGATGCTGACACCAACTGCTCCTCGAGCCTACGGATGTCCTGCCCTAAAAGCAGCCCTGGGATGGTACCGTGGTGCAGCCAAGAGCTGGCTGAGCGTCCGTGGTGCCCTCTCCACCTCCAGCAGAAGGCAAGACTTCGAGGGAACGAGGACAACACCCGGTTCAGCCTCCAGCGGCTGTAAAGATGCCGTGATGGATTTTTGCAAGGGGATGTGAATTCCCTGCCCAGCGTGGGTCAGGGATGCCCTCCTGAACCGTGTTCCCACCACGGCGCTAAGTGGCTCCCGCATCCTTCCCCGCTTCCTCTGTCGGACGCCGCCGCGCTCGGCTGATCCCCCCGGCGACTCGGCCCCGCTCCCTGACGGGCAGAAGGAATCCCTGCCCGTGTTATCTCGGTCCTAAAGCACTTGAGCAGACGGCAACCGTGCGAGCCATTATATCATTCACGCACTATCAAAAGCTCACACAGTGGCACTTAATTACAGCCCCGGAAGCACAGGCTTCCTTAATAAATCAAAGAAATAAAGTCAGAGATGATGCACTGAACAGAGGGGGTGGGGTGGGGGGAATAAAGAGCTTACAGTTTCCCACTGTGTGTCCCCTTTAGATAACAGATGCTCTCTTCTTAACCTCTCACTTCATCAGATCAGCTCCAGCTGTGTTTGGATCAAGTGCGCGGCCTGGCCCGCGTCCAGCCTGCCTGCTTCCCCGCTCCAATGCCAGCTCCATCCCTCCGGCTCCGGGGATGGCAGAAGGAGGGGAGCCCCGCCGAGCCAGGCCCTGTTTCATTAAGCACATTTTTACTCCGTTCCCGCTTTCAACTCCTTCACCAGAGCATCCCCGGGACTCTCGGAGGGCCGAACGCCAGCCCCAGCAGCATCCTCAGGGGTGTCCCTGGCCGGGCTCCCGGGAAGGGCGCGAGCAGCCCGCGAGCCGCTCGTGTCACCGCAGCGACGCACGCACGGGGGGATGTTTGTCCTTGCAGCCCCCACGCCGGTGTGACAGCCAGCCAGCCAGCAGCACCGTCAGCAAACAGCTCCCACAGGCTCCGTGTTGTCCCGGCCATAAATCACGGGAGAAGCCCCCCGGGATGCCCTCCGCCACTGCCCCGGAGCACACCGCCCACCTCCTCCCTGTTTATTTGGAAGTGTCACCTCCTCGCTCCGCTGGCGCACAGCCGGGAGCGCCGTGATGGATGGGGCTTGCCCCGGCACTCGAGGGAGATCCCTCCCGGCACCAGCAGCCCCCCCCTGCCCCCGTGCCGGGCTCCCCATGCCTGCACCCCCGGGAATGGGAATGCCACGGTGCCGGGATGCCCAGGTGCTCTTACCCGCCTGCAAACGTGCGGCGCAGCCCAGGAGCCGAGCGGAGATAAAGCCGCTGAGAAATCCCGCTGCTCCTAATCCCCCAATAGCACAAAAATAATGGAGCATTATCTCATCAGGCTTTAACCCACTAATTACCCTGGGGATGGCTTAATAAGGAAGGGACACCCACCTGCCAGAGGCAGTCTAAGCCTGCCTGCTGGCCAGTTACACAACAGCGCGCCGGGCATCCTGCAGCCCTCCTGGACCGACCCACGCAGGGACAGGGAAGCAGGAACAGCCCCGTTCCCAACTTGGGGGATGTCTGAGGGAGCCCAAACACCCACAAGACACCACTGCTTCCCCAGAGCATGACATGTCACTGCCCTGAACATCCTTGGCCTAGAGGGGAGGAGGCAAGGGAAAGCTGTCTGCCACTAGGAAAAGCTGTCTGCTCCCAAACTCCCCAAAACAGCTCCAAAATCTCAGCGGCTCGGTGGAGGGAAGGACCTGCTCACAGACTCTCCACCCCACCCTCCCCTCTCCAGCTCAGCTGATGAGAGATCATCCCACATCCTCCTTGCCAGCCCTCCCGGGCACATCCCGATGCTCCAAGGGCCAGTGTGGGAGCAGGCTCTGAGATGGGTTTAAACTCTGTCCCAGCAGCTCGACCTGCAGGTGCCAGGGCCTGTTCCCAACCCCCTCGTGCAAGACAAACATCTCCTCACCACAACAGCCCAAATCACGAGCAGCTCCAGCAAATCTTAGCCAGGGCTCCCCACGAGCCCACGTGTCCCGCTCGGAGAACGGAGCCAGAGCGTGAAAAGCGAGCCGGGGTGGAGGGGAGCGCTTGGGTTACAGCCGGGAGCAGCCACGGTGGGGCTGGAGAGGGCTCTGACAGCTCCTGGCTGCTCCCTGAGCAGCGATATCTCCAGATCTCTTACAAATAAATATCATTGCTCATTATCTCGGCATTAAAGTTACATGCTGGGCGAGATGGGCACTGAGCTTTCTCTCGCTAATCTAAAACGGATGCCAGCGCTTCCATTATTAATCTCCCAGGTCCCTGCTGCTCCGCCGCTGCCAGCTCTGCCACCGCCACCCCAGCTCCCCACAGGACAGGGGACAGCGCAGCAGCTCCACAGCCTCTCTGCTCACACGTGGCCTGGCAGCTTCACACCCCGGCTCCTGGGAGGGGTAAAGCCTCCTCCAGTGCCAAATTTCCTGAGGTTTGGCTTTGCTGAACCCAATTCCACATGGTAAAGATGAGCAAGGGGCAGTGGGGACGGTGGAGGTTCCCCACTCCGTGGCAGCACAGGGTGCAAGGAGCCACGAGAACATCCAGGAGAGCTCTCCTCAAACCTTCACCTCGACAAGGCTGGTGGCTGCAGAGCTGCTAAGTGAGGGCAGGGAAGATCCCTGCAAGTAAACAAGCAAAACCGAGACCAAAACCCCTCAGTGGTTATATTTACCCCAAGAGCATCCCGATGTTCCACAGGCCGGATCACGAGCCGGGAGCACGTGCCTCGCGAGGCACCGAGCGGGTTTGACGCCCACATCCTGCCATATCCCGGGCTCCTGCTCCAGGCTGGCACAGAGCTGAGCTGCTGCAGGATGTGGCAGGGCACTGCCCCGCTGCCCACGCACGTCGGCGTGGCAGCAGCCGCTTCCTGCGACGCCAGAGGACCGTGAGTCACCGGCACGGAGCTGCACGGCTCGTCCTGACCCTCCCTCCCTGCAGCTGCAGCGCAGGGCCCGGCAGCAGCTTCAGGGCAGGTGTGGGTGGCACAGCCACGGGAGATGGGCTCGTCCCTGCTGCCTACGGCACACGGCAGCCCCGATGCCCAGACAGCCCAAACGGGACTGCTAAATATTGGTCTTTATATAGAGAGAATCCCCCAAAGTCCCGATACGGAAAGTTTCCCTTCCCCTGATCGCACACGGATGGACCAGAGGAGAAACAGAAGCAGCTTTTCCCATTTCCCCAGGGTTAGAGCCCGAGGCCCCACTCCCAGCACCATGAAATCACCCACCAGAGCCCCGAGACACGGCGAGGGGACAGCACCCATCACCCTGGCTGCTCCCTTCCCTCCACTTCTCCTTTTTAAGAGGAACAATTAAACTTCGGCCCTTTTATTATTTATACCGGACTCTGACCTGGCATCCTCCCGGCTCCTGATCCTTCCCGTCACATCTCACCAGCCCCCAGCCACGCTCCCACCGTCCCCACGGGGCGAGGGTTCCTTGTTGCCAAGCTCTCTCTTGCCAAGGGGGACGTTTCCTGCCTGCCCTGACGTCAGGCAGCCGTGTCAGGGAAATGAACGCGGATTTCAACATCCTTTGGTTCATCAGCTGCTCCTTTCGACATCCCCACGGTAAACCCCCAAAAAAAGCACACCCCGTCACTCCCCCGCATTCCTCCTTCTGCTCACTTGGCTTCATCCAGGAGAGTGTTTGTCACCTCCAAGTAAATATTTATTAACCGAGCTGCAGGTGTCTGGGGCTTCCCACCTCCTCTGCTCTCAGCTGCGCTGACACCGGAGCTGTGCCGAGCTCCCAGATGTCAGCTGGGAGCAGCTCCGGGAGCGTTCCTGCTGCCTGCTTCGAGCCTGGGGATCCAAAGAGCTGCTCCAATCTTCCCACTGAGCCCAGCAGGGATGCTCTGCAGAACAAGAGTGGCAGCACGAGCGGATCCAGGGGATGATGGATGAAAAGGTGGCGGTGGAAGGAACCTTCCCTGGGTTTTTCCTCTTGGTAAAGTCATGGACGGAGTGAAGGGACGCAAAGTCCAACACCGAGGGTCACTCCTGGGGGACTGACCCTCCCCAGCTCTGCTACTGCAGGTGTGGGATAAAGCACTGAGCAACAGAGAAATGGGAGAAAAAAAGAGGGAAAAACAGGAGAGAGTCCTGAGCAGACTGCCTGCAGCACGGGGCAGCTCGGCTGTGGGAATGGAAACCTTCCCAAGCCACAGCCCTGGGCACCCCTGATCCCCAGCCAAGGGACAGCGGGAGCCACGAGAGAAGGGAAAGCAGGAACCCGAGATTCAGCGGTCCACCACAACAGGGGAGATGCTCACGCCAAGGACAGCGTGTAGAAGGGACACAGGGGTCCCTGTCCCCTCTGGGGACGGCCCAAGGCCACCGCGCCGCCCTTGACGCACAAAGCGAAGGGATTTGGGCACCTCCAGTGCCCTTGGGGACACCGCTGGGCTCCTGTCCAGCACAGCCTCCCGCCCGGGGTGATGATAAATCCGAGATTGGGAAACGCTCAGACGCTGCCACAGACACGGGGAGCATTTCCACAGCCTGACCTCCCCCCCTCCAGCCCCTGTCACCGCCGTCACCGCGTCCCCTCGCTCCCTCCCAACCCCTTTCGAATTAGCAGCCATCGACCTCCTCCCCCTGCGGAGCTGACATTAATCCGGCGATGTTTGTTTAACAACAGTTCCCATTGATCTGTAGCCTGATCCTCCGAGTCAATACAGGCTTTTGCCAGGGTCTGGAGTGCAGGATCTGGCTCTGGAGTGGCCCGGCAAGAGCAAGGCTGTGCAGGCTGATAGGATCAGATGCTGTCAGTGCTGCTCTGGGACCCATTAGCTTTAATTAGCTGATGATGCTGTAGAGGCCACATAAAACAATGAAGGGGATTGATCCCTCGTGTAACACTATTGACAGTGGAGCTGCATCTGGGATCAGTTTGGTGCCGGATGCATCTGTAGGGTCTATAAAACCAAGGCCTGTTTTCTTTTTCTGGGGTTTTTTTGGTGGTTTTTTTAGCTTTAATTTTAAAATCGTGGTAGGGCTGCCAGGTTAAAAGCAAGAGAGGGAATTAAAAAAAAGGGAAAAAAGCCAGGGAGCTGGGGAGCCCTGTCTGGTTAGGGCACATGGAAGCACTTCCACCTCCCTCCCTGCCAGGGACCCCCCCTGCGGATTGCACACGCCGGTCATTAGGTCATTAAGGCGCTGCTTCCAGGTCACTGTCATTATCCTGTTTGGAAAACAAGCCATCAGCTCTCCGTGTCCTTTGCTCCGAAGGGCACAACAGCCCCTGAACCACCTGCGTTCTGCAAAGCTCCTTCCCTCTGCAGAGTCACCCATCACACCTGCAAAGCTCCTTCCCTCTGTGCAGGGTCACCCATCACACCTGCAAAGCTCCTTCCCTCTCCAGTGTCACCCATCACACCTGCAAAGCCCTTTCCCTCTCTCCAGTGTCACCCATCACACCTGCAAAGCCCTTCCCAGTGTCACCCACACCTGCAGCAAGGAAGCAGGGTGCCCCAAGGACCACAGAGGGAACCCCAAAACACCAGGATGTCACAGGGAGCTCTTTCATTTTCAACCGCCCCGCTGCAATCAGAGGCACTGAGGTTGGAAAAGGCCTTGAGAACATCCAGCTGGGCATCTCCATGTGGCCACACCCCACGGGGATTTCTCCTGGGGCACTGAGATGCTGGCAGGCAAATGTCTTTATGCCCCAGGTACTCCCTTACAAAGGAAGAAATCCCAGCGGGATGAGCCCACAGGCATTACAAGCAAGCAGAGTGCAGTGAGAACCTCCCCAGAGACCTCTCAGAGCGCTGGGGAATCACAGAGGTTTCACCTCCCACAAACTCCATCCTCGAGCCTCCAGCACTGGGCAGATGCAGCAGCACATCCCTGCTGAGCTGCAGCTCAGGGATGCCAGTCCAGAAACAGATCCAGGGCATGAAAACTCCCCTGAGCAGGCGGCGAGTTTTCCAAAAGGGTGCCAGGAGGAGGATTTTGCACAGGGAGCACAGGAGGACCACAGCAGAGCTGAGGAGCACAGGAAAACATCCCTGACCACTGAAAAGCATCCCTGACCACAGCAGAGCATCCCTGGCCACAGAAAAGCATCCCTGATCACAGCAGAGCATCCCTGGCCACAGCAGAGCATTCCTGATCACAGGAAAGCATCCTCGATCACAGCAGAGCATCCCTGACCACAGGAAAGTCTCCCTGACCTCAGCAGAGCATCCNCACAGCAGAGCATCCCTGATCACAGCAGAGCATCCCTGACCACAGCAGAGCATTCCTGATCACAGCAGAGCATCCCTGACCACAGCAGAGCATCCCTGACCACAGGAAAGTCTCCCTGACCACAGCAGAGCATCCCTGCAGAGGTCAATCCTCGAGGGTCTCCCCGGAGCCCTCTCTCCCCACAGCAGCTACAAAAACTCCCTCAAAACTCTCCGAAAAGGGGAGGCAGAGCAAACTCAGCCCCTCAGCCCTGTGGGGCAGGCAGTTTGAAGGCTGAGTGCAGTGTCAGGCCACGGGATATCCAGGCAGGCAAGGCACGGAGCGGGCAGGGAGGCGGGCAGGGTGTCGGGGCCAGCGTGCCGTGCCCGGGGGGCGGGGGGAGCGCATGCCAGCCCTGCCGGCCCTGCCGGCTGACACCCCGGCCTAACACTTTCCAGATGTGGCCGCAGGAAGACAGAAGCAGAGCTGTTCCCTGCTGAGGAAGCTGGAAACGCTCGGAGATAATGTGGAATTCCTGAACGGGAGCCAGCGCCGGGCCGGGGCTGGGGCGCAGGGACAGCCGGGGAGAGGCAGCGCGCCGGGGCCGGCACAAAACTCCTCTCTCTTTTGTGTGTGTGTGTGTGTGTTTTATTTCGGGAACTGTGCATGTAAAAGCCCTTAATTTATACGCTGTGTGGGTTGCCGGCTGTACCCAACAAATGGAACATTTTCTCCATCCCCTTGCGAGTGTGATAAACAGCCGCTGCGCACAGAGGGAACAGAGCCTTTTTCTTCCCCGTGATAAATACGCTCCCAGCTTCTTGGCTTGCAGATTATTATTTTTTTCCTCTTTTTTTTCCCAAAAAGGGGAGGCCTCGGCCCCCTCGCCAGGTAGCAGGCCCAGCAGCAGGCAGGGGAGCAGTGGGTGCTGCTGGGCCCTGCCTGGCTCACCCTGTGACCTCTCCCTCCCCGAGCAGGGACGGAGGTGACACAATCCTGAGAGCAAACCCCACCACCAGACACCTACGGGGACCAGTCCCTGTCCCACAGCAGGCACAGATGGGCACCCAGCCACTCCTTTCCCATTGCAGTTCCCTCTCAGGGGTGCTAGAGACACTGAGGTTGGGAAAGACCTGAAGATCATGCAGATGGGCATCTCCACGTGGGGATTCCTCCTGGGGGACTGAGATGCCACCACAGTGGCACCCACAGCCACACCAAGCAGCTCCCTCAGGAGCACCCATTTCATGCCCAAACTCTGCCCAGTTCCTGGCTGAAAGAAACTTCAAAGAGCTGAAGCCCAAGACAAGTAAATTTCATCCAAAATCAGGGGTTTTTCCCATTTTTGGCTGAGGCAGGTGTCTCGGACAAACAGCATTTCCTGTGGCATTTCAACACTTTTTTCAAACCAATCTTTTCTCAGAGAGAGCAATCTCAGAATGGCTTCCAGGGACACGGATGGGCTTTGGAGCAGGCCCAAGAGGAGAACAACCCCAGGAACTCTTGGAGCATCACTCGGGTTCAGCTCAGCTGGCACAAGGGGCCGAAACGGGGCTGGCACAGGCACGGGTGACATTGGGCAGGGACAGGGACCATGCAGCAAAGCACTGATGAGTTCAACCAGGAGCCCTACACATCTCCACGTTGGCAGCCCGTGGAAATTGGGGTACCCCAAGTGGGGTGATGGTTCTTCTCATTTGTAATCCAGCGGATGGGGAGCTCAAACCATCGCTCCGGCAGCTTGGTTTATTAAATGTTTCCAAAAAAAAGGGGGGATGGTGCTTGAGATAACTTTGGGTGTGGCATTGGGGAGACCTTGGCATGGTGGTTTTGCCACCCATTTCCTTACGGCATTCCCTGGGCATCAGTGGGAATGGGATGCCTCAAGGACCATGTAGAGGCTGGGGCAAGGTCAGCTCAAGGGATGCTCTGGAGTCCTCCACACAGGCAGCTGGTGATGCTTTGGTCCAAAACTCCTCTTGTGAGCCTGGGTGACAGCTGAGGGGTCTCCTGTGCACTCTGAGAAAACATTTCTGAGTGCTGCCCCCAGCCTGTCCCCCAGTGTGGCAGAAAGTCATGACAGAATAGGCTAAAGAAGGCAATTTCCCCCAAACAGTCCCTCGGTGACCGTGAAGGGCCTTCAGTCAGCAACACCAAAACACCCCCAGGAGCCCTCTGGAGAGCTGGAGCCGAGCAGGGAGACCCTGAGAAGCAGTCTGGGAACAGGGACCATCCCCTGCCCTTCCCACCTGTGCATCCAGGGATCTTTACCTGCATGGATTCTGTCCCCATCACCCCAAGGCTGAGCAGCGCCCAGACCTCCCCAGCTTCTCCGGAGATGCCTATTCCATATGGATTTTCCACACCAGTTACATCTTTATTTCCTCCAGGGACACTCCATGGGGAATGGCTGCTCCTCAGCTGTGCCTCCCACCCTCCCCTTGGCCACGTGGGTGGGCAGGGGCGAGGGGAGCAGCACCACGGCAGAGGTTCCCATCAACGATTTTCCCGGCAGATCCCATGGCTCCCCTTTTAACCTCTGTTAGCGAGCCAAAGTCCTTGAATTACCCACCCCAGCGCACCCCCACCTCCCCGCGGCCCTGCCGAGCCCCCAGAGCCGCCACGGGAACGGCTGCCCAGCCTCCCAGCCCGGCCCTGCCAGCATCCCCGGACGTGGACGGGCAGCAGAGCTGATGCTGATGGGCATGAAGGTCAGCGGGCAGGGAAGGTCGGCTCCGGCAGCGCCCCGCGGGCAGCAGCGCCCGCTCCCTGCCCTGCCCGCGCCGCCGTGGCCCTTCTCAAACCCGTCCCGGGGGGCTGGTAGGGCACGGCTCAAATAAAAACCTCGGAAAGGCATCGCTGGGGGAACGGCAGAGGAAAGCAAAGCCGCGGCTGTGCTCGCTCAGAGCGGCGCTGCTGGTGCCACCGCTCCCGTCCCTGCTGTCGCTGCCACTGCGGAAGCCAAGCGGGTTGGTTGGCAGCTGCTCTCCCACCGCTCTCCAGAGATTGTCTGAGTCTCTGGCAAGCTCCCGGAGCGATGGGATGACCCAGGGTGCTGTTTGCCGCAGCAGGGTGTGATTCAGAATGATTTGATGCCTCCAGCACGGGCAGTGACCTTCCAGCCAGCCACAGCTGTCCCATTCCCTATTTCCCCCATTCACTGCTGGGGGAAACTGAGGCATGGAATGACCCTACCAGGGCTAAAAACCAACTGGACGACAACCCACGTCTCCACAGTGCCCGTTCCCCCCACAGCAGCCCCACCCCTGAGTGGCTGCTCCCCGCTCAGCAGCGTGAGCCCAGCGAGAAGAGCCACGTCCCCAGCGCTGTCCCCGACCACTGCGGACCCCCAGAGCCGTGCCCAAGCGTCTCCTGCGCTCTCCCCCGTGCTCCTGTCAGCGCAGAGAGGGTGCCAGGCTCAGGAGTGCCACACAGTCCCCGTCCCTGCCCGCCTGGCTGGCCGCACGTGTGCACACACGCGTGCAAAAAAAGCCGCCCGTAATCCCCCTCGCATCTGCTCTTCCCCGCCCAGGAGCGATCCCGGCATCCACCGAACACGGAAACTCCTCAGTTCCTCACACAGCAGAGGCTGGGATGGCGTGAACTCCTTCCCAGCCCAGCTCCAGGACTCCCAGCACCCGCAGAGTTTGCAAAGGAGACACAATGGCCAAGCTGGACTTGGCTGCATGGAGGAGAGGAAAGCCACATATCCACGGACGCAGAGGTGGGAAGGAGCCCGCATCCAAGCGGGATGAAAATCCCATCCTTGCTGCTCCACCCTTCCATCTCCCCACTTTTAAAGGTGGGTTCAGCCGCTCCCCTGTCTCTGGAAGCAAAACACAGCCCCGAGGAGAAGCACAAAGCCACCACGTGTCCCATCCCTGCTCCGACACCTCCTCCAGCCAGCGTGTGAGCGACGGGGGCTCCAGCCCAGGCTGTCGCTTGTGATTTGTGGCGTTAATATTCCAGGGGAGGGGACACGAAGGGGTGACAACGGCAGGGGAGAGCCAGCTCTCGGAGGGTCATAGCTGAAGGCAAAGCAGCAACGCTGACAGATCCCAGGATGCGGGGTGGCAGAGGGTGGAGGAGGAGGAGAGGAGAGAAGAAAGCAGGCGAGGAAGGGCGGCTAACAGCAGAAACACAAAATCCTGCCTTTACGTGAGCTTGTTACAGTTTAGGGATGGAGCGCCAGCACCCCCAGAGAGGAACCAGGATGGCAGGAGAGCCCGGCTGCTCCCCAAGGATTGCTCCCACCACCGGGAGCATCTCCCCGGCAGCAGCCGCCAAAGCTGCGCTGATCCAGCCCCAGCCACAGGCATCACCTGCTGAGCCTGTCCCGGCTGCCCCACTGCTCCCACCCCGCTAATGCCCCGCCAGCCCAGCCCCAGCCCAGCCGACTCGACAGCCGGAGCCCTTTTTAAGACCTGCAACCCTTGAGAGGCTTAAGGACAAGAATATCTCGATTATCCGCGCCCGCAGCCCTCGAGCAGCCCCAGCTTAAAGGCTGGGAATTACCGGAGGGGCCGCCGAGGACCCCTCGCTGGCATCCCCCACCACGGCCGGCTGGGTCTCTGCTTCCAGGGGATGACAAACCCCCCTCCCACCACTGATCACCACCCCATCTCCTCCCCGGCGCTTTTCACACCTCCCATCAGCAGCCAGGCATGTGCGGCTGGCAGCGAGCCACAGCCCTGGCCCGCCGCGGAGCCGAGACGGGAACATTTTGCTGGGAAAAGGGCAATTTAATTATCCTGTTCTTCTGTTTCATGACAACACAGGAACATGCTGCTCAGACACGGAAAGTGCCGTGCAGGCAAACGGCAATCCCGCCCGGAGCTTCCCGGAGACGGCTCCCGGCTTCCCGCTGGAAAAGAAGGACCAGCAAAGGCAGGCAATGACAGGGTTAAAACAGAGCCCCGAACCTCCGGGTTTTTCAAGAGTCCAAAAAAGCAGGGAAAAAATGTTTTTGCTGTCCAGCTGTAACGCTTCTTCCGAGCTCAAAGCGAGCTCCGAGTGTCATCTGGGAGCTGTTTGGCCACGCCGGTCTATTTTTACAGGGGAAAATGGTATTTTGAAGGGGAAGGTTGAGCAGAAGAGGAAGAGGTATTAAAAATACTGCAGCCCTCTGCGGGGAGATCGAACTTCACTGAATTCAGCCAGACTTCACAAACCATGTCTGACCTTCCAAAGCACCACTTAGCAGAAAATTTACTGCTAAAATATATGAAATAATAGGAAATATATCCAAAAGCACCCCTTAAACTCAGCCGCAGCCGTGGACAAGGGGTGAAGGCAGGAGTCTGGTGTCTGTGCAGGTGGGGGGGTGCAGTTGGGACCTTGCTCTGTCCCCCGTGAGGGACACAGGGACAGAGAATGCTGCCAGGAGCACCTCCTGTCCCACGGTGTGGGCAGGAGAATCCCGGGATCCCGGCTGGGCTGGGTGAGGAGCAGCACGTGTGCCTGGTGTTTGTTGTGACAGCAGCTCCATTAGCACCCAGGAGCCAAGCTGCCTTCCCAAGGACACGGCACAGACACTCTAATTAGTACTTTAACCCTAATTAGTGCGTTAATGAAACTCGTTGGCTGGGAGAGAGCAGGTGTGAGAGGATGGAGGGGGAGCTGCAGCGTCCTCTGGCTGAGCCAGCTCTGTCCCAGCTCTGCCCCAAAGAGCTGCAGGGACAGCAAACCAGTGGGAAGAAGGAATAAAGGGACTTCCCAGGTAGGAAAGTCACAAAAAGGAGAGAGAAGGAGGGAACAAATTGGCGCGGGGCACACAAATGTGCCAGCTCAACCCCTCCAGCCACCCAAAAGCCTGGCACTGGGAAGTTCCCACGCCCCGGTGAAACTCGGTGACAATCCCAGCGATGAGCTGGCATGTCCTGGGCACAGGAAATTACCTGGCAGCCTGGCACACAAACAGGTGACAAACATCGAGCTCTCTGCCCACCCAGGAGGGCTGGCAGTGGCACTTTGGGGACACCAGCCGGCCAGGCTGTGTCGCAGAGCCACAGCGCTGCAGGGGAGCCCCGGGAGCTTCCCTCCAGGGTCCCCTTAAGCAGCAATTTGCACTCTCACGGGTCCTCCGGTTTAATCTTCCCTCCCTTTCCCCCTCTCCAGGAGCAGAAGGCTCAGAGGCTGACGGCCCTGCAGGTCAGGAGCGATGTCACACGGCGGAGCCGCTCCGGCAGTACCCGATGTGACAGAGGACGCCCCGTGGCCAGCGCCTGACACCAGGCTGGGTGACAAAAGGCATTTCTCTGCTCGGAGAAATCTGTCCCCCCTCCGTGCCTGCTGGGGAGCAGCCAGAGCTCTGCTGTTCGCAGGGCCGGCCAGCCGTGCATCATCAGCTCCATCCACCCCGTCCTCCCTCCCCTCCTGCAGCCGGGGAAGGACGGGTTAAGCTGCCCCTGCACTGCCCCGGCCCCAGGCAGGTGCTCAGCCACGGTCAGCCCCCGGTGCCTCGAGGCCTGGCTGGTGCACGGCTCACGTCAAGCGGCTCTGATGGACGCTCAGGGCAGCTCTGATGGACGCTCAGGACAGCCACAGCAGGGAATGCCCCGCCTGGGCACACCTGCCCTGGCTGTGACAGCGAGGGGACAGCGGGGGGACAGGCCCTGTGACCGCCAGCTGACCCCTCAGTGCTGGCTCGGGCTCAGAGTGACCCCACACCCGAGCTGGTGGCCAGGGGCATCGGTGGCACAGCTCCACCTGCTCCCTGCCCTGCACCCACACGGGCCCTTCCCGGCCCCACAACGGCTCCGGTGTTATTGGGGCCACCCCCACGCACGGGCTGAAGCAAAACCACTCCAAAGTGCACCTCCCACCCCTCCACCTCCTCTCCCTCAGCGTTTGCAGATGATTTAATCATCCCCCAGCCCGGAGCTGGCTCCAGCTCCGCTGTACAACCACGGCCACGCTCGTCCCTACAAGTGTCTGAATGGGAAATGAGCAACAGGAGTCCAGACTTCAAGGCTGTCGGCTTTAGATGTCATTTGGGTTGTTTTTTCTTAATCAGACCCATTGTCAACCCACAAAAATGTGCCTCTGACACCCTGGGGATGCGCATTCCTGACGCTGTCTCAGGAGCAGCAGAAATGCAGATGATTCAGCTCCAAAATTATCGGCAGTGGGATGCAAGCCTGCGAGCAGATCCCTGGCTATTCCTGGGCAAAAGCTCAAAGCCGCCCTTGCTTCTCTCTCCTCCTCTCGAAATCAGCAGAGAATGTATTCCACATTCCCTTATTTTTTGCTGCGAACGCGTTCTCGTCTCTCCCAGCCCTTGCAGGAAGGGAATGGAGCTGGAGCTCCTGGGATGGCTCCCGGGCCGTGGCTTTGCTGGCTGGCATCCCGGCGTGCCAGCGGTGCCAGGAAGGACAAACACGACCCCAAACACGACCCCGTTGGCCTTTCCCATCTGCCAGGAGGGTTTGTCCCGACTCCTGCCGGGCTCGGGGCGGCGGCGCGGTGCTGCCGCTGCTATTTTCTCCTTGTTTTCCTAGACATTGACACTTCCTCCCTGCACCCACAGGATGGTTTCCAGGCTTCAATTCTCTTCCCTATGGCAACAAAAACCCAGCCAGGAAACCTCAACCCACTCGCCCAACTCTCTGGCAGGGGAGGGAGGTGGGGGAAAGCTCCAGCCCCTCCGGGTTGGTCACTCCAGCTCCACACAGAAGTGTTTGACAGCAAAACTTTGGGGACAATCACAAAGCAAGCTCGCTACAGGTGTGGCTCACCTGGGTGCAGGGTGCCCAGGAGTGTCACCAGACCCCCGGCGAGTAGAGGGACACCAGAAGGATGGGATTTGAAGAAATCCCTGTTGCACTTTCACCCCAGCCCAGCCAGGGCTGGATCCTCTTGGATACTGGGCTGGATCCTCTTGGATACTGGGCTGGAGCACTGCACTGATCCAGCCTGCAGCTCCCCTGCTCCAACAGCATCCCAGGGATGCTGCTCCATGCACACACTGCTCCTAAAATACCCGATTTGTTCGTCAGGGAAAGGCCAGAGCAAGGAGTGGGTGTTGAAGAGGAAACGGGGAGGAAGGATGAGAGAGCAAACAAATCATATCAGCTCAAATCAAAGCAGGCCACGGAAATGATTACGCTTAAGCTTTTCACGCCTGGTTAATTTTTTTATTATTCAAACAAATTCCTGGTTTTGTTTTGCCTCCTTGAAGGAAGAAGCGGAGGGGACAGAGCTCCTCTAGCAACCCCAGATAACAACCACAGGGAAAAAAGGCTTCCTGATCAAACAATGGGAGACAATTGGCACGAGCCGAGGTGCAGGAGCATCTTTAACCTACCCTGCCTTGTCAAAACAAAACCAGAAACACTTTGTGGGGAAGAGGGCTGAAATTAGGGATTTATTTGGGGTGGGAAGGCCACACACCCCGGCGCTGCATCGTGCACTTTGCTGCCACAGCAAAAGACATTGTGGGATCTCCGGGGAAAACTGGGCCAGGGATGGGATCCAGGGGTGCTCAGCGAGTCTGAGCAGCGAGGACACCCTGAGCAGGCAGGATGTGACCCTGAGGTGGCCGCTGGGCTCACGACCCCGTTCCCATCTCTGTTTTCAGCTGTGTCTCTGCTCGGGACTTCGGTGGCTTTGCTTTCTCCCAGCGCTCACACGAAGCCACCCACCAGCCTCAGAAGGATTTTCTCCCTCCAGGACAATTCTCCAAGGCCAAGAGAGGGATGAAGCCCTTCCAAACCCGCCAAGCAGCGGCTGAGATGCTTCTCCAGCTGCTGAGCCCGAGGAGGAGCAGCCTCTCCCCCTCTCCAGCCGCTGCTCCTTTAACTGCGCCGTCAGAGAAAACACCCGCGCTGCAAATCCAACTGTGCGTCATTCAGCTCTCATTTTGATTGTTAAAAATTCATTAATGAGAGCAGATTGGTATTATATCGCTGCCTTAATTAAAGAGGGCTACGGAACAGCATTTTAAATAGCAATGTCATTTTCTAATTGACACAGCTACATTATAAAGAAAAATACTTAAACAGAACTTGAAACCGAGCCGGTTTCCTCTGATGGCAGAGCTCATTTTGGCTTCAATTTTTAATCTGCTCGTAAAATATTTACGGGCAAGGGAAGGGATAATGTTTCTCCAGGTGTACAGTTCCCCTCCTCCGGCCCAGGCCCCCGCCAGGCTGGCAAGGGAGGAAGGCTCCAGCATCCGGGGAAGCTGCTGCTCCATCCTCCTCATGCAGGATCCCATGGCTGCATCCCTTCCTAAGCCCCAGGGGACTGGGAGACCCCAAGCCCCGCTCAAGTCACTGCTCCACCGGCATCCTTGCAGCTAAATCCCACTGGATACGAGTGGAAAACGTGCTTTTTTTTTGCTGCTTTTCTTGGGCCGAGCACATCTGTGCCTGAGGGGGGGTTCCAGAACTGGCTGGGTCCCTGTAGGCTTGGTGGGGAGGCACAGGAATGTGGGATGGGGATGCAGGACAGCTCAGGCCCAAAGCATCCCGTGTCAGGCCACGTTCAGACACCGGATCTCCCCCTCTCACACGCAGACACTCAACACCTTCCTCCCCTCTTTAACGTGTTTCATACACAAACTTCCTACGGCCAACAGCTAACTCCACGCATTTCGGAGCACAGATTCCTCCTGTTTTCCATTTAGGAAAAAATCTGGTCACCACTTCAAGCAAATCAGGGAAGAAAGCGGCTCCCTACGCCTGGACGCGAATTCCTCCGCGAGGCAGCGCGTCCCCCTCTCCCCGCCCCGCACGCAGCCGTCTGGGAAAGCAGCCCCTGCTCACGCCAGCAGGAGATTTTTCCACCAGCATTAGTGGAAATTAGTGGCATTAGTCCACGCCTGCGTTTTGCCAGCCAGCCAGAGTGAACTCATCGCAAAGCCGCCCGCACGCCAAGTCCATTGAAACCGGTAGCGCTGCGCTTTGGCCACCGCGCTCAGAACAAGCACGAGGGCAGGGTGAGCCAGAGGACAGGTTGCTCAGAGGCTTAAACCCTGGATCTAACTCTCACTAGCATTCCAGATGACCTTTCAGATCTTAGAGCTACCCTCCGCCCTGCCTCAGTTTCCCTTCTCGCCCGCTCCCTTTTTCCAGGAGCTTTTACGGTATGCCCAGCCTCAGGGGCACAGGGATTGGGGGGATGCTCCACCCAGCCCCGGGGGTTTGGAGCATCCCTCACGCTCTGCCTGTTCACGACGACTTCCAAAAGCAAAATATCAGCAGCCCGCAGGGTGGCTTGGGCACGGCTGTGCTGTTTTTCAAAGGGGGGAAATATGTGGAAAACCAACAAGAGGGGAAACATCAACTTCTGGGCACCTCGCTCTCCGAGGGAGGGCTGCTCACCTCCATACCCCATGGATGCCCATGGGAAAGCAAAAAGCAGGAGCTGGCACCATATAGGACCAGGGAGGTGACAACACACCCACCCTGCTGCTGGAGTGTCCAATCCAACCCCTTCCCCACCCGAGCATCCCACTGCCACCGTCCTTCCCACGTCCCCAGCTCCCGTGGCTTCCCCTCCTGTCGCGAGAGGGTGAGGCTGTCCAGCTGGCTCGCGGAGGATCTGGCCAGGCTGTTTAATCAGGGAGAGCGATTCGGCCGTAATTTCTTCTGATAAAGTATTACAGATGCTACATTTCGAGCCATCTGGCAGCAGCCCGCGTTTCCTGCCTCTGCTCCTCGCGCTCTCGGGAGGAGAGGGGAGAGAGGGATCAAAAATGAAAGGCAGGATGGCAGGGAGGGCTGTACCGGGATGGGAAGGGGAGCAGGGCAGGAATTCCCGACTCCCACGCTGCCCACCCTGCAGGCGCCGCTCAGCAGAGGATGGGATGAGCGAGGAGCATCAATGTCTCCAGGAAGAGCAGAGCGAGTGGGGCTGGAGCTGCTAAAAGCCAGGGCAAGGACAGAGCCCTCAGGCCACCCTCCTCAGCTGGAAAACCCTCCTGGAAAAGTGCAACCCCCTTCTCCCTGCCCGCCCCATGCTTCAGCCCCAGCACGGGCAGCGACGAGGATCCCCAAACCCTCGACTCCGGTCACAACATCGGGAAAATCATCTCCATCCGTGCTCAGCAGAGCGAGGCAAGCCCAAAACCAAACACATCCGAGTCCATCCAGCCTCACGCCAGCGAGTAATTTACCCTGAGCCGAGCAATCCGGCGGCGCAGGGGGAGGCTCTGCAAACAAGAGGCAGCTCCTTCGGATTTAGCCGAGCCTGAGCAGAACCGCATTAAAAATAACTGAAGGGAAGGGCTCGCACTTCATTACCCGCGACAGAACTGGGTCTTGGTCACGCCAAGGAGCTGCTGGGGAGCCCTCACGGCCCCGCCTGGCGCCGCTCAGGTGTGAAGCCAAAGCCATGGGAGCAGGGGGATGCGGGGGGCTTTATTCCCCCCTCCTCCCCGAGCTGCTGTTGCAAACCCCGTGCGGCCAGCACTCCCTGCAGCCCCGCTCTCAGCAGAGCATCCTTCCACCCGCATCCCGGGGAGCTCCAGGAGGGCTGGGCAGCACACACGAGGCAGCAGAGATGCTCCTGGCTGGCGAAAACACGGGAGATGCCTCGGCAGAGGGCTCCTGGGGTGCGTGGGGTCGAACCCCTGAAGTTTCTCTGCGAGCCACAGAGAGTTAAAAGCCGGCCGAGGCCCCGCTTTATGCATATGTAGCCAACGTAATACAATTATACATTAATCTATAACTAACAGCCACGGTAATACAACATTACAGTAGGTAGATTATCCCATCTCCTGTCATTTATTATTGTTATTTGTAATCCATTAGTGTCCAGAGCTGGACCCGGGTCAGAGTGCAGTGTCCTGGCCACGCTTTCGCTCGTCCCGGCAGCAGGAGCGGGAGGATGGAAGACCCAAATCCTGCCCCACCATGAGTCCTGGGCAGAGATCTGCCTCCCTCTTGGCACCAGGACAGTTTTCAGGGCTTGGGTTCCCAACGGGATACATCCACCAACGCCGGATAAAGCCAGCATGGCTTTGCCCACCATTCCCTGCCCCAAAACGCTGGGGCCAAACAGGATGAGGGGAGCTCAGCGGGTACCTGGGAGGGGAATCTGGCAGCCCTGGGGCCAGACCACCGCCACACCATCACCACGGAACCATTCCAGTTGCCTTTGAGCAGAGGGAACAAAGCCCAACTGGTTCCGCGCAGCCACCAATTAATCTTGATCGACACCACCCTCCGGAGTGAGTCATCCACCCGAAGTCAATTTACATTTTTATTAACTCACACAGGAAAATTAGGAGCGTTATTACTTCTCTCCGATTCAACACGGGTTCTGTGTTCCCCCACCGCTCACCCGTGTGGGAAAACATCCCGGCATCTCCGGTTTAACCGTTTCTTCCTGGCGCTCCCCATCCCAAAGCAGCCCTTTTTTGCATTGCCTGCAACTAAATCAGGCTGGTCTTTGTGGGAGGGAAACCAGATCCCCTGAGGGAAACCGCGACAGCTGGAGATGCTGCTGCCCAGGGAAGGAGGACTGGGTACATTCCTGGTCACCCCGACGTGTGCCAGTGATCCAGAGCCTCGAGGGACCTCCTGGATTCAGCCAGCTCTGTTCATGTCACTCGTGTCACCACCCCGGCCCCAGCACGAAGCTGGATCTACCCCCGGGAGGGAAAGGCAGATCCACGGGCACCGCAGCAGCCGGGGGATCGATGCACATTTCAATCCGTCCTCGAGCCCACCCCATCCTGCCGCGTCTGCTGCGCACAGGATTATATCATCCTGCCACACAGGCTGCTAAATTCAACTGCCATTTATTTATGGTTCCCACATGATGCGAGCGGATCTGCGGGAGAGCAGGGAAACGGATCCTCGGAGAAGGGATAAAACCCAGCGTGCGCACAAGCCAGACCAAAGGGCTTCCCCCGGAGCAGCGCGTGAATGCTGTGGCTGCTCGGTGGGCTAAAACAAGAGGAAGGGTCTCCTGACACTGCCTGAGTTAATATTTGCTTGAAGGGAAAGCCCAAAAGCTCCCACTGGGATCACGACTCCGTCCTGCTGGGGACTGGGATGGAGAGTGCTTGCTCAGAAGAGCACTTAATGGGACTGGGTCAGAAAATTATTTCCCAGGGAGGGAAGTATTTCCCGAGGATGAATGCTGATTGTTTGCAAAGTCTGATCAATTTGGGTCGTATTTCCTGGGGAAGGAGCAGGAGGAAGGAGGAGAATTTCCATCTTGCAATTAAATTCCAAAAATCCTGTCTTTTTCTCCCAAACCAGCACAAAAGCATGGTTTGAAATCTCTGCGCTTCCTGCCAGCGGGGAAGACTCCAAGTTTCAACCACACTCTTTGCAATTCAATTAAGCTGCATCCTAGGCAAGGGCTGAAATCCCAAAATCCGAGTGATGTGCTCACGGCACAGGGATCTGATGGCACAAGGATATCATGGCACAGGGATGCTGTGGCACAGGGATGTCACAGCACAGGGATGCTCATGGCACAGGGATGCTCGTGGCACAGGGATGCTCGTGGCACAGAGATGTTGTGGCACAGGGATTTCANCATGGCACAGGGATGCTCATGGCACAGGCATGTCGTGGCACAGGGATGCTCATGGCACAGAGATGTCACGGCACAGGGATGTTGTGGCACAGGGATATCATGGCACAGGGATCTCATGGCACAGGGATGTTATGGCACAGGGATGTCGTGGCACAGGGATCTCACAGCACAGGGATTTCATGGCACAGGGATGTCATGGCACAGGGTTCTCATGGCACAGGGATGCTCATGGCAC
>VZTA01005135.1:8457-38822 GCA_013398855.1 Mohoua ochrocephala | reverse complement strand
AAAAAAATGAAGGGCAGCCACACTGAGTAGGACTATTCTCTACTTAATTTTGCACTAAGGAAAACTGACAAAACTGATGGAAAACAGTTTTTAAAAATAATATAGTCCGTTGAAATAATTGACTTCCTTCTAATTCCTTTTTTGAGAAAATGAACATTACGCATATTCTCATAATGTATTTCATAAAAGATGAGTGATTTATGAGAGACCTGCCTGCGATGAAGAATTAAAAACATGCAGCCACAGATTCAGATCTTAATTGTGTTCTTTGTGTTTCCTAGTAATTCGATAATAAATCTTTCATCTTTTAGTGGTATAGGCTAATGTTAACAGAAAAATCATTTGGTTTTCAATAAAGAGGTCAGCTACTCTTCTGCTTCATTTCATCACATCCTGCCCTACACGAAATAGATAGCAAATATTTCTCACTTTTCTGCATGTCTCCAGCAGCAGTGTCTCCAATTCCAATATTCAAATCTGAAAAGGGGCATTACTTATGCTTGAAAAGAACTCACCAAATGAACAATTCCTCTAGTATTAAAGATTCACCAGCTATACAATAATTTGGTCTGAGAAATATTAATTTCTTTTCTGCATTGTGAATTTAAACCTTATTTTATCCGAGCGAGCCATTCCCATTGACTTGACCGTGAGACACCGGTTAAAGTTATCTCAGCCCAGGGCGTGTGGCCTTTCAGTAGCAGGGACAAAACCATATTTATTGGGGAACAAAGTGCATTCGTCTTTGTGACATCAGCGGGGTGCAGCCTGAGAGGTGCAGCCTTTCCAAGACAAGGGAATGCAGCTCTATGGAAGCCAAGGGGAGCCAGGAGAGGCTCTGTGCCACAGCGCTGCGCTGGGGCATGGCAGAGACATTGTTGTAGAAATGCTCTCACATGCAAAAATTAAAATATTTCTCCTCCTATCACGAGGTTCCTGGTAGCTGTTAGATGTGCCTGCCGCTCAGCATCCCACTACTTTTCCCTAACAAAACAGAAAAGACCCCAGTGATACAAACACTGACTCCATCCAAGGGAAATAGTAGCAAACTATTCTTTGTTCCTTGAATTAAAACCTCTCCTTTTGTTTAAAGCTGCTTTGCTTAGTCTAGGACAATTCAATAGCTATTTGCATACTATTGATTTTCTTCTAAAGCTAAAGTCATCAGACCTTTGGATCACAGCCAGTTTTTCCAAACCTAGATGGATAGAAACCACTGCGTAATTTTTAATGGTAGCTAGATTCCAACTCTGAGATTTTCTTCAGTTGTTAGATTGTCAGAATAAATGCTGAACAAACACTCACGTCTGGTATCTTTATATTTATTGTTCAGAATTGCTGGTCGATATTTGCTTGCACATTAACTAATAGCACTGACCATTTCACTGCCCATACAGGATTATAGTTAATAGCAGTTGTGATGCCTCACACCACAATAAAAATTGTCTTCAAAAAAGATCAATAGATTCCTTGTTTTGTATCAGGGAAGAGAGACAAACAATAAATCATTCATTTCGAGTTGATCATTTAGCCTGACAGCATGGTATTCAGGATTTCTTTGAATGATAGTTATGATTCTCTGCAGAGTTAAATTCTAATCTGAAATGAACCTCTGAGTGCCTTTGCTGTTTCTGTTTGTGGACAAGTCACTGCAATAATGTCTCAACAGATTTTCTGAGGCAAAGTGTATAATACAAGTTTGGAGTTCACCAGTTTTGCCTGGCTGATGTCACTTGTGGATTGCTCAAGTGAGAGCCACATGACTTTGACTCATGGTACAACATGAATAGGATATCTTACACTGGCTTGAGAAAAATAGAATATATATAAATATATAGAATAATAGAAAAGTTATTTACCTAAATGAACATCCCGGAGTTTCAAATCTAAGCGTTCTGAGGTTCTTTCAGAGAGAGGACACTCATGAAGGAGAAAATACATCCACCAGCACAAATTACCAAGCAGGTATGGCATTCAGGCTATGACAGTAATCTCACATAAACACAGAAAAATGGAGTGGCTTTTTGGAGGCTGTTTAGACTGAAAAATATTGCTGCTTTTAAGGGAAGAGTTCTCTCAGTTTTATCATAATGATCTGAAACAGGGTTTTTTTGATAATTCAAACCCATTTTTTTTTTCAGAGCAGATATATTAAGGATCCAGTATCAATGATGTTTTAGCATGACAAATTATCTTCATTCATACTCATGGCAGAATAATCTCTTATCTTTTTCTATCTGAACAAATAATGGCTCACTGTAAGACTAAAGCACTGGTTACATTGTGCAGAGGTTTAATACATCAAAAATGCAGCATGGATAATTGCAGAATATTCATGATTGGTAATCCCCTCAGAACCCCCTCATCAAGGACACTGTCTCTCCTGCCTGTGCATGTTTATGTCTGCATTGGTGCTTTGCTTTAAACTCACTTTCTTTATTCCAGAAACATTTGTTCCAGAATCATGTGCTGGAGTTTTGTACCAGCAAATAATGCCTGAAGGATAAATCTAGACCTGAAATACTACAGTCTCTGCTTTGCTGCATGGGTTTGTTGGTTTTTTTTTTTTTTTAATTGTGCAATTTGCATACCATTTTTTCCTACACGGCCCTAAAATATTTGAAGGAACATCAGAGACTACGTGTGATGAACTAACTACAGCCCCCATTCCCCATCCCCTTGTGCTGTGCAGGGGGAGGAGGTGGAGAATTGGGAAAAAGTTTAGCCTGGGAAGGGTGGAGGACTGCTTGAAAGGTGTTTTTAAGACTTGAGTTTACTTCTTATTGTCCTACTATGATTTGATTGATAAAAAATGAAACTAATTTCCCCAGGTCAAGGCTGTTTTGCCCCTGTTGGTAACTGGTGAGTGACACTCCCTGTCCTTAGCTTGACCCACGAGCCTTTTGCTGTATTTTCTCTTCCCTGTCCAGCTGAAAAGGGGAGGGAGAGAGTGGCTTTGGTGGGCACTTGATGTCCAGCCGGGGTCAAATCCCCACAACTAGTTACATTATTGTCTTGGGCTGACTTTATGGTGTGTATCCCCTATCTCCTGCTCTATGCCCAGACATGATTCCTGTGCCTTTCTGGGTCTTTAAAATTTGGTGCAAGAGAAAGAGAAAAAAAAAGCCAGATGAACTTTTCAAAACTGTTTTTGGTGCTCCAAGGACATTCACTCCCCTGCGTTCCTGCTGCTGCAGAGCAGAGGAAAGCACCTTCCTGCTTTTCCCGGCTCTTGGCTCCTTTTCTCGGAAAGAGAGATGGAGAGTTCAACTCCTTTGTTTCCCTGGGACTTTGGACTTTTTCTTCTTCTCTTCTGGACTGTTCAGAGCACCAGAACATCAGAACCTCACTGGGAGCCCTCACACCTCGGCCCGGAGGGGCCCGAGCCCACCCAGCTCCGAAGAGGAGAGAGAGAGAGAGCCCACACCCACGGAAAGGGCTCTAAAATCTTCCCAGGTTTTCTCTCCACAGCGAGAGGTTTTATTATTTAGCATTATTCTTTTCCTGTGTGTTTGTTAAATAAATAGCTTTTTCCTCCTTTCACTTTCCTTCGAGGAATTTTTTTCCTGAACCTGGTGGGGGAGGGTGGCTGTAACCTGCCTTCTATAGAGGAGACATTCCTCCCAGAGTGTTCCTCCGAAAATTTGTCTCAAACCAGGACAACTTTTCAACCTTCATTTCTTCATTTTTCTTTCAGATAGAAGGCCGTGGGCATCTTGAGGTATCAAAGTAATTTAAGAGAAATTACATACACAATACCATTAAAAAAGCATGTATAAAAAACATGCTCAAAAGTCAAAGCACAAATAAAATTGAACAATGTGGGTCAAAGGACTATAATGCCTTTATTTTAAATGTCAAGATGTTACTGGTGAAAACAAGCATCATGGCAGGATGCAGATGAGGAGAAGGAATTGAGTGAAAGAGGTAATTTTGATGGAGAAATGTTAAAATATGAGAATCAGGATGATGGATAAATGAGGTGTTAAAGTAGTGTTTGTGTAAGTGTCTTAGGTGAATTGGAGATTTATATGCAGAGAGAAGGAGACACAAAATGGACACCTGGATATGGAGATAACACAAGGGAAGAAGTAGGAATTATGAAGGAGAATGAAGTGCTAGGATACTGAGAAAGGGTAAAGAATCTGACAAATGGAATGAACAGAGACACGACAGGTCCCTGTTCTGCCTGTGGATTTCCTGACAAGGACAGCCCTGTGTGCCTGCACACTGCTCCCAGCTGCGTGGCAATTGTGGATGCTGTTGTCGAAGGCAGTGGATTACATTAACCTGAGGACAGCAGTAAAACAGATTCTCATCACTGGTGAAACAGCTTTTGGTGAAGGCTGGAATTGCTGCGCCACACCAGTTTCTAATTGTCTCATTGCTACCACTTAGCCAACATTTCAAACATTTTGTCTCATCATTATTTCTTTAATATCATTGCCAGACTCACTAATTGGATGCTTTGAATACGCCTTTACTTTGCCCTCGGGTCATTTCATCGTGCATTTACACTCTTCTTTACAACTGATGAAAACAAGCAGAATTTTTAATCTTCACTCCTTTCATGGCATTTCTTTTGCACTGGTGTCAGATAAATAACTCATCATTTTGAATTACAGACAATGTGGCTCACGATTTCTTACTAATTTTCTTAACAAAAAATATTGAATCGTCAATTGCAATTGCTCAAATTGCATTCAGATAAAGTGGCCTTTATTTTGCTATTTCATCCTCTCACAAACGCAAATAAAACTGGGAAATAATTTTCAGGAAAACAAGTGTGGACCCCTCCTATTACTTCTTGCTAAACAGACCTTGAAATAAAAGCCACTTCCCTGATGATATTCTCCAGACTTTTTACTTTATCCCCATGGTCCAGAATCTGGAAGTACTAGGAAACAGCTGTGCTATCAAAGCATTCCTGCACAGAGGTCTCAAACACATCAAAAATACCAAACTGGAACTCAATGTTCAGGAACATTATTCTCAGCAAGTACACCTCAAGCAACAATTAAAATTGCATTTTTTAAAATAGAAATGGAGGAATATTCCTATTTTAAAGGACCCAAAAAATTACTGAGCAGTCAGAAAATTGGGAAAAGAGAGTGGGTAGTAGCAAGTCCCTAGGAAGGCACTGCATACTACTAGGAGCAGCTGGACTTAAATGTAATGAAAATAAATAAAAAATAAAAAAAATACAGAATGTATTTGGGTGTTAAGGACATCAATTTTATTTTAATGATATAAATTTTTACCATAGGCATCTGGTGATGGTGATTAGCAGCAATTCCTTTTACCCTGAGGTGCAGGAAAATGTGTGTGTGCTTCTGGAAGGCAAACTGTATGGAGTTAAGGAATCTGGCTTCAAGGTGCCAAATAGATATTTTTTTTCTTAATCCATAATGTCCAAAGCATTAAGTAATCAGAAAAAAAAAAAAAAAAAAGAACTGGAATCAAATCAATTTTTTGAGACTGTATCAGTGCATTTGCCACATGTCCTTCTACCCTTATGTTATTTCTGCTACATTCTAGAGAAATATGCAATTTGAAATTAATAAAACCAAATCAAGATCATAGAAAAGGAGGATTTAATGGAATTCACCTATTAACAGATCATTCAGTCAGTGATTTTCTGTAACTGAGCGTCTCAAAACCCATATTTAAGTTCACAGTTTGGAAAGGACCTCTGGAGGTCTGTTATTCATCCAACTCAAAGCAGTGTTAGCTACCAGGTCATACGGGTGGCTCAGAGTTTTGTCCAGGTTGACCTTGAAAACCTCAGGTATGAGGTCTGTGAAGTGTCTCTGGACAACCTGCTCCATTGCCTACTTGTCCTCAGGTGTCAGATACAGATCAAACAGGACAGATCCCAGGATCTGTCATCCTCATCAATATTCCACTTGTTAATGGCCTGCGGTTAGGGTAGGATGAACTGCATCACTCTCTCAGCTGAACCATCAAGTCAGTTTTGGACGACCATCTGAGCCGTAAAACTGTGATTTGAACACAAAAATATTGTGGAGGAAAGTGTCAAAAGCTTTGATAAAGTCAAGGAAAATGGAATTTTAATGAGCACTTCTGCTATGAGGAAAGGCTGAGAGAATTGGGATTGTTCAGGCTTGAAAAGAGAAGGCTCTGGGATGACCTAATTGTGGCCTTCCAGCACCTGAAGGGAACTGACAAGGAAGATGGAGAGAGGCTATTTACAAGGGCCTGGAGTGACAGGACAAGGGAAAATGGATTCAAACTGACAGAGAGTAGGTTTAGATTAGATTTTAGGAAACAATTCTTCCCTGTGAGGGTGGTGAGGCCCTGGCACAGGTTGCCCAGAGAAGCTGTGGCTGCCCCATGCCTGGAAGTGCTCAAGGCCGGTTTGGATGGAGCTCTGAGCAACCTGGTCTAGAGGAAAGTGTCCCTGCCATGGTTGGAACTAGAATATCTTTAAGGTCCCTTCCAACCCAGGCCATTCTATGATTCTATATCTGCTACACTTCCTTAATTCACAGACCAAGGCGTTTTACCTTAGAAGGGAATCAGACTGGTTAGGCATGATTTACCCTTTGTACATCCATGATTGCTCCCCATCACTGCATTCTGCTCTATATACAGGAAAATACATTCCAAAGTAGATTCCTTCGCGGGACTGAAGTGCAGAGCAGCCTGCAGCTCCCTGGGTGGATTACTCGGCCATGTTTTGAAATGAATGTGACATTTACCTTCCCCCATTCGTCAGAAATGTCCCTGCGATTTCCATGCTCTTCCAAATGTGACAGTGGCTTTGCAAGGACCTTGACCAGTTCTGCCATCACCTTTGGATGATTCCATGGACTTGTGCTCGTCAAGTTATCCCTGATTGCATCTTCACCCACTGCTGTTTCACAGCTGCACAACAGCCATTTTATTGCACTAAAGCCTCCCAGGATTTCAATGGAACACATGCAACAATTCATCCTTTAACACTCCTGTATTTCCTGCATCTTCTTCTTGTAGCATAGCTGGCCATAAATAGGTATCCCCCTAATCACTGAGCTGTGAGTAGACAGTGGGAGGATTTAGCTACACATGCCATGAGAAAGCTGATAAACTTTTTTAAATACTAGAATTTGTGGAGAAAAAAAGCATTAAAATATCTTTCACTACAAAATGGTGTTTTTAAGCAGGGCTTCAGAGAGCAAACACCCCAAATTTCAAGTATTCCTACTAAAAAACATGTGCACACAGACACTGTAGTAAACGAAAAGGAAGAGAAATAACTGTTCAATACTGTTCTATGATAGGAGAACAATCTGAGCAATTTAACACCAAATTAGCTACTAGAAGAACCCAGTAGTTAATTCCTTAGAGACCAAACGAGAGGGGAGATGTAGCAATTATTCTATACAGTCATCTTTAAATAGATCTGAAAAGCATTACTAATGTCTAAAGTGATTTTTTTTTCATTTTTGTGTAAAGAAATGTTGCGTAAGAAATTATATTTCTCAGCACCCTGAGATGTATTATAGAGCCTTAAAGAAACCTAGGACAGAATAAAAATCTTTTTACACCACTAAGCACAACAAGCACAGTTCAAGCTGGCAACCTTCAGAGCCCTCTTGACAGTCACTACTCCTTCAGAATCTGGAACTAAATTAGGAGATTGTTCAGATGGCACAATGATCCAAATATTTCCGCTCTGCTCAACACTTCAGAGGATGCATTTTTGTCTAGAATAAAGTTAAAAACATTAAATATTTTACAAACAAAGTGAAAAAGGTTTCCTTTAATGCCTTGTTAAATGTAATAATTCTACATCCTTCCTGACACGCTAATCTGTGTGATTTATTATGGTAGGGAAGACAAACTCAGAGAAATGGAAAGAAATCCCAACAGCAAATTTGTGCTAAGTCCACTGTTATCATACAAAGATAAGAGTTTTTCCTAAGGAGTCTGTCTACAGTGAGATAGGTTTGCTTTAAAATTTAATATCAGCTTTTACGACTGAAAGAAAAAACTGAAATAAAACATGAGCATAAATGAAAGAAATTATACAAAAATTACTATAATTATGAGCATCAAAGTTATTTATCAAAACTCCATCTTCTTTATGCTAATTATTTTCCCAACAGATTATTCTGAATAGGATGAAGCCATCTCAGTCATGAAAGAAAACTAGTGTTTTCCTGTTCCCTGATAATTAGTCATTCATATTTAGATAGCCTTCATTCACTGCTGCACAGGTGCCTCAACCTTTGCCACACAACGTGGAGCTGTATTTAAAGAAATACTCTTTGAATACTTCTATAGGAATAATAGAAAACTGTATTAACAGCTTAATCGCCCTGCTCTCTCCAAACAAGAGATCTGTCATGAGAAATTCATCTTTTTTTTTTTGTCAGAAACATGCACAAAACAGTTCTGACACTAAAATATGACAACGTTGTATCAGCAAGCCTGCTTCAGCAGCCCTGCTAATTTAACACCCTATTCAGCAGATATTTAATTTCCGTGGCTGTTGGCCATGAAGTTTCAGTGAACTTCTATAGGTTGGCACCTGCAAAGCTTAATTCCAATTCCATAAACATAAATTCCTGCCTCCCTCACTGCAGATATGTTAACTGCTGACTCTGGCTGTGACTCTCCAGCATGTCCTATTCCCATAACTATATATAGCAGTCAGCATTACATGTCCATCAGAAATATGAACTGATGTTTGGATAGACCACAAGGAATGACATATTAGTGGGAGGAAAATCAATTAAGAATAATGGAAATACAGGTGTGCTCAGAGGTGTTGAAGCTGAAAAGGCTCCCTGATCAATGTATTCCCATCTGAAAAGGTTATTTACTTAAGGCTACAGTAAGTGGATATTAGAAAAAAAATCCTTTACTGTGAGGGATGTCCCATCCCTGGAAGTGTTCAAGGCCAGGTGTGACAGTGCTCTGAACAACCTGGTACAGGAAGGTGTCCCTGCCCATGGCAGGGGGGTGGAACTAAATAATCTTTAAGGTTCCTTCCAGCCCAGGCCATTCTGTGATTATGATTGTCCCATGAGCCAGGATCTGCTAAAGGAGAGGTACTGTCGGGGTGCTACAGTGCCTCAGTAATAATGAACTTTACTCTTCCACTGACGCTGATTGGTGCACCAAGAGTGGTTTAGGCTAGACAGGGAGTTTACAAAAGATTCAATAGGGGAAGAATGCTTCTGAGCGCCAGGATGTCTGGTTGTGCCATCTCAGCCACAGAACAACTCGAAATTTCCAATCTGAGTGATTTTAATCAGAAATCGGCTAAGCTGAACAGCACAATTCAAACTATCATAATATACCTTGTTCATACGATAAAAAATATTCTTTTCACTATTTTGTCTAGCTCAGGATTAAAAGCTAATGAAATAACCAGTGAGATAGCAGTCTGATATTTCAATAAGTTTTTTACTTAAATAAGCATCATCCACTAATAGAAAATTGTCAATTGTCATCACCAATGACAACTGATAATTGTCATCATTACTTTCAGTAAAAAAAAAAAGAAATCATTATCTGTATCACTGCAAATACATAATGTGAATGAGCAGATCAGGCCAATTTGCAAGGCCATGGGAAGAGTTACATGAGGTTATCACCAGATCACATGGACTGATCTACAGGGGTGCTCCCAGTTCAATGCTGCCAGTTCTTTGCAGTTTTGAAGGCCATTAAAAATATTTAAAAATGTTAAAATAATAAAATAAATATAATTGTTTTTTTGCTGGAATTCATAAAAAGAATTTGTACTATTTATTTAATCTGGATTCTTAGATTCTGTTAGGTCTGTTCAACAATGTGTGCATAGTACAAGTTTTATGGTAGCAGAGATATCTAAATGAGCTTGAAAACAAACTGATATGAAATCTAGAAACTACCTCACTAAAGCAGGAAATTTGGCATGGTCTAATTAGCCATGTTGAAACCAAAAAATGACACTGGTCAATTCATGCAGCTGAACTTTCATAGTGAAACATCACTGCAAATACCTTTATTTCAGGTGACCCAAGACGGCACCATTCTGAGTGGTCAGAGAAGTCTCAAATTAACAAAACTCCCCCAGCCTTAAAGCCAGGATAAAGAACTCCATGAATTACTGCTTTTGCTAGTAAATATTAAAAGGGATTTATGTGCTGTTACTAAAGTGATCTGGTTTGATCTCCTTAAAGAAAGGATATAGTTTCTGACTATACTTCTTTTTATTATTCTGTTAAACAGCAGGATCATTTGCATTTGATTCCAAAAGATTATTGTCACAGAAGATCTGCACTTCCTTCTTGACCATCACCCCAATGCCACATGGCTGGCTGCTGGAAGTTAAATGACCAGCAGAACAGGAGCAGGAGTGCAGAGAGCTGCACACCAGGAACGTTGAATCTATACTGGCCTCTAGAAGTTGTTTGTCTCTCCATTTTGGCCAGGGCACACTGCCTTGCCAAAAGCTGGTTTTCCACCTGAAACTTCTCACTGACTGGTTCTGTGGTGGTTTGACCTTGGCTGGCTGCAAAGTACCCACCAAAGCCATTCTATTCCTCCCCTCGTCAACTGCACAGGGGAGAGAATAAGGACAGAATAAATTTTTGGGTCTAGATAAAGGACAGGGAGAGATCACTCACCAATTAATGCCATGGGCAAAACAGACTCAACTTTGGGAAATCAATTTAATTTATTACCAATCAAATCAGAGTAGGGTAATTAGAAATAAAAGCAAATCTTAAAAAAGCACCTTCCTCCTATCCCCTGCCTTCTTCATAGAGTCAACTTCACTCCCGATTTTCTCTACCTCCTCCCCCACAGTGGCACAGGAAGATGGGGAATGGGGCCTGGGGTCAGTTCATCCCAGGTTGTCTCTGCTGCTGCTTCCTCTACAGGGGGAGGATTCCCCACAGTCCTTCCCTGCTCCAGTGCTGAGTCCCTCCCATGGGAGACAGTCCTCCATGAACTTCTCCAACTAAAGTCCTTCCCATGGGCTCCAGTTCTTCATGAAGTGCTCCAATGTGGGTCTCCCATGGGGTCACAAGTCCTGCCAACAAACCTGCTCCAATGTGGGCTTCCCATGGAGTCCCACAGCCTCTCTTGTGCATCCACCTGCTCTAGAGAAGGGTCCTCATGGGCTGCAAGTGTATCTCTCCTCTATCATGGACCTCCACAGGCTGCAGCTGCATCTCTACCATGGTCCTACTGTACTGGCTTCAGGGGGCTTGCACAGCAGACTTCTTAAACAGTGAGGGAAGGCAGGAGTTAAATAAGCACAGTGTGTAAGGTATGGAGAAAGCAATCAGGTTTAAAACAGAAAATTCAAGACGCTTCATGGATTTGATGAATAATATAGGTATCATTGAAATAGATATTCCCAGATAAAATGGAATTTGAAGTTCATTACTCTAAATCACTAATGAAATTGAAAACTGTAACATTTTTATTATATTAACTTTAATTGGCAATCCAATTTTCCCAAAACCTGCCAATCTTCTTGTCTATGCACAGTAGCTTGCCTTTATTTCAGTCTCAACAAGAAAGCTCAAACTGCCCTTGCACTGGTTAGCCTGGAAGAATATCTTAGGACTCTGTGATCCCCACGATGGTTAATCTAGGTGAATGCCTCTGCATCGTGGATGTCACGTGGCTGCTATTTAGTCAATAACTGTACAGCCAGTTATAGTTTGTAGATGTACCTGCAGTCAAAGTGCATCAGTCTTGAGTACATGTACAGCCCATCGCCTTGTTCCACCGAAATATTGTATGCACCTGCTCAGGAACTGCAGCTTTATTAATGAGAATATTGAAGTGCATGTCCAAGGGACCCTTCAAAGCTAAGTGCATATCCCAGTCCTGACTGCTGTCATTGATTGAGAAATCTGTATCTTGACCCAGGCTCTGTCAGAATTCCAGGATCTTTGAGCTGGTGAACCTCACTGTGGCTGAGTTCTGTGCCGTGAGCTGTGCCTTGACCACAGATCCGTCTCATACGGCATCACCTCAGGGTTCCCAGCATGAGAAATAAGATTTTCTAACTGCTATCACCTTTTTTTGGGCTACTAATGAATAGTTATCTGCATTGTGAGTGCATTTCTTACGGGATGTGAAAAGAACTGGCACCTCCTCAGGGCAAAACATCTCCTGAGCTTCGCTCTGTGCACACAAGAGCAGACCTCTGCCTCTGTGCTAGTAACCTGAAGTAACCTGACTGCAACAGAAATGTGCTGCCTTTTTTTCCAGCCCTCCTACATGGCATGATGGACTCTGACAGTGAACTGCATCTCCACAGCACACTTCTGAGCAGTACCCACGGTAATAAGAAACTGTGGCAAGGAGCACAGCGGGATATTTTTGGAATCGGGGAAACCCCTCCATTTTCCATAAGGCAATAAAATACACTACTGCTTGCACTTCAGTGAAAAATTCACAACCAGGCCTTCAGTCTTTTTTTTTTTTTTAACTACTGGAAAATGAACAGCATGCTGAAGCTCCATTTTAACTGGTTTTCTTCATTAATTTGGCCTCATTTCACAAATGCAGACTGCTTGTGCCAAGCTTTTATACACTGCTTTTACTTTCCCTCTCCAGTGTGCCAGTAAAAGTGTTTTTCACCTGAAGTCTTATATTTATTACTTTTGGTGTCACTTAGAGGAATAAATCTATCATGGAGCAAAGTGCAAGTCAATAAAGTAATGTACATGTACCAGAAAAACTTTTTACCAGCTAAGGTAGCTAGTATGTTACAGAAAATAGAATTTTTTGAAATATACTGTAAGGTAATATTCTTAACTGTAGCTGTAAATTCTGCAGTGAACCAATAAAACTGCGCTTTTATGCTCTAATAAATGTCAGGTTTAAATATCTTAGGATGCCTTGGCCTGTTTTAACCTCATCCCTATAGAATTGCTCCTTTGAATTAAATGGAAAATACACTTTATCAATTTTTCCTTCAAAAAATAAATTTTTAAAAAAATCTGGATTGTTTGTAGGGCTTCCACAGAAAATCTGCAATGAAGACCTCTATATACTAATAGCTCCAGACTCACTAAAACTATACGATTACATAAAACAATGACCCAGAGGGGAGCTATAGAAGTAAAATAGATATCCACAGCCACTTAAGCTGTGTATCTTCTCCTGTTCTTCTGGATGGCTCAGCACAAGCCAGAATGATCCGTGCTCAGGCCAGAACCTTACCTTAATGGAGCCATCCTTTGGCTACCTAATGCAATTGGCAGGAAGGTTTCACTCTTTTGTTTTTTTTTTTCTCCAAATGGTTTGCTGGGAATTTGAAGAACCCAGACAGTAAAGGGATACATTTGGTGGACTTATCTGTCAGTGTGTGGGCTGAGTGTTTGGCTAGACAACGCTCAGGCTGGCTTCTGTCAAAAATTTTGACGGAACCATCAAGCTGTCCATGGGAACAAAATACCATCTGCAGCGGGCATTACGAGTGCACTAAAAAATAGGCAGATGAACAGGCATACATGTGTATTCGTGAAGTAAACTGCATGGCAGTATGAAAAGCAGAAAAGGCCTTGGCTCTGCGCAAGCCCTGCTCAGCAATAACAAAAATATCTCTGTATTATCCGCTCTGTGTTCAGCACAAACCCAAAACACAGCCCCACAGCAGCCTCTGTGGGGAGAAAATTAACTCTAGCCCAGCCAAAACCAGCACAAACTCTGAGAGTTTTCTTTAAGATAAGGAATGGTATGCAAGACTTGGGTATGGCAAATAGCTTCTCTCAGACAGGCCATATGGCCCTGCCACACCACAGTGATTTCAGGATGCTGGGTGCGCTGTGAATCGGTAACTTTCGGATTACATTTGCTCAGTTCACATGCAAAACAGTGTTTTGTTTGGATTTTATTACCAGCAGTTCTGTCAGAGCATGCTTAAATCTGAAAGCCAAGCTACTTTTTCTTCCCAGCTCATGAATTTTCCAGTAGAAATGAGGTCTCTGGTGGCCTAATTTCACCCCAGCTCAACCTGGTACTAGTCTTGTCCTTAATAAGGGCTTCAATCTGTGCAATTTTACAGAAAGTGTGAGAGATCAGGAGATTACACATATAAAGACAAATATGTTATGGCAAAAGAACTGACAAGCAGATGTAAACCATTCTCTTTTTGGATTGGCACAACAGCAGGAAAGAAAGAGGAAACCACATACCTGGCAACACTCGCTCCCTTTGGATGTGCAACAGGAACACTCTGATAAAGCAAAATCAGAAGTCTTTTTCCCCAATCACTCTTCTGACAATTTCAGAATTACACCAATTTTGTGCAGTTTGACTGTGATCTGTGCACATTCATCCTGGTTTTTTCTAGAGTGTTTAACACAGCACCTCTTTTAGTACTGAATGTATTTTTTTGCTGTTATCATTTCTAGTTCTTCTGAACCCTCCATTTTTTTTCAGATTGAGCTTATTTGTGCAAATGGCATGCTGCACATGGTCTGTAAGTACACTATATAATTATTAAAAAAAAAAATTAAAATTCTTTTCACTGGTTGGTGTTATGGTAAGAGTTGAGATATTGCAGTGATTACACGTGAAAATATTTAGCAGATAACTTATGAATCTTAAATATTGAGATTTTGTAACATTGAAGACAATAGAAAAACAGAACTGTTTTTACTGTGTTATCTACCAGCTGAAGAGGTTGTCAAGATTTCCAAGTGCCTGATGATGTCCAGTGACACAGCTCCGAAGACTAATTACCAGCCAACCCAAAAGGCAGAAGAAAGGAGATGATTTTCTCTTTGAGGAGAAATGAGGCAGGCTAATTTGCAGAAGAAAATTTATCAACAGAGAGTATTCTGCTCTGATGTTCTGCTTTGACTGTGGCAGTGAAGCACAATATCCTAGCAAAGACAATACAGATAAACCACTACTGATAAAATAGAAGCAAAAAGATCCTCTCTGCAGGCAGATACTCATCAGCCCTTTGCTGGAATGATTTGTGCTCAGCATTATTATTTGTGCTGCTCAGCTGCCCAGAAGCTCTGATCGTTGTTGTTACCGCCTTTGCTAGGATGATCCAGAAGGAAATCCTGCCTGCCTCGAATCAGATGCTTCTTTTAAAAGAAAACACTGATATAAGAGCGGTACTGTCAACTTCACTTTGTTGATTGGGATCTGAAGTACTGCTAGATACATTCCAGGATGCTGGAAAAGCTAGAAATTAAGCCCATCTCAAAGCCTGGCCACAGTGACAAAACTACTCTTTCTTATCATTGGACAGGACAAGGGGGAACGTTTTCAAGCTTAAAGAGATTAGGTTTAGATTAAATATTAGGAAAAAATTCTTTACTGTGGGGATGGCAAGGTGCTGGCAGAAGGTGCCCAGAGATGATGTGGCTGCCCCACCCCTGGAAGAGTTCAAGGCCAGGCTGGATGGGGCTCTGAGCAACCTGGTCTGGTGAAAGCTGTCTCTATCCACAGCAGGAGGGTTGGAACTAGATGATATTTAAAGTCCCCTCCAACCCAGGCCATTATCAGTAATTGTGTTGGGTTGAAATGAAATAGGAGCTTTGGGCAGTATCCCTGAGCAAATTTAAAACAATAAAGAGAAGAGAAGGTCAAAACCTCTCTGCTGAGCACAACAAAGATGTATAACAGACCCTCAGGACCTCAGCATGTGCTGCAGTTCCAGGGCACCCTTCACTGTACGTGAAGGGCAGTCTGACCCAGCACCAGCAATGGGCCATTCTGCCCTGTGCCTGGGAAGCTTCTGAAGAGCTGCAGCACAGATCTCTGAGAAGTAGACACACATTCCTACTCTTCATTTCAACCCCCAGGCTCCTGGCTGTGTTCCCTTAGAAACAAACCTAAGGCTAAAAGTCTTCCAGAAAAGGGCTACATGCGCTACTTATCAATCTCAGTGTAATTTTAGTTTCGCACAGGATTTGTCCTTCCCACCTTCCTGCAGCTTTGTGTTTAGTCTTTGTCATACTGTTGTCACCTGAAATTGGCCACTGGCAAGAGTAGAGGCTCAGAAATGGTCATTCTGGGAGGAAAAAGTTCCCTTGTTTTGATTTTCTTAGTAGGTGACTCCACTGCAGCATTCAGTTTCACATTAAATACTTTCCTTATGAACTAGAAGTAAGGCATTACTGATCAGATCTGAAATGAAAACAAACCCCTGTGTTTTTACATTTGCAATGCTCTTACTGCAATTATTGGTCTGGAGTCTTCTCATTTACATTTCATTTTAGGACTTGCAGGTAAAAAAATTAGTCTATTCCTCCAAAGGGAAAATTCTGTTTTCTGATCAAGTCTAGTTAAATGGTCAAAATTAAATCCACAGCATGCAGAGAAGCCTGTGTTCCAGAAAAGCACCTTCTCTAACTCCAGTGCTTTTCATGACCATTTAGTTCACCTTTGTTCTCTTCCTCTATTTCACGCAGATGACGTGAGTAATGGTTATTATATTAGCTCTGGTACCATGAATGCTGCAGCAGACTTACAGCATAATTCTCTTCCTCCTTAGGGAATTGATATTTTTATTCGCAGCACAAGAAAACCTAGTCTGTGGCCAGAATATTTTTTCCTTATTTCTGTTTCTTTATTTGGTGTTTTGATGCAATAAATTGATTAGATCGACTAGCCAGTAGTTTCATAATCCTGTTCTGAGCCTATCAGAATTAATTACTGTTCACATAATACTATTCAGGAAGTATGCTTTAAAAAGCAGAGTACTCATTATAATTTTCAAGGATGCCATCCACACGGTATAATTGCCAGCAGTTGTGGACATGGATACTTGCACATTCCAAACGGGCAGCACAGCTTGCAGGTGGGATGTCCAGAAATGCCACAGGGTGCAATGTGTGGCTCTGTGTGAGGTTCTTCTCCCTCATCAGATCCAATTTCACCTGCCCTGGCTGCAAATATCAGTGTTAAGTCATTGTTAAACAGCTACAGAAAGGGTCTGGGTCCAGTGAAATGGGTAACAGCATTAACTGGCTTCATGACACCACGTGCCAGGTGTGCTCACTTTCCAGTCCCAACATAGTCTGGTCTTCAACACAGTCCTTTGCAAAAGACTTGAGACAGTCTTGATCCAATAATCCAAAGTTAATAAAAAAGGCATGGGAAAGTGTATCTGTCTGGAGACCACTTTAGCAGCTTGTTTGCTGTTTGGTAAACATTTCTCAGCACTCACAACAGAAGCAATTTGATAGTTGCACTTACAGACTGCAAAACTGGGCTTTATGTCCATCTTGTCCAGCTTATTTTTGATACTGCACTTTTACCTGCTCTGTCCCCCCACAAAAGAAGAGGAAAACCTCAGATTTTGTTAGTGCACAGATACAAGCAGCTTCCATCAAGAACTTACTAGCACACCCAAAACATCTTTAGGAAGGCCACATTTATTGCCGAGGTCAGTGGTGAAGGGTTTTCTCTCACTCTAATCTGTCTAAGCCCTAAAAGTCAGCCAGTGATGACTCAAGTCCTGTCTATTACAACAGCCTCACTGAGCTTCTCAAGTTTATCAGTGGATCAAAGGAGCATCTGAGGTACTTAAACACTGCAAAATTCTGAACGTGGCATCCATGGCATTTCTATGAATGATTCCTTACTGTCCTGGATGCAGAGATTGGGCAGAGCTTAGTGCTATGTGGGCAGAGCCGAGTGGAAAACACAAGGCTTTGGGGTGACCTGATTGCAGTCTTCCTGTACCTGAAGGGAGCTTACAAAAAAGATTGGAGAGACTATTTACAAGGGCCTGAGGGATAGAACAAGGAGGAATGGCTTCACGCTGAAAAAGAGCAGGTTAGGATTAGATATTGGGAAGAAATTCTTTACTGTGAGGGTGATGAGGCCCTGGAACAGGGTCCAGAGAAGCTGTGGCTGCCCCATCCCTGGAAGTGTTCAAGGCCAGGCTGGATGGGGCTCTGAGCAACTTGGTCTGGTGGAAGGTATTCCTGCCCATGGCAGGGGGTTGGAACAAGATGTTATTTAAGGTCTCTTCCAACCATTCCATGATTCAATGGGGATTCTATGGCATCAAGGTGACATTTGGAGAAGGATATTCTTCATCAAAATACAAAGTCTGGAAGAAAACCAACATTTATACTCCTTTGTCACTTTTGTTTTGCACCCTGCATCTGCAGTGATACACATGAATGCTGCACACCTGAAGAGCTCCATAGCTCTGAATGACTGAAATGCATTAACAGCACTGGAAGGGCTAAGGCATACAAATCATTGTTAAAGGAAAAGTGGTTGCCACAGCACTGGGATAGAGCTAAATGTGATCTTCAGAGGCTATTAAGTTAATGCTGTATCATATCGAACAAAGTAAAGTTGGCCACTGATGATTCATGTCCTTTCCACCACAGCTTAATAAATGGATACAGAAGTTATATTGATTTTCATGGATGAGCAAGTAGATCTGAAATCTGAAAACCTGATGAAATATAAATTATGGAATATGGACCACGTGTGATGATCTCATAACCGAGTGAGAAGTCTATCACTTGAAGAAAGTATGCTAAACTGCAAAGGGTTATTTTGACACACTATCACAATAGGTGTGTTTTTTCTTTCTTTTTTTTTTTTTAATACAGTTTGTCAGACTTCTCGTTGTTTCCATTAGGATTCTCTGAAGCCTTGACTAGCTGCAGAAAGCTCTAATGTGGAATACCTAGTTTGTCATAAAGTGGAAAGTATTAATGGGAAAGTAGCAATGTGAAAAGGGCAAGTTCAATCAATAGCACAGAATGAAGAAATGTGAAGAAAAACTAAGTTTTGTTGTTTTTAAAATGAGAACTTGACAATCAGCTTCCAGATTCATTGTAAATAGAATCATGAGGTAAAAATTCATTTTACCAGGGATTTCCTACGAAATGGTTTCCTCTGGATTTACTTTGTGGAGGATTTCAACCATTATAGTTCCACAGATTAATGCTTCCAACAAAGATTTATTCCTATAAAATCTATTTTCTTTTTCATAACGCAGAAGGGAAACTTCTTGAACTTGTAACTCAAATACACTTTAACCAAAATTAAGAACTTTTCCAAAGTAACTTTTGCCAGCTTGTACTGGAACTGTGAAAATATTTGGTTTACTAAAGGCTGAAGATGGAAGCACACCCTCTTGGTTATTTTTCTGTGCTCTACATGGTCAGGTCAAAAATATTAAACAAGGGAATACTGAATCATCAGAAATGTTACTGTACAGGTTATTCAGAGGTCAAGAAGATGCAAAAGGGAGTTTTCAGTCCTTGTGTTTCCTGATGTCTGCAAATTAGTTTGAAAAGTCAATGAGGACCTTTTTGAGCCTTTTAAAATAGAGGATGTTCTCCTTAAGCTCATTGCTCATGTTTCACTGTTTTAGTTCTTTTCCCTTCCTGCCTTGGAGGATGGCAGTATAGGGACACTCTAGGAAGCAGCAGTGGGACAACGATTCTTGCCCAGTTTTTATCAGCAATATTTTTTGACTATTAGTATTATTTTTTAAATAAAATTTTGTCCACGACCTTCTTCACATTAACAACAGAGGAATCCACCCCACTCCAGAAGGACACATCATGTGGCTCAAAAGCACGCCAGATATAGCTCCATGAGGTCATGGCAGCCTGGGAATGTGTGCTAGATGTTTGGGAACTGCTCTGTGACATCATGTCCATCAAGATCAATAAAGCCCCTAAAGAGATACTGAGTTGGTATCATTTGTGGAAAGAGGATTCCAAAGTCTTGGGTCGTTGAAGTCAGCAGCAAGCACCTGCTGCATGGTCCTCAAGGCAAGAAGGGCAAGGTCTGTGACACACATGAGATGAGAACAGGATGCTTTGAGATTTTTCAGTTTTTGTTTATAACATCTGGATCAGAAAAACTAGATTTAAGGCGTTCAGATACTCAAAACTTCCAAATTTCAGCTCCTGTAACAGACAGAAGAACCTCTCATTCCTAGCCTCTGTGTTTCAAGATGGAAAACAATTTTCATGTGAGTGGAAAACTAAGGAAGAACATTTAAAGAGAGACAAGAAAACCGACATTTAAAGTAAAGATTGATTTCCAGTGAGATATTCCTATAGCAAAGCTGTTGCAAGTTCTCAGAGATACCTTGTAGTTATTTTAATTTCCTTAACACGTTTAAGATAATGTTAGAAATAAAGTGCCTTACTGCATGTGTAATTTATCTCATACCTTTTTCTGATGTTTTTAACAACTAGACAAGAACAATTATTTCCTGAGTTAATTCAGCACCACAACATACCCGTAGCCAACTAAGACCACTAATTCTATCACAGTCCCCATGCATCTACTTGGCTGCAATTCCGTAGTCCATCTTACTAAAAACACTCTCAGGTTTTGCATACTAGGCAGCTGGAACAGCCACAAACACTAAGATGTTTTGCATTTAATGATTTAATCAATTTTACTCCCTGGTCTCTCTCTACAGAGAGGAATTGCGAGCAACAAACATCGGTGGAGTAGAAGTTGGGGCAATAAAGAGGGATAAAAGGGAGGTAAAGCAGCATCAAAAGAGATCATGATGCACTGGAGTTATCTCCATGAGTGGGAAATTTGCTTCTAACTTGAAGAATAACAAATATTTAAACATGAAAACAAGAAAAATCGAGGATAAAACCGGATGGTTCTGTTAGGAGTTGGATTGGTCAATTTGAGTGCAAGACAGGAGACTGGCCTCATGCAAAAATCTAGGAAGAAGGGAAAGGAGAATCTACAAAGAAAGAAGAGGAAAATAGCCTGATATTCGTATTTTTTGGAAAATATTTATAAGGAGGAATAAGAAAGTAATAGTTGTACACTTACAGATGCAAAGACACTTTCCTGCCCCTCCCCTGACCCCAGCAGGCACACTCTTAATCTTTTAATTACTTGTTTAGCTTTATTTCCCCGCCAAAAAACCCAACTCGACCCAACCCAACAATCCAAACACCTAAAAAAGACACAAGTACCTCCCCCTGATCACTTGGCTAAAGTTAAGCTAGGAAGATTCGGCAATCTAACATTCCTGATTGTATCAGATATGCCTCTAGAACTCTTTAAATTCCAGCAAAAAGATGGATACATGCACCACATGGCATGATCGATGTTCTTTTCCCTTTTATGGCTGAAGTAGCTTGTACAGAACATAGGAATTAGTAAGTTTTTGCATTATTTGTGACAGATAAACTCATGCTTACAGCACTTGATTGTTTTATAGATATCATCACTCTACTTCAGTTGTGAGGAATATTATGCTCTAATATATACACACATGTAGAATATGCACTAACATGTATTACTATATAACTACATATGTGTCTATATAATATGTATTCTCTGATACTTGACACATTTTCATCTCCCTTAAACTAAATATTAAAAAAAATTAGTTTTCAAACTTTTTCTCCTGTTGAAGTAATCCCAATTAATCAGCAACTTCAAAAGAACAGATATTTTGTCCGTAATGTGAGCTTTCAAAGATGAATGAAAAGGTTTTCTGTTGTTGCTTGTAAGTATAGTTTAAATTCTCGTGAGCAGTTCTACCACTCTGATGCTTCCAAAGCTAAGCTAATAGACACCAAAGGCTGACTCTATTGTAACTTTTAGCCTTTATTCTTCTGTTTTACTGTTATTATTTAATTTTGATTTTGCTGATCTATGGAAAGTAACTAGCTTTTATTGTTAGTTAAGTGGTATTTTTACCTCATCAAAGTCCTTGTTAGCAAGATTTTGTTAAAAAAGAAAATCCAAACACATTCAGAGATTCTGACCTTTGCTTGGGAAGATGATCCAAAAAGGTTAAGAGTAATCCTTAATTTTCTCACCTGTGGAACTGTCCATATGGTGGAAGCTTTGTTGGCAATACTAAGTCAGCGGTTTCATTACATCCATTCCCTAATATCTGAGTTGTTCTACAGCTTGTTTGCAAAACCGAAGGCAAGGGTTTTCACTAGATACAGAAGAATAGCCTGGTGACTCCGAAAAAAAATAACAAGCATTGAAATCAGTTTTCTGCAGCAAATTTCTTCCAAGAGGACATGAAGCAATTTCCATCCCATCTCATTGATACTACCTGTCATTTGATGTTCAACTCTGGGAAGCTGAAGGCATTCCAAGTTTGGAAACTCACCAAGCCATGGGTCAGTTTGTGCAATATAGTGTTTGACAAGAATCATTTTAATGAGCAGATATCCTTAAGGTATGCTACATGTTTAAAGTCAGAAGATGCATTGCACAAGCTTATTACGTAGAGCTTTTGTTGTACCAAGTGCAGCCAGCACTCTTGAAGTGCCAGTGTTTGTTCTTACTCAGGTTTACTTAAGACAAAGTCCCTCAGATGTTTGTTTTTGCAGCAGTATCCTGGGGAGTATATCCTTTTGCAATAAAAATAACCTTTGTCAAATGTTCTTAAGGAACAGAATCGTCTCTTCTTCTATAAAGCTATGTATATTCTTTTCCAGGCTGTTACTAATCTAACTTTTCATATAGGAATTTTTATGTCTTTAATTTCTAGATTTCTTTTTCTGATAGAGATTCCATTAATTCTCCTTCCTTGAACAAAACCTTCCACCTTTGAAAGAACAGAAGCTTTAATTCAACAACGTAGTCTCAGGTGATTATTCAGTCTTCTCTGCAAAGATGAAGTAAAATCTACTGATTAGACTTTCTAGAGAGGATGATTTTTCTTTTTTATTTCATGCATGTTTTCTATTAACCTAGCTCATGCAGGGTATTTTATGTGGATTCACTTCCCCCCTCCCCAAGTGCACTTCAAGAAGTTGCAGGGATAAGGGGATGGAAAGGGGGAAAACAGAACAGTTTCAGAGCAGTAGCATGTTCAGAGGGTGTCAGTTGCCAAAGTTCAGCTTTGGACAGAAGCATGAAAGCTAAGTCTTCAGAGTTCTTGGCATCCCTAACCTTGATTAAACCTCATTGGGAATGCGAGAGCAGTAGTTATAACTGGCACTCCTGCTTCTGCAAGGTAGGGAGGACCACAAATAGCTTAGCTCATGGAAAGAGGTACCAGTATGTGTCCAGAAGAAAATGAATTCTCTTTCCTGCTGAATCAGCCACCTTATTGCTGCAGAGCTGAATTAGCAACAATTGACATCTGCAACTGAATTAAGCCCAGCTCTCCAGGAATTAGAATCCTGAAACAGCAAGGGGTCACTGCCACCCTGTTACCACCATCTGAAATACTCAGAGTTATGAGGCCATGGTAGCTCTCCCTATTGAAGGCAGATCTATGATGGAGCAATCCCCTGAGGCATAGGTAGTGTCGCATCTGGAAAACCCCACCATTTGTTCGAGACAACAAATCCATGGAGGTCACTGGTTTAGTGTTACATGCTAGATTAGAATGGCAATATGACATTTGGGACAGTTTCTTCCACAGCTTCAGCATCACAGGTCATTTGCTCCCAGTCAGAGAATTAGATCATGTTAATAATGAGCCACACTGTCTAGTCTTTCAAATGAAATGCTAAAAGGCCAGTAAACGAGGCAGTGTAGGGTATGAATGAAAGGCAATGGTCTTGCTATGCTGAGCATTTTCCATAATTTGCATTTTAAAGTTTACGTGTGCTTGACCTAACAAGTTTACGCTTGTAGGTTTTGCCTAATTTGCATCTAGGTAGCAGCTAGACTCTAGTTTTTCTCCACCCCATCCTCTTCCTCTTTCTCAAGTTATATTCATACAAGCTACCCATTTTCATTACCAAAACCCTTCACTTTTAAACTCTTCCGATACACAAAAAATCCCAAATGTACATGGGTCTGAAACACTGACTGCTCAGACAGAAAGGCTGAGATCCGTCTGCCTTGGGACCCAGTCACCAGCAGCTGAACAAGAAAGAGTAGGGCAGGAATCTGCTCATTACCTCTGATGCTTCCAGCAAGGGGCAGCTTTGGGGAGCCTCTGGTTTGCAGAACTTGTGGTTAGAACAAAGCCAGAGCTGTGAAGGACTGTTTTGTGCAAGAAATGTGTTTGTATGTGGGAATGAAGAAGAGAAAGGTAGGAGGGCAGCAGCACCTAACCATTACTCTTCAGCACCGAAGCCTGAGAATCAGGATGAATCCTTCTTGTAGAGAGGAATTAAAGTGCTAAGCCACTGGATGTGAAGTCCGCAGTTATCCTTCAGCGTTCTGAGGCTTCAGCCTGCTGTTACACTACAGACATCTGGGTCTCTGATCTTGGCCTCTCTCCCATCCAATTTAGGTTGAAGAAGTTATACACCAGAGCATCATCCTGGTTGTCCTCTCCCAGGCCTAAATGGAGCTCTTTCTTAGTGGAAATCTGGACTTAAGTGACAGAAGTTGATCCCATCTGGTGTCTGCACATGATGATGTCCTGAGCTGGGAGGCAATATAAAAATTTCAAGCTATGAGCCTTTTCAAGGCCAGCAAGGAAATGCAGGTCAGAGATCCAGGGATTGCTTACTTCAGTTTCAGTCCCAGACAGGTAGGCCTTGCCAGCCTGGAAGTTCACACAAGATTGGGAAGCACTGACTACCTAGTGCTAATGTAAGCTGTCTTTCTCGTGTCAGGCCTCTTGCATGGAATTTTGGTGTGGCTCTTCAAGAAGGATAATGATTTTTTTCCAGGAACCATAGTTCTCCTTGAAGTTTTTAAAGTGATATTGTTATGGCTGGCAAGAGTGGATCAGAAAGGCAGCAGGAAAAAGTTCAGTCATCAGCTGCTGACATCCAGGTAGAACAGCTTTTGGAGCCACACAAGATAATCTTGCTGCTCTGGATTTCTGGTGCCTCTTTTGCTTTGCTCTTGTGTTTCTGCCTCAGTTGGTCCTGACTCCATTAGCTCACAGTCCACGCAGCTCAGGCAGCAGAGGTGTCAGAAGTCACCTCTGCACACGTGTTTGTTGCACTGTGGCTGTATCCAGCTTGACACTGAGCATAGTTTGCTCTGACACAACACACAAGATACCCTCTGTCACTCCCTCTGCATCACAGGCAAACCCATCAGGCAGGCTGGCTAAGAGGTGTGAGCTGACCTATCCTGGCTGGGAGGAACTGACCCAAGCAGCTCCTTCTGTAAAGAAGACTTTGGGTAACATTGCCGGCATCAGCATTGCCCCTTCTGCTTGGAAGAGAGAGGAGCACGTGCACCACAGACTTGTAACACAAACCTTTGTGAGAGTTTTTGCAAACAAATTCCAAAATTTGATCAGAATACATTAGAAAACAGGACAAGGTTGTGAAACAAAGGTGTTTTGGGTTTTTTATTTTCTATGCTACTGGAACGCTGATTTTAGCTTAGGTTGTTAAAGAGTTGAGACATTGACAAAAGCAAAGACAGAGGGATAAGCAGGACTCCTTGTTCTACTTAAGAAACACTAAGTCCTTTCCAGAGAAGAAGAGAGAGAAGACATCCCTCCCTCTCCACAGCTGCCCAAGTACTCTCACTTCTTCATCTGATGGTAGATCCCGTGTCTCAGCATCAGGACTTAACAGAACCTTGCTGTTTAGGAGATCAGGACTAAACAGTGCTTCAGAGTTGCTTTCATGGCATTATGGGGCTTGCAGGACATGGTTCAGACTCACCACGAGGAGCAAGAATGAGCTGCAGTTGCATCAGCAGAGTTCAGGAGACCGACTGCTGAAGGAAGAGAAGAGACAAGGCAACATTGCAGGATACTTGCAGAAACACACACAGAAGTATCAAATTAAGATAACAAGGTGAGGAGTAGAGGAACAGAATAAGCATTGGTAGAGCCAAGGAAAAGAGAAGCTTTGCAATGAAGTGCTTAAAAGGAAATATCACTACACCCCCCCAAAACAATACATGACACTCCTTTGGTCTCCACAGCCTCGTCGAACCCTTTCTGTTGGAAGGTACACATGCCTCCAGGGGAAAGAAGAAACAGCAAAACACAACACACAGCTCAGCTCCACATGGAAAGGAAAGATCCTGAGACTGACAGGTAATCTCTACTGCTGAGCAGATCTGACTCATCAATCTTTATTGGCCACCACATCTCCTTTAAATCACATTTTCTTTTCAAATGCCTGAAAACAGTTGAGAAGGAAAGAATGGGTATGTTGGCCTGGCAATCATGCTTTAAGAAACAGAAAGTTTTTAGGAGAAAATAAGCTCAAAATCAGATTAAACAATCACAGGGGTTACAGCAAGAGGGAAATGTGCAGTGCATCTTTCATGCAGGGTACAGTGGCAAGGCTTATGTCGATAGTGTTGGTAAGTGTAATACACGGAGACCCCAGCAGCCAATCGAGGTCCTGTCGTCATCTCTGGTATGCAGGGAAAACAGGATAACACTGCGAAAGAGGAATACTAATCTTAACACTTCTACTCTCACAAATTTGCTGTGTGGTATTTGACAAACACCAATAACCAGGGCTGAAGTTCTCATTCAAATCAAGTAAAGGCAAATCAAGTAAAGATAAACACGTGCTTGTTCTCACCCAAAGATGGAACTTAACCTCCTCGAGCAGAGACCACCTGGACTTTGAAGCTGGGCATACATCCTTAGAGAATATCGCTACTCACTTGTTGCTTCCACTGAGAAGACAGAGAAAGAAAGGGCTAGAAATTCGGCTCAGCTGTGAATTCCAGCGAACCAGTACTTTTACCCAGAAAGATAAATTTTTGATCAACAGTTGTTTTCATTTACCACCTTGCCTTGAATATGTTTTCATAATGAAGTTTTAAAGTTATCAAAATGCTCATCTTGGCAGTTCAAAACTCTGCTTACAATCTTGGTTTGGGACAGAACTGCTGCTCACTTAGAGGTAGCAGTTTGCATCTGGTTTGAGAATCAGGCTTAATTAACATGCGGAGTTCCATTAGTGATGAGTCTGATCCAAGCCCAAGAAATATTAATAAGTTGGGTCTCTAGCCATGAAGATTTCGCTGAGGAACTAGATCTAATGGGAATTTAAGGGGGGAGGGGGAAAGCATCTTATTTTGGTAGATGCAGTTTAGAATGCTAAAAAAAATTATGAACTTAAAATTTTCACTTAAATTGTGAACTTTCACTTAAATTGTGAACCTAAAATGTGCTGATCTATAAAAAGAGTCCTGTGGCCTTTAAGAAATCCTGTTTATCTAAACCGTTTTGTTCTTTTTTTCTTTTAAAGCTACTTCTGCTATATGTTACATCTAAATGGATTACAATAGAAGGAAATTCAATTACTTTGGTCTTCCTTGGCAGAACTCGGTGTAGCTGTCAGTCCTGCTGCACTGCATGTCCAGCCACAGTGGCATTTTGTGCTGTGCAATGCAGCACTCTGCAGAAGCACCCGCGGTAGTGCTGAATTAGCTGGCTCGGGAGCTGGGCAGGCTGAGGTGGGAACACTGCCATGGGAGCTGGGGGGACCGCTGGCCCCAGCTATCCAAACCACTAATTCACAGGTGGTTTGGGACTTTCTAAGCCGCACCATGTTGTGCAGGGTGGACATAAACATTTAAGGCACTTGAATACCAAATACCAATAACACACTTCCTTTCTTCTCTCCCGTTCCTCTTTTTTTCTTTTGACCCGCATTAAATTTATGGGTGGATGGTACCTAGGTTAATGCTAAAAGGGGTGAAGGAAGCTTAAAATTTTTGCCATCCCCTTCCCTCCTCCAGAACATCTTATATTTTCTCAAATGTTTTTAACATCAGCACTGAATTCTTTTCCATAACTACAGAATAAAAAACCCATTAAAAATATAATGCCATTATAGCCCCAAGAAACTTGGCAGGAGAAGCTAAGTAGTTTAAACCATTTTTGTAAGCCAATGAGATATCAAATTGATGGAGTTCTAGCAAAGTTATATAATAAATTACCCATGTGCAAGCCACTGCTTTCTCTTCCTACTTTCAGTTGTGTACCAGGGCAGCTCCAAAGACTAAGCTCATGGGCAAATGACAGAAGAATTTTACATGTGAGTGAGAAAACTAAAAAGAAAATATTCATTGCTGAGAAATGAACTCAGAAAACAGCTGTAACAGATTTTAAACAGCATTTCCTGAAAGCCAAGTATAGAGCACTATCACTTTGGGGAATCACAAAGTAGAGGAGCTCTTAAGTTGCTGCAAAGAGCAAGTATTCCAACTTAATATTTTTTTCCCCCTCTAGGTTTATTTGAAAATTGATTATAGTGATCCTGAATAGCAGTCATCTTTTAAAATCGCCCAAATCTGGTTTTTCAAGTGTTCATAAAGCAATGAGAAGCAACACACCAGCATTTAATGCTCATGTTTATTCAGAAATTATTTACCTACCTTAAGGAACAGCATTGCTCAAGTTTACATATTTTCTTCTTTGATTTGTTAAATAATTTCACTTAGACAAAAGTTACCTTAGAAAAGTACCTAGTCCTGATTTGAAGATAGCAACATTTTGAGAGCTTTGTGTTCAGCTAAACTGTTCTCTTTCCCATTTCTTATTCTCCAGATGAGGAAATAAAACTTTGCAACATGGCAAATTGAAGATGCCAGAGAAAACACCATCCTCCTTCAAAGAGTCATTTCGTGGACATACAAGTTGCTAAGATTTAGCCAAAATAATTATAAATTTTTAATGCATTGGATGTCATTCGTATTATGAGTACCAGAATCTTGAAATACGTATTGTTAGGCTTGAGAGTTAGAATGCAGTTACTGTATTTGCTAAAATTCTGGGTTGCCCAGTCACTTCACAATGCTGTCACTGTGTATACAATTTTGGCTAATAAGCCAGCACAAAGCATGTCAGAAAGGTGATGCACACCTGGCTAAAGACAGAATTTGTTATGTTTCCCTTGCATCCTGCTAATTTCATTGGAAAAGAGGTGGTGCGGATGCCTGGAGACTTTCTTCAGCTCTGCAAATATGCCACTACTGCATTTCAAAATGGCTTTAGGGGCTGGCAAGAAAGTTTGCAAAGGTGTAAGAAAATGATAGAAGACCTTTTCAGTATCTAAGGGTGGTATTCAACACAAGATTCCCACCAGTTTGGAGAGGTTTGTCCCTTACTATGCATCCATCATTTCTGAGACAGTAGGAGACTAAACACTTTGGAAAACTGGTAACACCTTTCTAAGTTTTCCCACCTCCTTTGGCTGGACATCACTTGAGACCCAAGATTTCTTGAAGAAACTTGAGCTCCCTCATATTAGCAACACAGGAGTAGGCTAAAAACATATGGATTACCAAAAATATTTTAAAATTCTCATTGTATTCATCTTAGGTCTGGATCATGCTCTTCTCTTTATGAATACCACCAGCTTTATGTGAAGGAAAGGTTGAATCTCATCTGCCATGGAGATTCGAGGTAACTTCTCCATTTCAGAATGTATTGTTCACAGCTCAACTTACCTATAGATGCAGAGAAAAATTAGTTATTGCCTGGAGCCATAAATTCACTTGGAAAAAATCTGTATCAGTCAAACAAACAAATAACTCTGCTATTAAATTGAAAAAGCTGGTAGCAAACCACAGCAGTGCTTGAAATAATGTTCCAATGCTACTTATGAACCTCAAGGGTTTGGGGTTTTTTTAAGTAAAAAACTGATCCCAGGTAGTTTTAAGGCAGCTAGGAATCCATCAAGTGTTTTAAAATCCATAATAATCTGAAATGTATTGACTTCTAAACCTGGCTATAAACATCCAAAGGGAAAATGACTTAACAATATGCCACATATGATCTCTGAGTTCTGAGAAAGATGAAATTAACTGGCAAACGGTCTAGCAATTTGCATACAAGATGTCCCTTAAACACATCTGCCTTGATCCATCCCTTTTAAAAGCAAAGTACACGAAGTACACAAGTAATCACAGAAATCTACAAAGTGTATTTGTGGATAAAACTTCAGCGTGACTCTGACGAACAAACAGGTCTCAAAAGTGGTCCTTTGAAGAGATCCTGAGAACTACCAGTGCATTTTCACTGTGACAGCAACGTGGATTTAACTACAGTATCTTCTGGGGCAATGAGAAAAGGGGACTTTCAAGTATATATACTTATAGTCTAGTGTGTATATGTGCTTTCCAGGTATATACCTGTGTATACATCCCCACATTTTCAAGCTGGCAACAGGATATTTCTGTTCTTCTTAGGGAAAACACAGAGACCAGGAAGGTCTACAAAGCCCTTAACAGATGAAACCCTGACAGACCTGGGTTTGGATCAAGCTCACAAGCCACTGGGACAGTGACTTACCCCAAATGACCTGGGAGCGGGGCTGGGAGGGACCCGTCGTCCCACAGCCTCCAACCAGGAGCTGGAAGCGACCGCACACCGGGTACCCACGCCGGTACCTCTCCGGAGAAGGGGCTGGGACAGGAAGGGCTGGGGCTAGGGCTGGGGCTGGGGCTGGGACGGGCTGGGACAGCGGCAGGAGAGACCAGGGCTGGGGCTGGGACAGGGGCTAGAGCAGGCGCTGGGGATGGGGATGGGGAAGGGGCTGGGG
>VZTA01005132.1:0-88164 GCA_013398855.1 Mohoua ochrocephala | reverse complement strand
GCAGCCGCCAAAGTGGACGTGACGTTGTCCGAAGCTGAGATCCAAGCGTCCACTTTTGATGTTCCCTTAGATTCTTCCTCTGGTAAAGAGGATGAAATGAGTAAATCCAGAAGTTCTGTTTTTAGAATGCCTAAAATTTCTCTTTCTAAAAGTTTCAAACCTCATGCACAAAACCAATCTGGAGTTGATATTTCTGTTTCAGAAACTCTTTGTTATTCTTTAACAGAGGAAACTTCTTCTGTTCCTTCAGAGATTGTTGGATCTAAACCTTTTCCTGATAGTAAGGGAAATAGTGTCTCTAAAAGTACCAAATTCAGAGTTCCTAGCATTGGTTTCTCTAAAGCTGAAGTGAGTTCATCTAAAATTGATGTGGAGTCCTCAGTACAGAAAGGGGATATTACTCTTACTAAATACCAAATTAATGTAACAGAATCTCAATCTAAAATAGCATCTCTTGCTGATGAAAATCTTTCAGATTTTGAAATTTTAAGTGAAGATGGTTCTGAGGAGCAAGGAGGTCTTAAGCTAGAAGGTAAAACAACATCTGCTGAAATATCTTTGGTTGACACAGAGGTGACAGTTAAAATTCCTAAATTCCGAAAACCTAAATTCAGAATTCGATCTAAGGGAAAAGCATCTGAAAGTGACATTGTTTCCAACGTGGAATCTGAAATTTCCAAGGGAAGGATAACATCTGATATGACTGATCCTGATATTGAAAAACCAGCTCCAATCTCTGATGCCCACCTTGGTGTAAAGTTGCATAAGCCTTCACTTGAAGTTGTTCTGGATGCACCAACAATGGATCCAAATTTCTCACCAATGGAGGTTACCTTGCCAAAATTAGAAGCAGAAACCCATGGCCCGGATTTAAAGTGCAAGGCAGAACAGGAAGTAGTTACAGGAGAGAAGGGGACTGAGGAGAAAGAAAACAAATTTAGATCATCAAAATTCAAACTGCCTTCATTTAGGTGGTCACCAAAGAAAGAAGCTATCGCTCCTTCTCACGATGAGGAACACCTGGAAGGACCCACTTTGTCTACTTTATCTGGAGACACAGGATCTGAATTAACTTTTCCTACTCCTGAGAATCAATACCTCCATGCAGAATTTGATACAACAGAAAAAGATGGTGAAAAGGTCAAAACCAAGAAGTCCCAATTTACCATGCCAAAGATCTCATTCCCTAAAATTAAGGGTCAGAAAGTCCAGGTCTCTCTGCCCGTCCTGGAAACTGATGTTTCTGGACCCAAACAAGAAAAAGAAGGTGGGTCTGTTCAGAAATCTGAAAAAGGGAGTAGTGGAGAAGGGGCAGGACTGGGCATAAAAGTTCCAAAAGTTACAGTCCCAACTTTGGAATTTTCCAAACCAGAAGCCAAAGCTCCCAAAATAGAGATGGATATTAGCATGCCTACAGGTGAGGTCACACTTCCTACCTGTGAAGAAGATGAGTTGACACTGAAATCAGCTGCTGCTAATGCCAGCCTCTCCACCTCAGATATTAAGATGAAAGCTGAAGGTTCGCTCGAGGTGAAGAGTCCCGACATAAGTGTTGAAAGAACATCAAGTGAAATCGCTGTGGGTGATGTAGAGATAAAAGTTGAAGGTTCTGAAGTGAAAACAAAAATGTCTAAATTCCAAATGCCAAAGGTAGGAATTACACTTTCTAAAGGGAAAGGGTCAGAAAAGGATGTTGGCCAATCCAAATCAGAAGTCAAGGTTCCCCAACTAAAAGCAACGGTAGAAATATCTGACATTGCTGTTGAAGCACCAAACCTGGAGGTGGAATGTGGCACTGGAACAGAGACTTACAGCCCTGAAGTCAAAATGACCAAAACTGACAGTAAGGCATCAGAGGTTGATGTTCACCTCCCATCGGCTGACATTTCTATTCCAAAACCAGACAGTGATATTCAGGATTCAGATGCAGCAATAAAAATCAAGGGGCAAATAAAGCAAGATGGAGATGGAGAGGAGAAAGAAGGACATTTCAAAATGCCAAAATTCAAACTTCCATCCTTCAGTTGGTCACCGAAGAAGGAAGCAGGTGTTAAATCAGATTCTGGAGAAGATTTGGAAGACCAAAAGCTTGCTGTCATGTCAAGCAGAATAGACACAGAAGTGAAAGGAACTGCAACTGATGATCAAGGTAGTGGGCCAGACCTTGATCTGGAAATATCTGCAGGAAAAGTTGAACAAAAAAGTCCAATTAAAAAGCCTCAATTTGTCATGCCTAAAATTTCACTCTCCAAGATCAAGGTTCCAAAATCTCAGTCTCATTCACCAAAAGCTGAAGCTGATGTGACTCTTCCTAAAACAGAAATAGAGGGTGATGATTCAATTAAGATACCTGATATAGAAAAAAGTCATCCTGAATGGACCGAAGAAGGGGCACAAATAAGCATAAAACTGGCTGACACTAAGGTCCACACTCTGGAGTTTTCCAGAATAGAAACTGAAGCCTCTAAAACCGAAATGACAGTCAGCTCAGCAAAGATTGATGCTTCTTTGCCTCCCTCAGAGGGCAGTTTTCAACAGGTTGACTTAAAAATAAGTTCTACCAATGAACACAACATTCAAAAAACAGGTATTAAGCTCCCCATAGGAGAAGCTTCAGTTGATTTGAAGAGCCCTGATATATTAACAGAAAGCTCATTAGTTGTGGATGGAAGAAAAGTGAAATTGGAAGGTCCCGAAGGGAAGATTAAAATGCCCAAATTCCAGAAGCCGAAGTTTGGAATCTCCCTAACAAAAGGGAAAGGCCCAGAGACAGAGATCAGCTCTCCAAATATAGAAGCTGAGCTACCCCAGCTAAAAACGATGGACGAAATTGCTGAAATTTCTGTGGGAGTTCCACGATCAGAACTTACATCTGATATGTCAGATCCTGGACTAGTTGATGGTAAGATAAAAACACCCCAAGCTCTGATGGGTGGCATTGAAGATGCAAAGGTAGACCTAAGCACCCAGTCAGTGTCTAAATCAAAACCAGAGAGAGTTATTGAGAGTCTTGAGGAAAAGGAAATAAAATTAAAAGAGCATGAAATAAAAGCTGAAGAAGTTCAGAGTGAAGAACATCAGGGATGGTTTAAAATGCCAAAATTCAGAATACCTGCATTTGGCAGGTCATCCTTAAAGGAAAAAAAAAGTGACGCTGATATTGAAAGAAATATAGAAAAAGCTCAGGCAACTACTCCTTCTGCAAAAGTACAAACTGAAGCAAGCATTCCTGAAAATACCTTCTCATTACCACATGCAGTTGCTGAAATTACTATTGGAAAAGAGGGGATTCAAAAATTAGGAGATTCTGTGAAGAGTTCTGATGTTAGCTTGCCAAAGATGGAAGGAGATATTTCATTATCCACAGAAAGAACAGATAGTAGAGTGAATATTCCAAAAACTGAAACTTATGCAGACGTAGTTAAGCACGGTGCCGAAGGGCGTATTTCAGGAATCACAGTGTCTGCAGCAGAGTTGTCTAAATCATACCCAAGTGCTTCAGAAACTGACAAAGACAAGAGTTCAACAAATAGGTTTCCTACATGTACTCTGACTTCTCCAGAGCATAAAGGCAAATCACGGGACATAGAAGTCCCAAAGGTAGAATGTTCCATGAAGTTGGAGACATCAGCAGTAGGATGCAAACCATCATCAACTGAAATTACTCTGGATGCAACACAGAAGAAAACAGATGTTAGTCTTCCAAAGGAAGAGTTAGATATTCAAAATAAAGAAGCAGCAAGTAAAAAAGGAAAGATAAAGGGCGAGGTGAAAATCATAGGAAAAGACAGTGAAGAAAGTAAATTTAAAAAGACTACCTGTGAATGGTCTACAACAGAAGGATCAGAACATGGTACTTATGTTACTGCTAAGCTAGAAGATCTAAAGGTAGAAGTCCCAACAGTGAAGACGGATGTTAAAATTATTAGAGTAGATCCTGAAATGAAATTTCAAGTGAAAAGTGTTGAAAAGGATATGTCTGCAGGAGTGGAAGTGCAAGTAGAAGACAGAGCAGAAACAAGTAAAATTAAAGCATACAAGTTTAAGATTCCAAAGTTTGGAATGTTGCATTCAGAATTCAAGGGGTTTGAGGATGACGCCGATTCGCCAAAGTCAGAAGCTCATTCAGCAGCTAAAAGTGAAACAGGCACAGCAGAAATGCAGTTACGAAAACCAGAAGGATCGATTGGCCTGAAAAGTCCAGCTCTAGATCATATGGAAGCATCTGCCAGAGTAACAGGGGAAACAGCGGACCACACACAAGGTGTCCCAGAAGTAAGTGTAAGAATTCCCAAACTAAAAATACCAAGATTCACTTTCAGAACTCTCCCAATTGAAGCCGATGTTTTACTGTCAAAAGTGGTAACAGATCCAAAGGGATCTAGTACTGACATTGAAGTCGTGCAACTGCAAGCAAGCTCTGATATCCCCGAAGAAACACCAGGAGCTCTAGAGGGGGGTATTCAAAAAGCAAAAAGCAAAATTCTAACGCTGACTGAACCTGACATTAAAACAGCACAAATGACAGCGACCACAGAGTCCTCCTTTTCAAGTGCAGGGCAAAACATTCATTGGTCTTATATAGAGGGCCAAGAAGTAAGTGAGAAAGTAGAACCTGAACATGTTGCTATTGAAAGGTGTGAGATTTACACCACTGAAATACTGAAAGAATCAGAGATTCTGTCATCAGAGGTCAAAACTGCTACTTTGGGGTTCTCATTGCTCAAGGCGAAGTTGCCTGAATCACACAGCGATTTAGAAGTGCTGGTCCAGCAGCCATCTCCAACTGGAGGTGCACCAGTGAGAAAACCGACCTGTGCTGGTGAAAGCCTTGGAGCAGCAGCACAGAGAACTGGCAGTGCTGAGCTTAAACTATCTGACAAACCACACGGTGAGTCTGAAGAATCTAGAGGAAAAGTAAGTTTGACAAAGTTAAAAACATCTGCTGCTGAAGTAAAGTGTTCCAGTAAACTTGAAGAGAGTTTTCCCGATAAATCACCAGAGGGAATAACTGCAACTCCTCTCTCTAAAGATGAAGATGTAGCTGAAGCAGTGGAAGGTGAAGAAAAAGACATAACCAATGAGAAAGAAAAGACTGACAGTAAAAGATCTCCTGGAAGATTCAAATTTTGGCTTCCAAGTATTGGCTTTTCATCTTCTGGGGATGAAACAAGCACAGATGCAAAACCAGAAATGAAAAAACCAGTTCCAGAAGATGTGAAACCTGCTGACACATCAGATGATTCCTCTAAGCAGGCTGAAAAAACGGGATGGTTTAGATTTCCCAAGCTTGGTTTCACATCTCCTTCCAAAAAGGCTAAGTCCATTGATAAAGAAGAGGTGGGTTATAAAGAGGGGAGACTCTCAGATGAAGATAGCCCAACAGATAAACCAGATGTGTTTTTTGATGCACAAGAAAGCTTATCACCTAAAGAAATAGGAGAGGGTGAAAAAGCTGAAATTGATGGGGCCTCATCTATCGTGACATCTTCAGCAAGAACTGAGCTAATCTTGTTGGAGGAAGAAAAGGATAGTAAATCTAATATTGTTGGAGATACAACCAAATGAAGGTTGTATTTTCTCAGTCCTCAATGAAAACAAAATCATCCATATGTACAGAAGAGAATGTTTTCTTGATTTTCTACTAACTGAAAATTAAAACCCAAAGCTGGTTTCATGAAAACTTGAACAGAATTTACCACATTTAAATTTTCAAGTATATGGATGTACTAGATTGTACACTAATAAAAATAATGATTTATTCAAATCTACCCCAAAGGCAACAATTACGACAGGCACAGAGGAGCCCACAGTTTGAGCAAAGTCTGAGTAGATACCTGAACCACGAAAGTAAATCATTGAAAGGCTCAACGACAACAGAAGACTTGTTAAATAGGCTTCTCAAAACACACCAGTTATATTTAGATTACAGATTATTTCCAGAATGGGTTATAAACTACTACTATGAGAACTATACTTACCTGTTTAGATTTTGGACTTTTTTGATCTACTTTGCTTTGTTATTAAAATGTTTTTGTTTATTTCAGCTAAGGTAGTATGTATATTCCACAAACATTTTAAAATACAAAATAAAAATTAAATACTAGTGTAGAGAGACTAATGCTTTGCCTCTTCCTCTCTTCTCATTTTTTTATTATTGTGGTGGGTCATATTTAGCCTTACAATAATTAAAAAAGAAAACAAACAGCAAAAACCAACAGATTAATTTCAAGACCAAAAAACATGTAACTAAATCATGTTTGTAAGATACCAGAATAAAACATGCTTACAAAGAATACTATTCAAATGTGGATAAATAAATTTTAATGTATATACTTATGGGATAGTTTAATGCTTTGAATGATCTGCCACACTGGTGGAACTGCTTCAGAGATTTTCTGGGAAAGGAGGTGTATATAATTATTTGCTTCTTTGTTTATATTAATGCTTCTCTCAAGGGCACAATGAAAACCAGAGTGCACATGTGACAGCCTTCACATGTACCATTAAAACACTGTCTGTATTCTTAATTCACAATAAACTCACCATACGAATAATAACTTGAGTAGTGTGAGTTACTGACATTTCTGATTCTGAAAATCCCAGCTTAAATTTGCAGGAATTTGCATGTACTTCACTGTCTGCTGAGGTGGATGCTTAATGACAGCACAGTTCCTAAATATAGGGGTAATGGAGACTTTTCATTCATTACAATCCCAAGCTGAATCATAGAATATGTTGAGTTGGAAGGGACCTGTCAGGATCCTTGAATCCCACTCCTCCTGCATAGGACACTCAAGACTCACACCATGTGCCTGAGACCATTGTCCAAACGCTTCTTGAACTCTGTCAGGCTTGGGGCTGTGACCACTGCCCTGGGGAGCCTGTTCCCGTGCTCAAACACCCTTTAGGTGAGAAACCTGTTCCTAACACTCGTCCTAAACCCCTCATGACTCAGCTCCAGCCATTTCCTCAGGTCCTGTCACTGGCCATGAGAGTGAAGAGATTGGTACCTGCCCCTCCACTGGGCCTCGTGAGGAGGCTGAAGATCCTAATGAGCTCTGCCCTCAGTCTCCTCCAGGCTGAACAGACCAAGTGACCTCAGCCACTCCTCATACGGCTTCCCCTCCAGACCCTTCACCGTCCTTGTGGCCTCCTTTGGACACTCTCTAATGTCTTTTTTTTTATTGTGGCACCCAAAACCGCTCACAGGGCTCCAGGTGAGGCTACCCCACCTGAAGAGCAGAGCAGAACAATCCCCTCAAATACAAAAACATTTTCCTAGGGGACTTTACTCACCAGTTCCCTGAGCAATCTGAAGTCAGCTCTCCTCCTGTCCAGAGTTGAAGTTTTGCTGTCCTTTTTCCTCCTGTCAAAAGAGATTTTAAACTCAATTTCTTTGTGTTCACTGTGGCCAAGTCTGAACCTCCCCTGATGCAGGTTTCAGCTATTCGCACACATCCTATCACTGGATACCAGGAAGAAAGAATTGGCACCTCCCTCTCCACTTCCCCTCCTCTGAAAGCTGCACTGCAACAATCTACCCTGCAACTAAAGCCGACTTTTCTGGCCCTCTGCAGAGGTCTGAGAGTCAGTGCCCATGACCCAAGAGCTACCCTTCAGGGATTGTGGGGGTATTCATGACTGATATGGCATAAATGGTAGATGAAATGTTTTCTCAGTACCTCGATGAAAGCAACAAAGGTATGTTTTATCTGGAACAGCTGGGAAAGGAAAATCCTGGGTAATGGCAGGAAAAAATGAGAACAGATAAAACTAAATCTTTTAAAACAAGCTAGTGTCTAATGTGTGAAGCCTGGTGACTTTGTGGTCCTGTCAGTAGTCATAACCCGTGGAGCCAGCTAGGTTCTGTCTTGCTGTCGTCTGCATTGCTGTCAGCAGTGCTGTAGCCACAAGGCACTGCACCAAACCAAGATCTTTCAGATGTGATCCTGCTGGGAGAGCAGTGCAGCAGCCCCTCCTGAAAGCCACTCCGGTAAAGCAGGGCCAGTTCACTCACCTTGCACTCCCTCATAACACAGGTACATGGGATGAGCTGATCAGGGGCAGGAGTATCCATGCTCAAGAGCCAAACCAGCGACTTTTTCTAGACAGGAATACACCAATACTGACAAAAATCGGAACAGCCTGCAATCAGACTAGAAAATCACAGAATATTCTGAGTCGGAAAGGACCCACAAAGTCCAACTCCTGGCTCTACACAGGACAGCCCCAAGAATCACACCACATGTCCACGAGTGTAGTTCAAATGCTTCTTAATGTGACAGCTTCTCTGGGGAGTCTTTTGCAGTGGCCAGCCACCCTCTGGGTGAAGAACCTTTTCTTAATAACCAATCAGTCCAAGCACAATGCTAATGGATACCACCGGAGGCCCCAGCTTACATTTGGTACAGTCCTTAGCTTGAAGAAATCACAATCTAAATGAGAGAGACAAGTAGCAGATGAATGGATAAGGACTATTATTAACCCTGTTTCATAAATGGAAAAGAACTGAGGCTCAAAGCCTGGTTATAACTTACATGATATTCTACCTTTCTAATGAAAACAAGTAAATAAGAATCAAGGTGTGAAGGGGCTTCAAAAGTCTCACAAGAAACCAGGGAAATAATCTCAAATTCCTCTTAGATCCAGTTCATTGTCCTAATTGCAAACTCCCCACCCACCCCCCACACACACAGAGGAAAACCAACAGTGATATCAGTAGAGAAAATAGAAGAGCACTCTCCTAAGCATCGATTTTTCTTTTATAAGCTGACCCTTAATCCACATGAGGCTTATATGGGCATAAGAAAATTCTGCCAGCTTGTCCAGAAGCTCTGTCCCACTGAACAACCAATCCAGCACTGTCAGATTTGAGCTCACAAGGAGAAGAAAAAGAAGTTTTCGTCTTACTCCTGCAATCTCTATCCCTGCCAAAACAGAAAAACACAGCTTGGAGTGCCATCTAGAGGAAGGCACTCCTCCACAGAAAACTGTTCTGTTGGTTAAAGATGTAACTTCTCACAAAGATTTGCAAGCTAACTCTATTAAGGGAATAGGGGGTGAGAGCACAAAAAGCACCTGCACGTTCCTCACTATTTTGGCATGTTTATGAATACTCACAAAATTTCAGTGATATCTGTACATGGCTTAAAAAATCTGCCACAGGAACAAGAAGCACTGATTTATAATGATGGGCAACATACACCAAGGAATCTTGGAAGTGTCTGAAGAGCTAGGTAAGGAGCAGCCTGGAAACCAAAAATGGAACATTGATGGGGGTCATCTCTAAAAGTCCTTATTAGTGTGGGGATTTTTGTGTATTCACAGAGGTGTAAATCAGTACCTAAGTCAGTGACTCTGCTCCCAGTGTCAGGCAGAGGCTCACAGCCCTGGCAAGGTTCATGGAGCTCCAGCCCAGTGTCACTCACACCACTCACAGCTGGAGCACGTGCCCTGCTCTCCTTCCCTGTCACTTCGGAAAGTGGCCCAGGGCAGAGCAGTGGTGGATACAGATATAAGGCACCAGATGGCTCAGGGTTGTGGTCCCTGAGTGACTGCAGAAGGAAAGGCAGCCCAGAGACACAACACTGCTCAGGGCCAGCACCAGGGCAGCCCAGAAGGAGCGAGGAGGCTCTCCAAGCCCTGCACACAGTGCAGGAGGGATGCCCTAGCCACAACAGCACCCATGCAGCAGCTTTGCCCTGCTCCCCCGTCCTGTTTGCTGCACAAGACCAACACACAGACATCCAAACATCCCCAGACTTTTGGGATTCCAGGGCAACTGAGTTGGAAGCTGGTCCCACGGTTTAAATTCCAGGCATTTATCTCTAGCAGCTAGCCTCAACACTTAGAAACGGGTATTTCCCTGTATCTCTAATTCCTAAATGCTTTTAAAAATCTGCCCTTGCTATTGTAGGTGATCATATCCATGGCTCAAATCTTAAGGTAGCCAGGAGCTTATTAAAAATGTTTAAACACATGTAAGCAAATACTGTTAATGGAACATTTAGGTTGAAATATATAGTTTCCTAAGATAAAATAGCACAGCAATAATGATCTGTGTCTCTGATGTTTGCTTTAATGCCAGACAGCTCGTCATACAACACTGTATGCATTTCATTAACTCTGGGATGAGGTAATCACACAGAAAAATCAAACATCACACACTGGCTAATGGTTTTGCAGGTAGAGTCAACTATCAGAAATTCTCATGTCATCAATGTGGACACCACGAGGAAGTGATTTCTCTGACAAAGACAAAAAGAAGAGAGTTCCTTCATTTGCACAGGAATTAGATTCAAATGCATTTTTTTGTTTCTATTTTAAATGCACATTTCAATTCACTTCAGAGTCTGCCTCTCCAGTTGCAGTCTTTCTGTCCCTGCACATCTTCCAGATTCACCGCATATTTGGAATTCCAGTCTCGCTCAAAAAGATCTTTCAACTGCTCCTGGACAGGCTGTTGCCTTCTTTGCGGGTTGGTCGAATTCTGTTTGATAATTAGTCCCACACCAGCTGTATCAGTGAAGTAGTTTTCTGACCAATTGGAAGTCCCTGTGAAATGGAAAAGTAGCTGATTAGAAAACATTCATTTCCCAGTGTTCTGTTTGATCTCTGGGCTTTGTTGATTTCTATGACTGCGAATCTCGTTAGGACCAATGAGGCAGCAAATCGGGTCACCTCCTTCTTATGCCAGACCTCAAGTTTCGGAAACTTGGTGTTAACTGCAACCCTGAAGGTTCATAACCTTGTGATTCCTTACAGCCTGTGACAGAATGCACAAATCTACTCATAAACATGGCAATAAAGTGCAACATTTGAAGGGTAAAAGAGGGGTAAAAGCCAGTGTTTGACATGGGTTTCTGTGTTTAAAGAAAAAAGTTTTTAATGGACTTAATTCTCTTTCCTTGTTAAAGGAAAACAAAAGGAGAAACTGGACTCTTGATCCATAAACCCTCAGGAGCTGTTCTGAGCTTGACGTGCAAAGCCTGCTTGTAAACCAGGCAAAGTTGGGAATCCAGCTGCAGACATTGTCTAGGGCTCCCTCCAAAGCTACCTCAATTCAGAAAATCAAGCACTGTGAAAAATACACATTTTATCACTTAGCACTTCCCCTCATGATCGCCTTGGCCAGAAAAATCTGTCAGTTCCAGAAGGTGCTTAGGCATGAAAACAAATTATCTGCATATCTGCCTTCAAGTATGAAACAAGTTATTAAAGTATTGAAGGCAGTTGGAGCTGTAAACCTTCAGCCATTTGGAGGATCAGGCTGTTTGCTGGTGTGCATTGCTGGGAGGATGAGCTGGCTGAAATGACAGAGCACTTTCACATTCCCTTTTCTGAGAGTTCCTAATAAAAGAGTGAAACGTAAACACCATCCCGGCTTTCAGGAACAGCTGACATTACTCTTTTCTCATTTCCTTTCCTAGAGTTCTGTTCAACAAACAGTGCATAGAATTAATTCCTCCCAGCAGTTCCTTTTTATTAAAGCACGATAATGTTATATACCGGAGCACCAGCTATCCCTGCATCATTCTGAGCACACGGGCTGTGAAATTCCCACTGTGCTTGTCACAGGCTGTGCACTCAGCCTTGTCATGCTCTGTTCCTAATGGTTCACAATCATATTAAATAATCTCTTACTGAACTTGACCTACATTATTGTCTCCCCTTCACATCTGTACTTCTTTACCCAGGACAGACTTTGCTTTATATGGCAAAATGAGGTATTTTTCACTATTGCAGCTGACCCTATCTCAGTCTCAGTCCCGTGGATCTGGAGATACTGCAGGTATTTGGAATAATGGAATACATACCGATGTAGGCTACTTTATCAGTGACCATGTATTTGTTGTGATTCACTCTCCCGTGAGGGATGTTTGTGTGATTCAGAACAGGAACAATGAAGAGTTTCTGGAGGGAGAGAAATTAAAAATATAAACAGAAATACTAGGGTGAGGAACAGACTTCGTGATTGGACAGTGCGTGTTTTCTATAGTTCCGAAGAATAGAACAGTATGGGAAGAACAGAAGAGAACATACTGCACTCTGTTATTAAATACACCATAGAAGAGATTTTACTCCTATCCAAGAAAACTAGCTAATACTTCCCCTATACATAAAATTGGATAAGGAATTGAGATCAGATACAGATAATGTTTGCTTCACAATGTTCCATTAGTGGCACAGCTATTATCATTACAGGGCAGACAATTAAATGCAGTTTTAGGCAGCTGTTTAATAGATCTGCATTTACCACTGATTGTTGCTCTTATTTCGTGCGAGAACGGGCTGATCACAGACACGAGGGGTACTGCAGGCAACTATAATGCCTAACTTTTTGTGTTAACTCTTACCAAAATATACATTTCTGTCCCCTTTTTTTTTTTTTATGAAACCCGCTCCTCCTCCTGTGATATCTCTCTGTTGTGGTTACTGCATCGTGTTGGGAGCATTCACACCATCCCCACTCCACTTGATGCATTCCAGCCTAATGCCTATGGCCTGTGTGCAATACTTAGTGTTCAAAAATAGGTCCATCGATATAGGCAGACAGCAGAGCTCTCAGTTTTAGAAAACTGATAGCAATTAGACCCGTTTAAAATACTCCATGCAGGAAAAGGTCTCTGAGAGGAGCACTAAGTTATCATATAAACTGTTACAGTCGTGGTGCTCAGCAAAAGCAACTGCCAGGATCATGTCTCAAGTGCCACAGCCAGGCACACCCCTGAGATCACTCGTAGCTTGAAATAGCTGCTTCCTCAAAGATGATATATTGGGCCTCTTTTTCACAAGAACGTGAAGCAGTCGCTGCAAAAACAGACAACCTGCTTCTCTAAAAGCTAATATGTTTGTACACACAAACTGCAGCTTAGTCTCAAAAATCAGTGTGGGGCCGTATCCTCAAGCTGTCTTTCCAGAATCGGGTTTCTTATCATACCACGCCGATGCTGATGTGGGCATGTGGGTTGTTGAGAGCACGCAGGGACCGCAGGTAGTGGAGCATGGCTGGGTCAGTGTATGCCCAGCAGCTGACCAGAAGCCGGACTTGCACCCTGTGGTTGAAAGCTGCACGTCTCAGGGCGTTGTCAATGGCTGGCCAGTATCTGCAGAAAAGGAGGTGTGTGCAACAAAGGATATATTTTTTAAACAGTTCAGTAGAAAGCTGTGACAATAAACTGAGACTACAAGTGATGAGGCACAGATGGGATCTCTGATGTCTAGTAAGTAAAGCACTTGTGGCTTCCCTGGAGGTACGAACAAGATTTCTGCCTTCTACCAAGTCCGTTCTTTCCACAGAACGTGTTTTCACACCTCCAGACTCTGCTCAATTGGGGTGAAATTCATCAAAAAGTTTAAAGTGTAGTAAAGTGCACATACACAGATACAGCATGGTGCCACCATGCTCATTTCCTTAGGAAACTAAAGATAACAATAGCAACTCCAGGGTAAAGCCAGATCGTACAGCCCAGAGTAAAAAGGGCAGTGCAGAGCCTGGAGGAAAGTCTAAGAACCATTTTGCAGAATACGGCCTTTTCAGGGCCCTGGAGACTGTTTCCAGTGTCTGCAGTGGTCCTGTGCCATCAGGCAGGGTGGGCAGGCTCTACCCCTCTCCACCCTCCCTGCCCTCGTTGAGTGTCGCCAAGGTAATGGACACGGCTGTGCTCTCCACGTTCCCTGAACATGGGAAAATCCATTTTCCTGACACTTGTGTTGGCAGTAGCTGTGGGGAACATTTTTAACATCCTTCACTCAGCTGCACAACACTAAGAGCTGGACAATGTGCATCCCAGGGCTAGTAACTCCAAACGCCCACACAGCATTTTCATTCCGTAGATCCTAAAAAGTGCTGCACGGAGGGAGACGAGCACGTTTGGTACAGATTGGAGGGCTGATACAGAGAGGGGTCCAGCACTTGCTCACAGCCCCATGAGCAATGATGAATTAATTTGCCTAACTTAATCCTTTTGGTCTTATGTACAAAGGCCTGAATTATCTAATCCTCCCCCGTGCATCGTCCTGCTGCCATCAATGGCCTGGCCACGTGCTCTGAGGCTCAGGCTCGACTTACAGATCCTGAAAAACTTGGAAAATCATGCCATTTGAAATGCAATTTTTGAATGGTTTAAGTTTTTTAAATATATCATTTTCTAGTTGATTAACACTCAGGCATTAGACAGCAGCTTTGTTCCCTCTGCCTCAGCTGCTAGAGGAACCTAACCTGAACTAATCAGCCTCAATTCATGGCACTACAGCTGGTTGCTGTGGAGATAGCCCGAGGCCCTGCACTGCTTTCCCTGGGCCTTTCAAACTCTTGTTTGCATCTGATCAGCCCTAGATGTCACAAACTGTGGATTAAGCCTTCAGATGAAGAATGAGGAGTATTAACACACTCAATCCTAAGGGGGAAAAGAGACTTTTCTGGGCTTATTCTTGGCTAAAATCAGAAGATGAGAAACCCAGAGACTCAACCGTACAACACAGAAACTGAAAATCCTCTGAGCTCTTTGATTTATTAAATATATCCTCCAAGTAGAAGCTAGTCTCGAGATTTTGTTTCTCGGACAGTAGAATTATCTGTGTCTCTCTATTATCCTAAAATCTTCCCCGTAACACACCCATGCCCCAGCTGAACAACAGAGGCTTTGCACAGTTGTGACAGAGGACATAATGCATGGTATCATTCTGGCTGAATGGCAGCCTAGAGCTTACCCTATTCAGCAAGCCATGTTGGACAGCATTATTTCACTTGAACTTCTTTCTCAGATTATTTAGACGGTTGGAAAACTCAGAAACGTTATAAGCAGATAATTCAGAGCACTTGGTTGCATATAAACATCCTAATTCAAGCATATCTAAGAGGATTTGGGAGTCCCAGTGCTGCCCCATGACTGACTAACTTTCCGTGTTACTCAGGTTTGGGTTCGTGTGCGGAGTCTGCCTCGTGCTGCTGTGACCTTGGGCAGTCTCTGGGACCATGGCAGTGGCTCACCACACGTGGGCTCAAGGCCAGGCTGGATGGGGCTTTGAGCAGCCTGGTCCCATTGCACAGGAGGGGAGGAACTAGATGGTCTGTAACCCAAACCATTCTATGATTCTGTGATTACTCCAGATGACCACTGTCACCTTCTCTCTGAAGCTGCTGCTAGAACTTAGGCAGAATTATTGAAAACAAAACAAAACCCCCAAACAACAACAACAAAAATCCCCCCAACAATAAAAAAAACCCCACCAAACACATAAAAAAACCCAGAAGTTTCTTTTAGAGGCTGTTTCAGCTCTCACTGCAAAGGTCAGGACAGTCAAGAATCACTCTCTAAAAAATGGGTCAAGTGCATCAAGCAGGAAATAGAGCAGGAAGTCAAGACTCTTCAGAAGTAAAGGACAGCAAGAAAGAAAAACAGGAGCAAAAAAGGAGAGCACAGCAATGTTTCCTCTGAAAAACCTGATGTCAGATATGTTTCCGGTGTTCCCTTTCCTCTCTCTATTCATAAAGCCGGTGTGCTGAATTTTGGAGGATGCTGTACCTGACTGCCCCTCGTCTGGCATTTCACAGCTTTCCTGCTGTGGGCAGAGCACAGGAGGCTGCTCTAAAACACCAGCCAAGCACACAGGTGTTGGATACCATCCTTCCTGCAGCACCAGGACTGGAGTCACAGAATCCTAGGATTGTTAAGGCTGGAAAAGACCTTTAAGGTCATCAAGTCCAACTCAGCCCGGCACCAGCATCATGTTCACCACTAAACCATGTACTCAAGTGCCATGTCCACAGATTTTTTAAACACTTCCAGGCCTGGTGACTCCACCACTCCCCTGGGCAGTCTATTCCAATACTCGACAACCCTTTCTGTGAATTTCTTTTTCCTGATATCCAATCTAAACCTCCCCTGGCACAACTTGAGGCCGTTTCCTCTCATCCTGCTCTTTGGTACCTGGGAGGCACAGTCCATGGGATGGTTGTGAATGCAGAGCAAAGCCTCAGTTCTCTCCAGTCTGAATATTTTAATTGCAGAAGGAGGGGAATCCTATATTTTTCTTTACATAGTGCAAGTAACTGATTTTCTGAGGATTGAAATTGTACCTTTCTGGATGAATGAAACGGCTGGTAGGGAAATATTCCATAACAGAAACATAGACAAACTTCTGTGCCTGACTGATAATACTGAGGATGGCATACAGGTCATGGGTACGACCTTCTGGACAAAATGCTGGAGGGGAAGCCTGTAAAAAAAACCAAAACATGTAGATCAGTGATTTCATTTTTTTTTCTTTCAGACTGTGACGCATTTATGTTTAGACCTGTCTAGTTTTCATTAAAATCTCACAAAGCACTGGAGGTGGACCACCATCTTTTTCCTCATGCCTTCCATGTCCTGCTGGGTCAGATACTTATTGATATATTGAGCCTACGGGTGACTAAAAGAGACCTGCACACTGTTTCTGCCATACAATGTGACAGCTAATGCTGGGTTTATCCCTGTTCTTTGAATAGCTCCAGAGAAACCTAAGGAACAAATTATCATCCAGCTGGAACACAAGCAACTGAGGAGGACTGCTGAAGAAGCTTTTCTGCTCAATCCTTAAACACAGCTCACAGTCTGTCCTGTCATTTTCAAACATACTTACAGAAAAATAGGTTTCTGTCAAGAGTCCATTAATTTCTACTTCCAGAGGCCGACGATTGTTAATGTGGGTAGAATAATTAAGAGGCCAAGGGAATGGGATGGTAGCATTAGGATATCCAACATCCCAGTAGGTACTAAACGTTTTCCAGAGGTCTTTGGCCAAGCAGCTGCAGTTATACATCACAGCACCAAACTCTTTCACCTGCAAAGAGAGCAAGCTGTGTCACAGCCCCAGAAGGAGCCGCCTCCAGGGGTGTCTTTGCTGTTTCTTCCCCTCTGACAATATTTCACATCATTATGATTTTTCTCTGTTATCTGCTAGGACATGAATTTTCCCCCAGATTTTTGAATATGCAGCAGCAGGGGTTACCTGAGATAAAGATCTCCAGTCCATGTTTGCACTACCAATATATATGTGTTTCATGTCTACTATCCAGAATTTGCTATGCAACACTCCTCCTGTCAAATGTCCAAAGTCAATCTTTTTCACATGAGCCCCTGGAGAAAGATGGGGAGGGGAAAGAAGAGTTTAGATATAGCATGGAGATGGTACCTCGACAGCCAGAACACATCTGCACGTCTGACTCTTGCAAAATTCACAAGCACTCATTCCTGAGAACACAGTAACTTGGAAAGAAAAAAAGCAAAATATGAACTTTCGGGAAAATCCTAAAGAGTGTGGCAACACAGACAGAAACCATGAACTAGTGAACAGATGGTGCTTATCCTGTGAACCCATGCAAGCACCACACCAGAACAGGCCTTGGAGACCAGTTTCCCACAGATGCCTTTTTGCAATACGGAAGCTCGGAGTGGATCACTGAAGGGAAATAATTACCTTTTTCCTCTAAAAGCTCGAGGTCCCTTGATTTTGTAGCCAGAGTTGGTGAACTTGCTGCAATATACAGAGAGACATTCTCTGAGAGTAACCTCTCAAACCTCTGCAGAATATCTTCACCCTGTGTGGTACATTGTTATTTTTTACATTTTGTTACAGAAGGTTTAGTGAGATATGTGCAAGTGCAGTGTAACTAATGGGTGCTTCCTTTGAAGAACCCCACTGCAAAGCAGGTCAGAAATCTCACCTATTTCAGGAGTGTTTCAAGTAGAGAAAAGAGTGAATAAAGATTCTGATCCAGTGCGTGAATCGAAGTTTATTTTCTGTCATTTAATGCTATTAAATGTAAGGTTTAAAAGTATGACCGCAAACATCCCAGACTTCAAAGGTGAATGTCCCAGTGCAGGGCAACTGCTGGATCCTGATGCTCAACAGATACTTGGGGTCATTTCTGCCCAAGGATAAAGGTGACAGAGACTGTCCAGCCCTGAGCTGTCCCCCAGCAGAGCCAGGGCTCAGCCTTACATCTGACACTTTTACTTCTTCTCACGTGCAGTTAATGGCTCACCTTACACCACCAGAAACACCTAGGGAAGAAGATTAGGAGAGAAGCCCCAGAGCCCATGAGGACAGTGAGGAAGGTGTGCCAGGAAGAAGGCAGAGGCTGAGCCTACAGTAATAACCAGGCCAGCATGTGGTACTTCAGCAAACAGCAAAATTCCTGACACAACTAAGCTCCATTCCTGCCTGAAACAGTGTGGCCTTGTCCCATCTGTTTTTCAGAACAGTCCCCCAGACCCTGCTCAGGATTGCCTGGGAGTTTCTAGCTGCCACAGGCTAAGGTGGAGCCAAGGGACACTTAAACATGATGAATGGTTGCAAGGTGAGCCTGTGCCACGGCCTCTGTCATTTATTTTTGGTGGTAGAGCCAGAGAAGTCCCACAGGAAGCCTGACCACTCAGGGTGCCCAGGAGGAGAACCCTGCAAAGGACAGGGAACCTCCTTAGCTGCTGTCCAATGTCCTCCTTAGCTGTCCAGTGTCACAGGTCAGGGACAGCTGCCCAGGGGGTGGGTGCAGGTGCTGTGTCTGCACACAGGGGAGAAGCAGCCTCTGCAGCTGTCCAAAGTCCAGCAGACTTTTCTTCCTGACCCTTCCCACTAACCAGTGGGAACTGGTGCATTCACTTGTGTACACGGAATCCTGTAGGCTCCTCAGCTCTGCCACTGGCTGCCCCTTTCACAGGTCAGCCACCTACAGGGTGAGTGTGGGTTTGAGGCTGATGGCCGCTTGCTCTTAAAACTCAGCATAAAAATACTCAGAGCCATGGGCAGAGCCCAGATGGAGTCTAACTTGACTGGAGGAGGAAGGTTGGAGTGTTGCTTCAGAACAGCATGGAAAAGCTTCCTGGGTTTGCAGGAGCAGTCAAGCAATGTCTCTGGGAGACAGACCACGCAGCCAAGCTGCCCTCTGCCAGACGGACACGAGGAAAAACAACCACAGACGTGCTTGTTGTTGATTTTACCTTACCTGCTTGGAGGAGGAGTCATTGACACCGATATCCTTCCCAGTAAGAGACCAATAGTAAGAAGCCACAAAAACTTTTTCCTGTGCTAGATCGAGCAGTCTCATCCAGGCTTGGTACAAGGGTTTGGCTGCAGTGCTGTTTATCTCGAAGGGTAAGTCATAAGGAACATTTTCCACAAGTTCAAAGCTGCAATGGCAATTGCGTATTGTGAAGCAAGTGACTGTGACCCTAACAGGACACCAAGCACCTGTCAGGCTGTACAGTTGGCCATGCTGGATGTCAACCTCCACAGCAAACAGAGCTGGACAAACAGGCTGGGAGTGCTCTCTACCCCTAGTTTTTATATCCAGGCTTGTATTGCACAGTGTCCTCCCAAATTCAGCAGAATGGCTTCTCAGTAGCCACTCTGAGGTCTTTTTATTTTACCATGCCTAAGATAGGGAGAAAAGCAAACCCCCACAGCTGGATGTTGCTTGGGTACCCTCTTCACCCACTCCCAGCACTGCCCCTCCAGCCTCTGAGGAAGGCTGCTTTGCCAGCTGGTCACTCTGCTGCCTCCCGCTGCTGCCACAAAAGGAGGATGGCTGGGGGCGGCAGAGGAGCAACCAAGCTGAGCTGAGCATACAAGCACAGGACTGGGAGAGGAGCTGTGACACTGCCCCTCACAGCAGGCAACTGCCAACTACCCAATGCCTAAACAGCACCCCCGCTCTTCCCAAATTAGCAGTGCTTCATCATTTATGATACAATGGGAAGAGAATAAAACCCATGCTGGTATTATCAGTACTGTAACTATTTCTCCATCCGGTGGTGACTTCTTCATGTGCCATCTAACCTGACTCACCTGCAGGAGTCATTGGATCTGTTGGTGTCCTCCTCAGTTATTGTGGCTCTTGGGAGATCTCCATAGACTCCTTCTTCCTCTTTGAGATCTCTGTAGAGTCCTTCTTCCTCCTCCACCTTGCTGAAAATGCTGACAACTGCTGTTTCTTTTCCATTAGGATCAACTGTGCTGTCCACAGTCATGAAGTAAACAGCCACCAGGACAAGACCAAGCACCAAAATTGCCCCTAAGATTTGAAACTGGAACAGAACCCACAGAGGAGGTGATTTAAGCAATCACCAAGAAACTGATGCACCAGCTAATGGATGACTACCTGTGCAGGTGAATAAATCACTGTCTTTGAAGAGGAGATCTGCTTGCAGCTGCTGGCAGACGGTGTTCTTAGATGCAGCACTGACAGTGAGGAACACCCGTTCGAGGTTTGCTTGGACAGGGCCCTGAGCACCATGACTGAGTCGAAGATGTCCCTTCCCTCTGCAGGGGGTTTGGACTAGATGACCTTTAAAAGGTCCCTTTAAACTCAAATGAGGTGCAGTGAAAGGGACGGAAACTTGCCAATATTATTCATGTTGAAATCCCAAACTCAGGGAAGAAAGGTAAATAAAGAGACAGGAGAAGGAATTGAAGTAATGAAATGCTAAAAAAAAAAAAAGAGAAAATTCTGAAACAAAGTGAAAATTTCCTGAAAGGAAATTTGTCCTTTCAGGAAAGGAAGTGAAATCTTGAAATCAGAGAACCAAGTGGAACAAACACTTTGGAAAGGAGATATGATAAAATAAAATGCATTTGGAAAAAAAAAAAAGAAGAAAATTTGGAAATAGATTTGGGTTGGTTTTGGTGAAGACCTTGATTTTAGTTCAATGTTTTGGTAAAATTTTTTTATGCCAACATATCAATCCCTTGTTTTTTCTGAGCCTTATGGTTAATTTGACATTGATTAGCTTTATTTTAGCACAAGACCAATGGATGTTCAACAAAATTTCTACCAAAATCATAATAAGGAAATTTCTAACACAAGATTAGCTGTGTTAGAAATTATGGTAATTAATTTTATGGTAATTAGCATTACCATAAAAAGGAAGTTTGTGAAGTCAGGGGAGAAAAAACAGTTCAGAAAGTGTCTGAGGCAGAAAGACATTTTGTGGATTCTGAACATGTTCTGGTTTTGTCTTAGACCTCCCTTAAGTGAAACTACACAAATCTCAATTATCCCTGTGAACAGTATTCCCATGTCATTCTAGTGTGGTGAGTTAGTTTCGCTTCCCTTTTGCTGCGCTTTCATTTTTTTTCCTGAATGTAGATGGGAAAAAAAAAAAATAGCCTGGCTACCTGGTAGATTCAGATCTGCCACTCACATGCAGAGAAGTTTAGCTGCCCTGTACTGAGCAGGAAAAGGCAACCGACCACACATGCAGATATATTCCCCCCAATAATTATCATCTCTGGCTCCCCATGGCAATCCTTGGGAGCTGGAATCATCCACCAGCCTGTGATAGGCAACATGCACTTCAGAGCTGAGCTTCTGAACTTCCAGGCAGGAGAATCGAGTCTGGGGTGGTGGTGAGGCTGTAGCCATAAATCTGAGCTCCCAAAAGGGCACGTGGGAAAACCGCACAGAAATCACTTGCCTCTGAAAGTTTCTGTTTCAGTTTCTATGTGGATAAAGCTTCTTGCTTTTAATTTTCTCTGCTTTTCTCAAAATCTACAGTCCTGACATCGATTTCAGGCAGTGATTTGAATGAAATAATAATTTTTAAACTATCTACTTAAATTTTTGCCCTCTGGCTTGTTCTCCACCTCATCAAGGGAAAAAAAAAAATCTCACCCATTTTCAACAGGTCTGCATTTCATCACATGAACACCTTAGCAAGAGTTAAGCATTGCCCAGGTTTTAGAAGACATTTCTAAGGTAAGAAATCGATTTTGAAGTCACATCATGGCTATCACCATGCTACGCACTGCGATGTCCAGGTACTCTGGGCATCTGAATAAATGAATAAATGAATACATGAATAAATGCTGTGCCAGTGGTGGAAGGGAGGCTGTTTGTACGAGCACGGTCTCCTTATCCCGAGCCAGACAGAGCTGCAGGATTTAGCTCCACGTTACTCCCTCTGGGCAAGGTTTGATCAGTCTACCGGATAAATCAATGAGGGTTTTGTCACTCACTTGTTTACAAATAGGATTGAAACCTACACAGATTTCTAAAATGGGCAATTAAATCATTCTTCTTAACCTGTTATTTCTTTTCAGAAGTGCCAGCGCAATCTCAGCTCTTGTAAGCAAACGAGGTGTATCCCAATAATTACCGTTTTGACGTCTCTTTGATTGTTCACGCCTAATTTCATGTTGGAGGACTCATTAAACATCACGGATGTTTTTAATGCCTTTTTCACAATCTGAAAAACAGAAATGTATGCAAGGGGAAAAATAAAGCTTTATGACAACATTTGCGTATAGCCAATTACAGACAAAAAGTGCAGGTTACTGCCACTGCCTTACACAGTGCTCTGAGATTTAAGGACGGATCTGTGCAACATCCTCCCCGTATTATGGGTCTTGAGTGACATTAACAGATTCCAAAGTGACAGAGAGACAGGTCCCTGCAGTTTTTCCCTGGTGCTGTCTATACACAAAAATCCCTGCAGTAATGAATGTGTAAACAACTGCATGGCTGCCTCTTCCAGCCATCCTTCAACACCACTTTTGTCCTGTTGCAAGCGAACATATTTGCCAGCAAGCAGTAATTAAATGCAGGAGCTGTGGGTGATAGCGTGCAGCATCAGTCTCATCCTGCATGTGACTCTGTCAGGCTCCTGCTCTCTTCCCATGCCTCTGAGTTGTCTTCAATGCCAGTGTCTCTTCCAGAAGTGACTCTGTTAAGGGGACAGGGACCAGGCCGAAATACAAACTCTCTTTCTTCCCCGTTGCAGCCATGACTCTAGAAAATAAATTATCTTCTTTTCCTCCTCAGACAGTATTTCTCCAATCTTGTGTTACCACCAGCAGAGGCGACCGTAAGAGCAAATACCAAAATATGCCAAAACTCACAGCAGATGGTCAGGCAGGGGGAGTTGGCACTTGCCTATTTTGCCTTCTCGAAAACTTGACACATGCCCAGCGGGTCATGAATCATCCCTGCATTGGCAGAGGTGAGTTCACCCCACAGGAGCCAGCTGACATTTTTCATTCTCAGAAGCAAGAAGCACGTCCTGGGGCACAGCGGATCTCAGAAGCTACCACCACATGATACCACCACCTGCCCAGTCCCTGAACTACCACTTCTGACCTCTGAGCTGCTGGGCATTTGTGGCCTGGAGGATGAACCTGCTGCAGTGGTATTGGATATGGGGTTGCTCCGTGGGTGGCCACACTCAAACAAGTTTTAGGTGGGAAGGATCCTGCCAGACTTGTCCCATCCATCTTGCCATGTGTTCACAGCTGTTGTCACCTGAGCTGGGTGGGCTTAGGGTGTCTGCCCTCCCCCAGCAGCAAAGCAGCATGGCTGTACATGTTCCATGCTGCATCCAACTCCTGCCCACTCCACCTTTCAGCACGGATGCTGTGGCTGCATGGAACAGGCAGGGGTTGGACACCGCCCAGACACAGCCCCAGGGGCTTCCTGTGGGACCTGACTCACAGGTGCTGCTGGGGCTGAACCACACAGGGGGAGGAGGTCTTGGAAGACAGGGGAGGTGGGTCTGAAACAGTGACTTGGGGAATACAGAGAGGGATGTGAAAAGGGAGGGCCTGTGGTAAAAGAGCAGATGAGAGAGAACGACAAAGACAGAAAAGGTGGAGAGGGAAGAAAAGGTACAAACGCTCCTGCTTAAAAGCATCCAAGAGCTGCAGAGAAGAAAGCCATGTTTCCATTTCAGGACCTGCTTGTTGTTATCAGCTGTAATCACTATAGCAGGGCCCACTTCTCAAAGCAGTTTTACTCACACTTTTCACTGTCACTTCCTTTTGCTGCCCCAGGCTCAGCTGCGAGCTTTTACGCTAGAAATAGTTACAAATGCTGGCAGATAAACATCCGTTCTCCCAGCCCCAAAGAAATGGAGTGGCTGCCACCAATGAAGGACAGTTGGCCATTCCCATACCTCTGAAATCCCAGTTCATGTTTTCAGCACAATATAAAGACCCACTGTCTTACCCCAAAGAGCTGACAGTCCAAGCAGATTGGGGGAGATAAGCCACCACACAGAGAAAGTGTGTCAGCAACACTCAAGAGAGGAAGTGGTCACACACCAACCCAGAAAACTTAATGGGAAGAAAGGCAAGAGAGAGCAAGAGAGAAGATGTGAGAGTTGGGAAGGAAACTGAGGCAAAGGGGTTTTAAAGGAGGAGGAGAAAGGCAGCTGACAAACAGCAGCAGCCCGTCAGGCTGGGCCGGGAGAGCCCACGGTGGCTGCAGGTTACACTCCACAGCTCGTGGCTTTGGCACAGCTGTCCCAATCAGCTGGGCTGGCCAGGAACAAACCAGCCACGACAGGTGCTTCTCATCACAGAACTGGAGCTGAGAGGTGCTGCCTCGTCCCTCTGGCTCCCAAAGTCACATTTGGTGACCCAGGAAGTGTCTTGGTAAGAAACTGCAGATGTCACTGATCTTAGAGCCATGTGATGGCCTCAGATGGATGGAGCTTACCAGAAACAACTTGTTTCACTTCTCTTTTTCAGCAACAGTTACAAAATGTCTTCAAAAAGCAGCATTTTTCTTAAAATACGAAGGTGAACAGATCTCATATGTGCTGTGATAGAATCATCTCCCATTCTGTTCAAACAAAGCCCTTCTTGATGTCTTTGACTGGTGATGGGTTGGAGCCCCACCTGCTGTACAGAAGTCGTGAGAACTGCTCTAAAACAGGCAGTTTAATTTTCAAGAAGGAAAACAACACAGACTCAACCAGAAATCCTAAGAATAATGTTGTAGCTAGTCAGCAATTAACTATGGCTCCCTCAAAGCTTTCAGGGCTCTGCCAGCTGCCAATTTCAATGACTGAAGTTCATCCAAGAGCAATAAATTCAAGCACTACTTAACGTTGCTTCACACGCTGGGACACCAGCTAGTGCCAGTCTGCTGAGCACCCACAGGACACTGCTGCTTATAACATTAAGGTTGCCTTCTCCTTGCCTCCGAAATACCTCCTGGTACTCCTTTTCTCCACCAGCAACAAACTGTGTCAGACTTGGAATTTCAAACACAAGTATGTGATTCTTCACTGTACAAAACCTCTCCAGGGGCTGTTTGAAGTTCATCAGATAAACAAGGCGCGTTCATCTCTCCATGGCCACCCCCCAGCTCTCTCAAGATGATGACAAATGTACTTACCATCCTGGAAGGTCTCCTCCTGTGCGGACGTCCCACCGTACTGTGATGTTACTCCCAGCCTTATGTACAAGAGGCAGTGCTCATGCTCTTCGTCAGCACATTTGTTTAGGGTTCTTCTGGTTTTTTTCCCCTCCTGCTGTAAATCACTTCCTCTTAGACACTGAGTTTCACAACATGCACTGAGAGGGTGCTAAGTTATCATCCAGTTGTCGTGACCCAGTTCTTCGACTCCAGGTCCCGATCTTCACCTGTTTGCCATAACTCGCTCTCTTGGATGGCAAAGCTCCCACTCAGTGGTGTGAGTCCAGATCAGCATGAGAAGACACTGGTTGGACTGACTGCTCAGCTTTGGTGCTGTTAGCAACCCAAACATGGCACTATTCTTACTGCGTTATTCTTAACCCACCAGAAGCTTCATTTTAAGCAGACAAACAAACCCTCCAAAACAACCTCAGTACAAAGTTATTCTTGAAAGCACTTTCCTGCTCAGTCATGCTTGGACAAACGTAAGGGAGCACACCAGCTCCTCTGAAACAATGCAGCCCTCATCTTCAACACACGGCATTTGGAATTTGCAGTGACACTGTTGAGGGGTTACATCTGACATTGAGTTTGGGGCAGCTCCTAAGAAATTATGCCTTCTTTAAAAATCCAAAGACTGCGCCTCAGCCGACACAAATCTCCCTGGGAACGCTGCTGTTGTTCTCCAGGCAGCCCCTCGTTCCTACCGAGCCCAAGGATGCAGTTCCCTAGTGCAGAACCAGGGGAAGGATGCTGTAAGGAGTCAGCTTGGAACATGAGGCTTTAGCACACCTTGTATTAAGCTGCTGAAGATGGAAAAAATAAGGAGCCAGAGGATAGGTCTGGTACAGCAGAAAGAGGCCTTTCCCCGGGAAGCTGAAAGTGCCATGAGTCCTCTGCTTCCCTCAAGACCAAAACACAAGCATGATCTCAAAGAAGCCCAAAAGGTAGTTGGTGGAGTAGATAGGACACCTGTCTGTCCAGCCAGCTTGCCCCTGAATTTACTGCTGTGCACAGATCACTTACCATGGGAGCCATCCCAAAGCTCTGTTACAGCAGGACTTAAAAACAAAACAAAGGCTGCTGATGTCCCTGTAGATTCGAGTTACCAGAAAGCTGGAGGCAGGATCTACAGCCAAAGAAAAGACAACTCGAGAAAGCCACCCTGCTAAAGGTCCAAATCGCCCCCAGGAAGTGTCCCCGGCCCTCAGATGACTTCAGAGGCTGAGCATCCCAAATAAATATTTCAGCTAAGCTCCTGCTGGTGTGCAGGACTGAAATCCTGGCATGAACTATGTCAACACAAATCACAAAAGCTCCCACTGACTTTGGGATCAAACCACACAGGCAGCAGCACCTTTGTACAAAGTTCAGGATTTGTCATTTATTTCTCCAATATCAGCACTTTAGTTCAAGCTGGTTGTATCAGAGCAAGGGCAGCTTCCAGGAAAAGGACCTGTATTTCTCCTCCTCTTTGTCAGCTCTCTAACCACTTGCAGCACTGATAAATTCCACAGTCGTCCTCCTCTCCAGCTTGCAGCAAAACCCTGGTTTCCTTCTGCTCATCTGCTCTCACACACCAGCCCAACAATTCTGCATTTCTGAACTCACTAGCAGTGTTGTAGCTATGAGAGTTTCAGGGTGGAAGCGGGTTTATGGCTAGAATATGATTCTCTTTGACCAATTCATGCAGCTGGGGGGAGGAAAGAAAAAAAGAGCAGCAAGTTTTAGAGCAAACAAGAAATCTTCTTTATTCTTCCTCTTCCCCATTTCTCAGACAAGGCTCTTTCTACCAGTTGCTCCGGCTGACTTGCCACCATCTCACACACAGAGTAAACGCATCTCTCGCTGCACGGTTGGGTGGCACTCTGTGGTTAACATATTCCCCCTAAAAATCATGCCTGGACTCCAGTTTGTTATAGGGTGCATTAAAAGATACAGTGAAAGAGCTTTTTCTGCCTGCGTGGGAGGCTTGCTAAGAAGAAACTGCCAGTTTAACACATTCTCATCTCTGAGAGCTAATTATAGAGAAAAACATCAGTATCACCGCAGAGATTACTACAAAACTCCACTTTCTGTTTCATGAGAACAAGGCTGGGCTCCAAATACCAACAGTCGACAGAAGGATGGGAGGCAGGAACAGCCAAGGTCCATACACTTGAAAAGAAAAATGCTCTATTTATACTTTGTGCCAAAAGATTGTACACTCAAATTAGCTGGGGAGGGGGGACCCAAAAGAAGTTATTTCAGGTCTAGAACTGGGAAGTGATTCAGCTGACAAGCCTAGGGAAAATCTCAAAGTCTAAATAAAATTGTGATTTCTTTGGAAGTATTTTTAAAGATTTACTCAGCTTCCACTTTTTAAAATATTCAGTAAATTCAGTAAAATATCTGACTGTGGACTTGAAACATTTAACTTGAAATATTTAACTTATTTAGAATAATTTTAATCAGCCTAAAATTATATACTAAATGCCTGCCAGCCATGTTTTGTTTGGAAAAATATTTCAATTGAAAACAAATAAATCAGTGATTCATATAGTGCAAGGGACTGCAGAGTCCTTTGCTGTCTCAGTTTTGTCACTTTTCTTGTGGATCACTCACCCTCCGGTCACACCTGGGAAAGATGACCTGCAAGTATTAGGAAAATACTTCAGTGTGTGCTGTGTTGAATGCATTTTATATTATAAAAATTATACTCCTCCTCTTCGATTTGCAAAGCACCTGCCAAGCCAGGACACCACTGGCCCAGTGCAGTCTCACTCCTCAAGTCCTCTTACACATAAAGAATGGTTTTTTGCTTACAGAGAGAGATGCCCTTTGATCCCTTTCCCTGAAGCGAAGTTGTGTTACGAGCTGTGTTATAATGCATCCTCCTTCAGCCTGCCCAGGTGTCAGTGGCTGGGAAGGAGATCCATTCCCAGGGAAAAACGTACCACCCAAAGGAGTGACCTGCTCTCTTGCTGAACACGAGTCCTCTTGCTGAACCCAAATTTCACCTGTGCCTCTGGATCTCCTCCTGTCTGGGAAGTGTCCATAGGTGCCAGGTGGATGCTACATTTTGCGTTTTTTGGGGTTTTTTCCTTCCTGTGAGTTGAATGTTGACAGAAGCATTTAGTGTTGAACAAACCCCTTCTGGCACCAACTCTTCTGGCAAGGACAGTATTTTCAGTATTTTCAGTTCAGAGGAGAAAAGGCTTAATCAGGGTAGAGTCCTAGTGAGTGCTGTTTTCTTACATTCATTGTTCTTGTCCTCTCTTGCTCAGCCCCTGTTGGTCAGAGACCTCAGCAGCCAATCCACTAAAATAACTCACCTTTCCTAGGGAACTGCACAGGTGAGCTCCCGTGTGCTGGTGCTGAGTCTTTGCAGACTCTGATCCAACCACATGGCTACACCCTGTTCAGGAAAGCAACACCCCCTGCAGCCAAACTGGCCACTGCTGCCCCACACCAACCCCATCCCACCAGGAACAGCTGGGAGCAGCAGGGCTTTGCTCTTCAACAGCCCATGGATGTCCTTGCTGAGAAGGACACAGTGCTCTCCCTCCATCACATGGGCAGAACACAACGGACGAGGGCCTACCGCTGGATCTTCAGACAACATCCAAAAAAAGAGAACCTGTCTCCTCCAAAGACTTAAAACTCTGAGAAGGGGCCCTGAAACCCTGCTCAAGGCAAAGCCTTCTGGTGTTCTCTGCTATGCACACGTGGAAAACCAGGCTCTATTTCCCAAAGCAGCTGAGGATGTTGGAGAGCCAGGCTTGCAGCTGAAGGCTCAGCAGGAAGATGCACAGAGAAGATCATTACTTTTCCCATCTATCCTTTATTTTTCAATTCTAGCAGCTTTCATTATGTTGCAAATAGTTTTGGCCACAGTTCCACTGCCTCTTATGTTTACTCAGTCAAACTGTTAAAAATTAATGAAGTGGGTGCACTATTGATTTCAAAAGGGCCCTTTGCACAGCATCCTGACTCAAACACCGCTCCGTACTGTCAGGGAAGCCTGGGGAAATATTGTCAGTGTATCATCCAGCCCTGCATTGTAGACAACACAGAAAACCTTCTCTGCAGACACAGCACACAAACTAAGCTTCAGAAGGCTTTTTAAGAGAGGCATAAGATTTTTTTTTTCTTAAACACAAAATTCCTCCCTAAAACTCTTAAATGCAAAATATTTCCACGTTAAGTATCTAATGGAAAGGTCACCAGGGGATAGAAAACCTCCCAATGATTCTAGTTAGGAATTAATATTTTCTTCCTCTTTCTGTTTTAGTTATTGCTGGCAAACAATGCCATGTTTTCATCAGCTGCATGTGTTCTGCTTCCTATAGGAGCTGTGCTAATGCAGAGTCCCACGTGGCACCAAGCAGGGTGAGGGAGGCTGAAGGCAGTGCAGAGGAGAAGGAGGAATTAACATTTATTTCAAAAGTGCCAGGAAGGATGCAAAGCTCAGACAGAAACTGCAGAAGGGAAGGAGGACACTGGTGGAATGAAGGAAAAAGTCAAGAAGTATTTCACAGACACATAAACTACATATATATAAGGTGAGAGCAAGAAAGTAAGCCTAATAATGTCTAATAATGTATCTGTAATCACACACCTGCTGGGGAATGATCCCTTTCAGGCTGGATTCAACCACCACGTTAATCATGGCAATGAGACAAAACAGCACTACAAATTAAATCAAGTATCACCATACCGTACTCACATGTGCCACCCTGATGTGAGAGGGACTTAGGGACTTCAACCCTGGAAGTTCTGGGGGGATGAGGGGACTCCTGTTCTTTGGACAGGGATCTGCCCCAGCTATAGGTGTCACCAGGACTGATCCAGTCGTGCTGTGAGTCTTCAGTTGCTGACAATTCTCTCATTGCATTGCACTTAACACCAGTGAGAACACGCAGTTGAAAAAAATCCATCCACCAAACACACACTCTCCTCCAAATTAACACACAAAATCCAGAATCGCTGTCACATGATAAAAGAATGATTTATTAGAGCAACTTTATGATAAAATTATATAAAATAACAATTTGGTTTTTTAAAGACATCCACAATATCACCTTGAAACAAAATGTACAGATACTGCCTATAATCCAAACAAAAATAAATTACCGTTCAAAAAAAAACAAACCAAAAGTGGAAAGAAATCAGGGCAGAAGAAACAAATCAAAATTATACACAGCATTTCAAGAGGGCGTGGAAAAGAGAAAGTCATTAATCGATTCAAGTTATACAAACGTGTTTCAGCTTTACTCTCAGACAGCTCAGCTTGCATTTGTGTTGCATGCAAATGGAATGATCCAGTGAACAGTTCAGAACAGCAGAATCAGCAGCATAACAACAGCAGAGAGTGAAATAGGCACAATTCAGCACGGGGCACATCGAAAGTGAACAGGTAGTTCTGTCTGGTCTTTGCAAAAGTTATACACATTTACCAACTTCAAAAATAGCTAGTGTGATCTGCAAAACAAGAAAAAACTAGTAGAGTCTCGCACTTAAATACTTTACACTTTTTTACCTTTTTTTTTTTTGTCTCCTCTTTTGTCAGTAGGCTGTATGTAAACATTCCACTAATTGTACCTTTACTAAAATACTCAAAGATGATGCAGACGTTCTTTCCTCCTGGAGCACGACCACAACGTGACACCACCATAGATCCAGCTGGGTCCTCGCTCCCAAAGCTCCTACACACCCTCACAGGAATTTACATTCACGCCATCAGAACAGAATAACAGGATTTTACATTTGAAAGCGTCGAACTGAAAAGTTTTCAAGTATAGTGGAAGAGCTGAGGGCTGGGATTTTGGAAGGTGCTCAGGGCATCAGGCACCCAAAGCGTACGGAAACCCAAAAAGACCTGAGCACTTGCTTCCCTAAGACTTTGAAAATCCCACCCTTCATTACATTGCTTTAGTCAGACACAAAACACATGAAAGCAAGGTGGCACGGGAGTGACACACAGGGCAGCATCACCCCTGCCAAGCTCAATGCAGGGCTCATCCACAGCTCACGGAAGCCAGCAGGAATCTCGTGCACTGATCCTGGGCCCCCCAGATACACCACTACACATGGGTCAGGTTCACACTGGAGTCACACAGGCATGTTTCCGTGGTTGCATACAGTACTGCTTGTAAGAACCAACAATCAGCAAAGGAGTGGATAGCTCTTTGGCTTATCTGGAGCAGACAAGTGCAAACCGCAGTACTTCAGAAGCAGTGAACACAAGAAAAAATATGTTGCATTTCATGGTGGACCAGCAAAACCTTTTCAAATGCAAGGATCCAAGAATGAGCATTGTGTCAGGACACAGAAGCATTTTATAGTTTGGCTGAGTCACAAATAAAACAAATCAAGCTGTGCATCCTCCTCCCTGCCTTCACACACTCATTTCCAAATTATCAACAGACACTGATTGTTGCATCCTCATTAGTCACTTGAAGAGGTACCGTATTTTGCAGGTTGATTTAACTGATGCAACGTGTCTGTGGGCTCGCTCTCAAGTTCAGAACAGAGCAACCAAGGGAGAAAATCCCTCCCCGATGTGTTCAAGAATCAAAGAAGAATCAAGCAATTTTCAAGTGAAAGTAAACAGAAGTCCCATCAAGGACACACTGCAGAGAAACAGAATCCACTTGCGCATAGCCATGAGGATGTGGAAATAACAAATAATCATAGAAGTCAGATGTATGTCTTAGTAATTCACTTGTCTCTACAGCAAAACAAACTAACAGCAACACCTTATCTGTGAAGGTCCTTCAACTCCTAGTGAGTTGGGGTAGCACCTGGTCACTTCAAACCCTAACTAAGAAGGGCTTGAAAAATTGTGTCTCATATGTCAGGAACGATACCACCACTGATGATATTCACCAAGGACACAGTCAGGTATTTCAAGAAAAGACAGATCAGAATCAACGACTGAATTAACACATTCAGATAGTGCGTATATTACAGGCAGAACAACATCAAGGGCAAATTCTTTTTATTCTGCATTCATCTACGTGAAATCCAGCAGATTTCTTCATGGAAGGGCATCTCCACACAAGCAGATGAGCTTATAGCCTACTGGAAATCTCGGAAGGATATCTGCACCTACTATTTACCAGCCAGCGTCTTGCAGGCTCGAAAATAAACTAATGGCGTGTTGACATACTCCCATTTTGGGACCGATCCTGTCTCTGCTGAAATCGATGGAAAGCTCTCACTGGCTTCACCAGGAAAGCAATCACCTTCTTCACTAGTAAGGTTAAACGCTTTGTGAGCATCCCTATTTATTTAAATTATTTTAACAGGTTCCCACTGTTACAACATCCTAGCAGAAAAGCTCAGGTAACTACTGAAGCTAACTAAGGAATCCACTATTCACCCCAAAATATAGAGTCAGCACACAAGAAGCAGTCAAGCTTGGGAAACCATTTTCACTGGTTAAACTACATACTGTATGAGGGCAAAGTGGAACTCATCTGCTCACCTTTCCCAGTAAATGTATCCTCCACAGCTACAAAAGAATTTCTTTACCCAATTACTATTTGTTGACCTGGAAGAATGAAAAAGGAATTGATACAAGACAGAAAAAACTGGGAGCAAACACATCTGGAAGAGATCCCCTCAAAACCGAAATTTTTGTTCTTGAAGCAACAAAAATTGCTTAGTGTTTTGCAGTTTAACACAAAGACAGAATACAAACCCCAACTTTTGTTAAATAAGAAATCGCTCAAACAACTGCACACAACCCTTAGTGTTTCTAGGATTATAACGGACCAAAAATTAAATCCAGAGACAAAAAATCCCAAATGTACCAAGTGCTTGACACTGCTGAATAGTTTCTGAAGAGCACCACAGAATGGCGGTCTTTGCAAGCACTTTTGCATTGAAAGAAAAATTCCTAACAGAACTAGCCATAAAGGTGGAGCTACATCGAAGCCATTATTTTTTCAGTGCTGTCAAGTGATTGCACTAGTTGACAGCAACTGTGTAATTAAGTTTATTCCATGAGCCATTGGAACAGATGCTTTTCTTTGCAATTGGGTAATTGCAAACATCTTAATCTTTGGCCCAGCCAAGAGCATTTGTAGCTCATCATGAAAAGACTGTATATTTAAATTAAAAAAGAAAAGCAGCTTAAAGACAGCATTTGTACCAAAATCATGAAAATTTGGCAAGCTAAATTGTAAAATCTAACTTTTTGTACCTTCCCCAAACTTTGGGTCTGAAATATCATCAAAAATAGTAACTGTATCAGTAGTCTTTACATTCATACCATTATTAACTTTTACACTTTCCCAAGAGAAAAACAAAAGGGTTTATTCTGTCTTGTTTTGGTTGTTGGACTGAAAAACAGATGCACAACTTCAGTGTGGTTGCCTTTTTTATGACTGCTGAAAGGAAATCTTACACAACTGCAGTAGGGGTTTCTCTCAGAAACCCGAAATATTGCACAATCGTTCTGTTGGATTTGCACGTTGAGTCCAACAGAGCTGTAATGCTTCACTTGTACGCTTAAAAAAATTCAAACAAATAAAACCCAAACAAATATAGTACCGTAAAAAGGTGTGGGTTGTTTTTCAAATTGAGCCTCATTACAACTGAATAGTTATAAACAGGCCAATGCAGGAACACCTTCGCCTCGGCAGTACTGAATGGAAAATATGCAAAGCCTGTTTTCTTATGGCACACTGGAAGAATAAGTGAGTAATTTTGTAAAAATCAGTTTGCCTCTATGCTGAATATGTGCTGCTCCACAGTGCTAGTCTTGTTTAAAAGGCATACACAGACCTTCCATTCACCCTCACAGCATAGATTTTTCTTTTTTGTGCAACGTGTTAGCAATCTAAACAACTGCTCCACACAAACTGTCCACAAACCACTCATACACAATACTAATGCGACAGTAGATTACAGTATAACAGCAATACAAAATATTGTATCAGATCACATATTTCTCTCCATCTGGAATGAAATTCGAATCTTGTAAGCTAGAAGACCCACAGTTCGATTTCTGAGTGTAGTTTCTCATCTGTGCTGGGGACAAAGTCTCCAGTGTGGACCCAGAATTGTTAGCAGTCCTGACTTTAGTGGCTGTAGATTGTTTAGCAGCAGAAGACGCTTTGTTACTGGCAACTATATCCAAGTTTCCAGTAGGGTCAACGATAGCGTTTATGACTGAGGGAAAAAAGGAAAAAAAGAAACAAAACAGACATAAACACATTAGCAGCACTCAGCAAAGGTCCCAAACAGAAGCCTGCTGCCCTCATTTTGAAGGCAGTAGAACTGTAAGCAGTACTTTTCTTCATTTTAGTCAGGTTATTTTCCTCACTAGTACCTTCAGGTCTAAACAGCTTTAACAAGCAAAACCTCTCCCAGACTGAAGCTACGTGGACTCTCAACTTTCTGGTTAAATTGGAAAAGACAAACTACAGCAGCCAAATGGCAAGCTTTTAGCAGGAGCCCAAAATGATGCCTGGATGTTTTTACATGCCTTTGTTAAGTTTTTAGATGATGCAAGAGCTTGTCTTGCTTTTCCTAATGCAGAGATCTATGTGCAAAATTCAAGGCCAAAAGGCATAGCACAGCTTATTGGCTGAAAGAGCTGCTAAGTATTATTTCATCAGAACAGTCCCGCACCAGTTTATCTTATTGGAATATGCTAATTACCACAAACAAAGCATTTCCACAGCAACAGCTTCTACATTTCAATAGTCAAAGATTTTCTTACAAACTGACAGTATAAGATAAATCTACTGTTAATTCCATATGTACTCATCAGAGAGCACTGTGGTAACAAAATCAACTTCTGCATCCTTCCCCAGCTTTCACCAGCAAATCAGGCCACGTTACTTTATTTTGTGCAACTTCACTGGCATTTGAGAGAAAAAAAGAACATTTTAGATGACCAACCTTCAAGCTGTTTTTGAACTCGCCTCAGCTCCTTCAGGATAGAACTGATTTCCTAGAAACAAAAGCATCAGAATGGAAAATTAGGCAACAAAGTACTGAACTGACACAGGAATCTAGTCTTACTCCTTCTGCCTTATCTGATCAAGAAGATTCAAAGTCAGGCCCCCCCCCTTGCTCATTGAACAGAAAAGACAAATCTATATGAAGGTGCATTTGGGCAGTGCACAGGGAGCCTGCTCTGCATCATGTCACCAAGTGCTACAACACCACCCCATTCATAGCCACAGCGGCTTTCAGCTAGGAAATGCTGCAACTGTACAAAGGCCCCTCCTCAATATCAAATATGCAAAGATATTTGTAAACTCAGCTCCTAGACCAGACAAGGCATTTGGCCACATTTCTACAGCTGCAGCACCCAGCTACACAGGTCTTGCACAATGTCGCTTAGCATAAATCATATTTGCTGGGTCCACTGCTGTACTTAAATCCTTACTGACAATCCCCTTTAAGGACAATGAAAGGTGATGAGAGCACAAACAACCATCTTGAGGCTGAATCACCTGAGTGAATTCACCCTGAGGTGGATTTTTACTGTCCTAATATCAGTTACAGGTGAAGAAAACAAACATTCATGAGAAACACCTGTCTGCAGCTGAAGCTGCGGCAACCACGTGGCAAATGATCCTTTGTTACATGTTTAAATGAGGCCTAATGACCCTGAACTTCAACATCTGTTAAGAGACCCAGTCTTCGAAGATCAATCACAAAGGAACTGGGAGAGTTTGGTGAAACAAAACCACTGAAGGAACTCACTTTTGTTACACTTCAAACAGTAACAAAACCCAGCAGTTCACACATGAAAACGGACCAGAAATTTCAGACATGGATTTGAGAAGGGCCAGAGATTGTTGGTTTGGTTTCTTACAAACCTTTCATGGAAAGTCTTTAGTATCTCATTTGTTTGCATGGACTTACCTTGTTGGATGTCTTCAGAATTGGCACTTCATTTTCTGAATTGATTTTGGCCTCCATCTCCTCCCAGGTCCTTTCTGAGTTTTGAAACAGAATCCTGTAACACAAAAAGTAGAGCAGATCTTAAAATTGCCATCAAAAACCTGCTTGTTTAAAAGACTTAATTATCACAAGATGTGGCAACAAAAGAGATTAGTGGATTAGCAACTGGAGACAAAGCTCCTTTCAGCTGATTTAGGAACATTCCAAAGTCCTTCCCTAACTGATGTCTTCTAGAGCAACAACAAACTTTGAAAAGATTTCACAAGCTTGGTAACCTGCATGTATTAGAAGAGCCTTAGTAAAGAAAAGGAAAGACGAGACAATCCACCAGCTTTCTGCCGTATCTCCTGCACAGGCAGCATTTCAAAGTTAAGGCATCAACAGGCATTACAAATCCAGCATTAAAATTCCAAAGGCCAAAGATATGAGGAAAAGTGATAGCAAATAATCACATTACCTCTGGTTCACTACACACACACAATCTCCTACATCTAGATTCCCTTCACCCTGATTACAAAACTTTCCAAGACAGCAGTACAACATCTTCCACAAGTAGCAAGTCAACATTCACCAGCAAGTCACTATTTCAGGCCAGGGACTTACTTCATTTTTTCAGCGAGGTTTTCTGTATTTTCACGGATTGTATGTGATAACTGGGACACTGGGTTCAACATCAGATTGTCAAAGATTACCTAAAATATGAGGACAGATAGGAGAACTTTTAGCAAAAGCAGCACTTTACAAAATGGGAATTTTTAGTACAGTAAATGATCTCCACTGAAACATCTTTGTTTGTGTGGATGATACTTGAAGTTCAAGGGAGATTAAGATGACATGCAGCTTAATTGCAGCACTTTGGCAAAAAGGTTCATACTAACTTGTTCAGACTTCTTCTAGAGACAGAGACACAGTTGTTTGCAGTACCCTAAGTATTTAAGCATTTCTGAAAGAAAAGCACTTAGGACTTTCCAAGCCTCACCAAAAAAACCCCCAAAAAGTACAATCACAATGCAAGAAGCCCCACAAGCAGTCTCACTGAAACTACCTAATGTGACACATGTGAGTTCAAACCACCTTCACAGCCAGGTATCCCACCATGTCACATTCTGTTTTATTAAAAATAACAACAGAATACCATCAAACCCCAAATATTCAAGTCCTGTGGCTCAGCAGAGCCTCTAGGCTTCTGCCAGGAAATCCCACATTAAGCTGGGGACACTCTGAAGCTGCACCTTTTATGCAGCCTTGGCACCTCTCTGAAGGAGAGGAAGGGATTGCTTCAAACCCGTCACAGGACAGGATGAGTACCAGCGGCTCAGCCCACCCTCCCCTGCATGTGCCTGTGTGAGTCACACTCCGCCTCCAGAGTGGCTGCACTGGAGCCAGCTCTCCCCTCCTGCCTGCACTGCCTCCCTGAAGCCTCTGTTCCAGCTCTTCCTTCCCACCGCAGCTGGCAGGGACAGCCAGAGCTGGATCAGCAGCTTTCTCCTCCTCCCTCTGGAACCATCACCCAACTACACCCCCCTCATCTCAACACCATCCCCCGCCTCAAGTTCAGGCCAGGCTTTCTCACTCTTTAGCATCATCCCAGTGATTTGCAGGCCACCCTGCTCTCTCAGCCCAGAAGAATCGCCTTGAATTGCAAACGTTGGAGGGAGCAGTGCTCTCAGTCTGCAGGGCCCAGCAAGCCAGCTGTGCCACAGCACTGAGCCCAGTTACACACACCCCTCCTAAGCTCCAGATCCTGCCACTGCTGCTCCATGGGCAGCTCTAACCAGGATGCCAGCTGCAGAACAGTAAGGTGCCATTAAACTATCACTGCTTCAGATTTCAAAGTTGAGATGTTTGAGTTCTTCTCTAAAACAGCAATGAAATAGCCTAAGAAGGCTCTGACACTGAATGCGTCCTCCCAAAAACAGGTGACCAAGCCTCAGGTTTTACTGGCGTCTTACCCAAGAGAGGAACCTTCCAGTCAGTACTGGCAAGAGGGGTGATTCTGTTCCTCTTTTTTCTTTTTTAAACACTGTTTCTATACCCACATGTCAGGGCTGCTGAGAAGCGTGGGGGGGTTTTTTTTGAGTAGCCTCCTTTGGCAGCTTAGAAAGAACAAGTATACATACAACAGCTTAAAGCAATGTCATGTATAAAGTAAAGAAAAAGGTGGCCTGCCTCCTCACGGTTTCTTGTCCTTGTTTTTCTCGAGGGATCCTCTTCTCTACTATCGTTCATGTTTTGGTCAAAATCCTTCAGTTCCACTGATCCCGGAGGCACTTTCTGGTAGTTCAGACTTGCTTCTGGAATGTGCTGCACCAACTTGGAAATAATGAGTAATGAGTCATTAAAATGAGGAGGGAAAGGAGGCTCACAGGCACTCACTGCAGGTATTGCAGATTTTCAGGCAAGCCCGAGAGGAACACTGATTCATTTAAGTCTTGTTCAGACAGGCGTGGGCTCGTAAACAAATTACTAGACCCCAATCGTGCGAGTGCCTACCCACTGGAGTCATACCACAAAACTCTGTGGGACTGTTCTACTTTAAAATTTTGAGTCTTGAGCACATGTTTGAAAAGTACAACATTGTCTTTTTTGAATTTAACTAAAACTCAAAAAGGCCCTGTTTTCCCATATCTTACGTCTTAATATATCAATGCAACATTAAAGACACACTCAAATTAATCAGAAACCATTTAGTAACACATGAAGAGATGAAAAAGCAATACAAAACCACTTAAAATGCAAATAATCCACAGGAAGAACAGAAACGACAAGACAGTTACTCCTGCTGGGTTTACAGACAAAAACTCTAAAAGAAAGGGAAGAAAATAACAGTGACAAGACAGAGATACAAAAATAATGGGATGGAAAGTGCACCTGAGATGGATATGCCAGCCGAAAAGATCTACGAGCAATCTGTGTTAAAACAGAAACAAAGAGATCAATGCTAGTGAATGACTGTGACAGCAAGTATCAAAGAGAACACGGGGTTTGGGGTTATTTGGGGTTGACATTCCCAAAAGCGCATTCCTGAGGACCAGCACTCGGTGCCCACCCCCCCATCATGCACTGAAGCCCATGGAGATCCTGGTCACCAGCCAGTTCTGCTGAGGTGGCCTCGGGCAGCTCCTCAGTTATTCCAAACTGGAGTGTGCTGAGTGACATCCAGAGCCCTCTGGGAAAGCGCTGAACATCCAGCTCAGGAGGCTCTTTGGTTGGCAAAGCACACAGCTCCTGTGAGGAAACTGTGTGCCATCCAAGGTCCAGGCTCCCCACACTCTATGCAGCAGCACTTGGGTTATACACAGGCAGCAGGTGTGAGATATTATGGTACAGGGGCACAACAGCCAAAATGTTTCGCTAATAAGCTTCCTTTCATCAAGTGCAGAATCAGTAAGTTAGGCTGTTTATGGCAGTGAAAGTGTCAGAAGGGAATGAGATATTCCTACAATGAGCAGGTCTCAGCACAACCAGCTGAAAACAAGGTAAGGACAGCACCTGCTCCACCATCACAGGAGATTTTTGTACATGACTGTTCTTTTCTCATGTTTTCTGTTCCCTCACACCCGTAAGCATTTCCTCTTGTCGTACCAACACTCATACCGAGCATGTTACACAACAACTTAACAAACTTAATTGGGCTCTTTAGTTTTTGTGGTATCATTATCAACTTTTTTCAAAAAGACCTGCCAAAAGAATTTTATGCAGGGCTAAAATTCTCAGAAGTAGCCATTGATTTGGGATGACCCGACTTGACTGTGTTTGCAGTAGCTGAGGTTTAAGTTTGATGGCTCAGCTCTGCAAGAAAGCTGCGTCCTGCAAAACCTACACACCCACACAAACCAAGACATCCCAAACAACCCATGGCTTTGGTAAACAGGAATCACGAAGGTTTCACCCTTGCTGAACTCTTTTCTTTGTTCTGTTGGGGTTTTTTTTAATTTGCTTAATTTGTAACAGTACGCAGCCCTGTATGCCAAGAATCTATGTTATCATGAACTATACAGCTGAGGTTAGAGAAACAAAACAAACCCCCCCCCCCCAAACATGCACTGGGGAAACGGAAAACCTCCCTGGCAAATATCCAATCCAGCATTGAACCTGAAAGGACAGAACATGAAGAATAAGGTTTAAATCTATGGTTCCACCCTAATTTATAAGAGGATGCTCTTAATTTAATCTTTAACCAAGCTTCACAATATAAGTAATTTAAAAAGCAGTTCATTTGAGGGTGAGAAATGCTGTGCCACATAATGGTCCCAAATGACATTTCTGGTACAGCATTAAACACTCAAAAGGGATTCCAGTATCAGTAGTTATTTTTCCTGCATTTTCCCCCACTTGTTTGGAATAGATACAAATATTTAGTACTAGAATGCAGAATGGCATACAACATTGTATGAGCCAGAGCAGCATAAGAGACAGCCACACAGAGCAAACTTCTCTTATTCACATAATCCCTTTTATCAGACGTTTCAATATATTGCTATTATAACCATGATAGCTATTTTTCATCACTATGTTCTTTCCTAGAATACTTAATATAAAGTTGTTTATTCACAGTGCTTAGCATCACACACACTGATCTTCAGATATTTCCCAGCAACTTCTCTGCATCAAGCCAAAATTATTAATTTAGCACAGTTTCAACAACTCTTAGACTGTGGGAAGCAGGAGTGGTGCTGAATCTGGTCCAGTACCAAAGATGAGGTGTCTTTATTAACTCACAGCAGTTTATATTGTTGGCATTCATAACAAGACCCCCAAGCTGCACTGTTTAGGATCCCAAGTTATTTAGGATCTGGCTCCACATCTCAGCACTGCCAGCAGAAAGCCCTGCTGATGGAACCTGTTCCCGGCTATCACTGACATAAGGCAGCAACACCGACGCACGGTGGCATTTTGGGTGTGACTCTAATGGCCTGACAGCTGCTGGCCGTGCTGAAATCATGCTGATATCCACTCCTATTCAGAGTGAGCCTCATTAGAAGCCTTTAGAGTGTTTTCAGCCACTACCTGAACACACCAAAGGTTATGGCTCCTGATCTGTCTTCACAGGCTCACATCAGTGCTTCGTCCTTTATACCACTGTAAGATCTCAAAAACTGCTCCAGCAGTGGGCGCTGCCAGGAGTATTCCCTACAGTCCCGCATTTGCTCTCCTGACTACTGTGAGGGACTGACTGGCATGTCCCACACAGCAGCACTGCAAAGCCACAGAGAAATCCTCGCCCAGGTCCAGGCAATCTTGGGTTTGTGATTCTGCCATTCGGCATCACGCTTTGGAGCCTGTCATTCTGCACAGAGCAGAAACACTCTTTTGCAAGTATCGTCCTCTAGCAGCTGGGAACATCCCTGTGTATGAGCTGACTTATGGTTGAACCCTTCAGTGGCACTCCACAAAAAAAGTAGGTGCGCTGCTCTTCCTCCCCTGCTTTTCTGCAAGCAAGCGGGGGCTGAGTAAAATGTTTCACTTGCAAGTCAGAAGTGCAGTAGGCATGTCACCTTCACTGCTTGAAAAGAATAATACAAAAGGCAGCTTGGCAGGCGTGGCACTTGCAAGGAAACAAAGCAATAAAACACTTTATCTCAGAGCCCGCAGTTATTGCGAAACATTTGTGCACTTTGGCTCCAAAAGGCCCCAGGAAAAACCCCTCCCTGAGCAGGCTGCAGCTGACCTCGGTTTAGCACAACCACAGCCACACTCGCCTGATCTTCTGGGTATCTCCCTGAACTTCTGTTTTGCACCTCCACTGCTGACCATAGCAGAGTCGCGGGGCCTCCAAGGACTGTCTTGGCAGAGTAACAGGTTTGGTTTCGGCTTTGAACCCTCCTAAAATGGGTCTGCAATTCTCACAACAGTCAAAGACAACAGGGGGCCAGGGGAACCATCTGAGCAGCAGAGAGCTGTGTATTTTTTAAGCCCACACTGGTGGTACACAGGAGGGAATCTGGATTTAAACACTAGCAAAGGCCATTTTGCTTTCGCAGTTGGAGCCTCCTGGTAACTTTGCAGCCAAATTTGAGCTGAGCTGGTCCCTGCGCTGCAGCACTGGTGAACCCAATTAAGAAATTGCCTCCCTCCTCCCCAGCCCACAGCAGACAAACTGTGCTACACAGTTTGGGAGGAAGCCACAGCTTCACTGAAGGGCAGGAGGACAGCACTTCCCAAGCTACCTGCCTGCCTCCCTGCCCAGCTCCCAGAGTCCTTGCCCTCCTCCATCGATACTCGGAGAGAAGGGATTCAAGCAACACCTGCACAGCATTTCAGCAGTCCTGGCAGAAAGGACACAGCAAAGGTACAAAATACACAGCTGACACAGAGAGTGCAGCCAGGGCACACGGTCAGGGCCTTGTGTGAAACAAAGAGGAAGGCTCTGGCTCCCTGGCACAGCAGCACAACACATCCCCTCCCTCCATCCTGATCCTCAGATGCAAATTTCAGTGACCAAACTCCAAACAGAGGCCTTGAGAGCCTTAGGAAATAATACGATTCCCATGTCTTGCAAAGCTGGCTGTGGCACAGAGGACAAAATAAAGAGCCCTCTAAACAGGCTGCAGTTGATCCACCTGGTGGTGCTTTTTAGGAGGAAAAGGAATGAGGGTTTTTCAATGCTGCAGCAACTGGGGATGCTGCCCTGGTCTCCCACCACAACCACGCCCCATGTACTTACTAGCACTGAGAGGCAGCGGTTTCTGTGATTCCGGACCTTACCTCTTCTCTCGCGGATATGGTGGAAGCAGGAGTGTTGGGCACAGAGCTGAGGGAGGTGCTTGGTCCTGTCCCCGAGGAACTCTGTGAGTCCCCATCTCCAGCAACGTCATGAATCTCTCGAGCAAGGATGGCCACATCCTTCACCAAGGTTTGGCTGAGCCTAAAGCACAGGCAATGAAGCAGAACCATTAGGACACAGACTACAACACGCCTCACATTCCTAAAATATAAAAAGAGGAGCCACAAACGGTTTGTGGGAGCTATAACATCTGCAGAGGCTAGGGCAAGCAGAGTTTTCTGGGGTGCCTTGGCAGGGTGCTGAGGAACATTCTGGCTGTGTACAAAATAAATCCACTTCCTTCCTGAATCCAGCTTCAAAGTGGAATTGATATAAAGCAAATTCTAGTGACTACACACTGCCAGAAAGTATTGGAGTCAATCCATAAAGAAATTTTATGTTATTGCTCCCCCACCGATCCACTCTACTTCCTTCTCTTGTTTGTTTGTTTGTTTGTTTTTAATACAATACAGTTAATTTTTCTTCTTGGGACTTCTTTGTTTTCCATTAAAAAGTACATATAGGGGAAAAAAACTTTTTTTTTTTCCTTAAAGAAAAAACCCTCCATTTCTCTTTCCTTTTCCTTGTGGTCTATAGACTGAAAATCACAATATGCCTCCACATTCTCCAGAAGAGCAGAGAGATTATGAGGGTAAGTATGGCATACCTTAGAGGGATCTGGTTTTCAGAAACCAAGTCTTGAAACTTCAAGCCCCTTGACAGGTGTCCAGTTAACACTCAGTGTTGGCAGCACCTTGCTCTGCCTGCTCTAGAGCTCAAAAACAGTTCCTAAGTCTCTGGATTGTTGGTAGCAGAGCTTTAAAAAACCCCCTCAGACCAGAAGTAGCTGTTGTGGCAATTTTAAAGGAAAAATTCCAAGAGAAAAAATAATCATACAGCTAGTCAGCTTCATCTGAAACACACTGTCTTCTTTTAATGAAGAAAACCAAAACCAAACCAACCAACCAAAAAAAAAAACCCAAAACACCCCACGCAACCAAAAAAAAGTTATCATGGAATATTCTGAGTTGGAAGGGACCCACAAGGAAAACAAGCAGTGTGATAAAACTGTCAATTCATCAAAACATTTCCTTGGAAAGAAAATGCATAGCTGAACTAATAAAACGCAGTCTGAGCTGCCTGCGTAAGGTACCCCCTCTTTGTGCTGGTTTGGACAGAGCTGTCACCAAACACTTCCATTATGTGATTCAGTACTGTAAACAAGTGGCATTTTCCCTTTTAACTCTCTCTGACTCCTCTAAACCCCTCCCAGTTAATTCGGGAGCAGCAAGGGAAATCAGCACTGCAATTACCAGGCAGACTCTGTGACAGAGCCCTGCACCGTGCAGCGCCAGACGAGTCTGACGCAAGCCTTTATTTATAGCTGCTGCGAGCCGGAGCGCTCCCCGGTGCTGGGAACGCTGCTGGGAGGGAAGCCGGCATCTCACACACGCACGCTTCGCGCAGCACAGGTAAGAGCAGCCTGATCTGAAGGCTGACACACTTTCTAGCAGCTTGACAGCAACTTTCAGGCAAGAAAAACCCTCTCGAGGGGAGCGCGGCAGCGGCGAGGGCGATGTGGCCAAAAGCAGACACAAGGCAGCTTCCTCAGGCAAAAGTATTTCAAGTATGGCCAGTACAATGGAAGACCAGTATTTCTGGAAAGTTGGCATAACACAGTTGCATATTAGAGATGACAAACCTCAAATGCCACTGTTTAATAAAAGAAACTATTTGTTTTATTGCTGAGGTCCTCCAGGCAACCATCAGACCACCAGTACACAGCAAGTCCCGTATCCAGGGACATCAAGCTAAGCGACAACTCATTTATATACAAGGTCTAGACAGATTTGGGTTCAGTTGTGCCAAGCAAAGAGGTTTGTGACCTGCAGTGATTTCTTACTGCTCCCTCACCAGCTTCAGGCAAAGCAGCTTCAACAGTTTACATATTCAGTCTTTGCTAATCCATTTGACTTCCTCTGCAGAGGATTAGGGAGAGTTCACACCAACCACGCCACACACACAACTGTAACTTCCAGCAGAGAGCAGAGAGATGCAGGTATAAACAGTTAGATTTCCCACAGCGTGAACAAGAAACAAACCAAGAGAAAATGCCCTGCCCCTCGGCCTTTTCTAGATACAAGGTACAACCGGCACATCCAGGTTGTAAAGGTCATGAAAACCTTCCAAGTTGATGTTCAGATAGAAAGGAGATGTGGGCACACAAACAAAGGGAGAGAGCCTCTCCTTCTACCCCCACACCTGGGTTTGATTTGAACACCAAGGAGAAAACAACCCATTTTCAACACGTGGGTTAACAGATAAAGCCCCACCTCACCTGGCTATTTCTGCTATCTCTGCTGTTTGCGCCATGAAGTTGTAGGGGTCAGGGTTGTCATCAAAATCTTCATCGTCATCCGTTTCTCTGCCGTTGTGCTTCTGCTTGCCCAGCCCAGAGCCACGTATCCTCGGTGTTTGTGTGGCTGTTGAAGTATGGGAGCGTTTGTGTTTAGGGGAGCTGTGATTTGAGCCATATTCCTCCTCCGAAGTAGAAGTGTAATCTGAACCCTGTGGTCTCCGCCTTGATGCTTATAAAAAATGAATTGGTTTCAGACCGAAGACAGTAGTAAGGAGGAACTACAAAAGGCTGAAAGGTAACACAAAACTAGCCCAAGAGCACAAGGAAAGGAGAGTTTCTGTGCAGATCTTAATTTAAAACAGCACGTTCTCTGAGCTTATTTCAAAGTTGAGCCGCTCTATGGCTCCCATTCACTGTACAAATTTGGAGTAGGAAATTCCAATAGAAAATCATAACGACTGTGTTAACGACTCCACTGTAGTAAATTATTACCACAGACTTGGCTTTCCATGCACAGAAGCTCTGTGTATAAGTAGCACACATTTCAGACTCCTCATAGTCCCACAGAAGTCCTTTTCTAAAGAGAGCCCAATTTTTAAGCCTGCAGATACCTTTCTAATTAGCTGCAAGTACAAGCAGAAGGAGGGGTTTCTGAGTGAAGAGTAGACTGTGGTGCTTGGTGTTATTTGCAGGAGTCCACACCCCCGTGTTCACCTCCTGCCTCGCAATTCACCATTAATGACACTCTACAAGAAAGAGTGTTCACGCAGTCAGGACTGGCTCCAAGCCCTGGAGCCAAGTGGAAGCTGCTCACTTATCCCAACTTGTTCTGCAGACCTGTAGACATCCAGGTCCTCCTTGCATGGGAAATGTCAAGGTGTCCTTATTTGAAAACTGGGCTCCCAACGTTTGCTGCCTCACTATACTCTCTATGGGTACTGCTTCATTCCCTTCTGTCCTTCCCTGGAGAATGAAGACCCACCAAACACAGAACCAGATGAGTTATTCAGAAGTACAACATCAAAAGGCTTCACTGTGTTACCAAGACTATCCTAACACTGAAACACTACAAGTGAATTAAGCCAGCATCGTACATCATACAAACAAAACCAACTAATTTGGCGTGTAAGATGCAGGTAGAAACTATAGGTAATTACTATATAGTGAAAGAAGAATTCCTAGACATTGCTATCTCACCCATAGCTATAAAAATGCCTTGGCTTAGGATACCTATATATAATATAGAGATAGATAGATAGATACACAGAAAAAATTAATTTGCTCATATTCAATTAGTAGAGTTGTATCTTTTTTTTTAAATGCGGTTTTAGAATCAAGAGGTCACCCAGTCCCTGAACAGCAATTTTAAAATGATGAGACTGATTTTCCATCTCTGTACACCAAGGGAAATTAGAATCAGCTCCTTCAATATCATTTCAATTACCCTGAGTAAACAAATCATGTACACAGAGGAGCAGGGGAGACAGGCCCTTAGCTTTCAGAAGTGGTAACTTGGATTATCCTGATGTTATCTGTGACTTTCACAGAAAGCTACTTCATATGGCCCAACAATATACTGGCATTTCTTGTCTCATGGCCAGACAGTTCATGCTGTTCCTCCGCTAGCAAGATGAACTTTCTCCCACTGGGAGAGTTGGGAACTCCTGTGGTTAGCTAAACACTAAGAACTCCTGGAATAAATCAGCCACATCTCCCTCCTTATCCCCTAGGCTTGACACTCAAAGCTTTCAATGGTTATTGTATCATGCTAAAAAAAGTCTTGATGGCACGGTGCAATAGTCCAGTCTAACAACATGTCACTCTTGTTGCAGGAAGGGAGTTCTAGCTGCTGATTTGCTATGTCTGTAACAGCACTGGTACAGGAACATGCATCACACGACAGCAAGCACGACGAAGCACAAAATACACCAGCGTGTACTTAGAGCTTGCGCAAGGGTCACAATCCTATCAAGGAAATAGGAGGTTAGTATTTTAAGAGCAACTAATTCAGAGGAAGGATTAGCATCATCTGCTGTAACTATGGACAAGGAAAGGTGTTAGCATGCTGCTACAAAGCGGTGGAAATCAAAAACCAATTCATTTAAATAAAGAACTGGCCAACACTTATCATTTTTCTCCAAATGATTTGAAGCCTGTGGTCCAAAGGCAGAGGGAGCGCAAAGAGCGCCTCCTGTTCGGAAAACTCTGACCACGTTATCTTGCTTTAAAATTGTTATTGTTTAACAAGAAGTTAATAATAGCATCATCTCAAAAAAGGCGAGAGAAGAGACTGTACACACTCTTTTACCTTAATTGCATTCTGATTTACATGCATATACACGTGCGTAAGAAAAAAAAAATCACTGAAATTAAAGGTGAAGCTGAATGCACTAAAACAATCCAAATCAAAACAAGCAGCAAATAACATTTTTAGCATGCAATAAAAATGAATACTGCAAGAGGGATAAATACTTCAGCTGTATGAAAATATATTAAAGGACACACACATCCAGAACTCCAAGACCCCTTACAAAATCACGAAATTGCTGAAAATAGCACTCCTCTCAACAGGACTGAGAAATCCAATCAAAGGGGTTCTTCCTGTCCCTTTGGCTACCAATCATTCCTAAAATCCTAAGCAAACAAATCTGCTTTGCCGCATCCATGGCAGGTCACAGACTACAGGCATAGGCCTGAACTTAGACCAAAGGTTTCGGGGACAATCTCCCATTACCAATTACCCTCCTAAAGTTGTCATCTGAATTGTCCCCACCTCTTTCTTAACTGAAGGCTGATTTCGATATGACAAATGCTGATATTTCAAGGGTTTGCTGAGTGCTCAGTTACAGAGCGATGGATGTAGTCCCCACACCCCTGCCTCATGGGAATCACGACTGCAAACCTGCCTTAGCTATGGCAAAACTGAGTGAAAATACACAGAAGTGTCAGTCTCTTGGGGTGATCAGTGTGCAGTGTCCAGACCTGTATTTACATTTACAGGAAGAACAAGGGAACAGCTTTCACAACACAGGGACATTTATTTCATATTCTCCTGTTTCAGATGCCTTCAAACCGGCTACCTTGGACATGAGCTGTCACAAACACTCTGGGAGAAAACTTTGAATCTTACAAGTAAAACAGAACAGAATTTCTTGTAGCATTAGAAAGGGATTCAATTCTATCTTTTAAACAAAAATATGGCCAACTGTCAAATGGCAACTGGTTGGTTGTTCAAAAAACAAAACCACTGGAGAAAAAAAGAAAAGTAGCTACTTGTAGTATCCTCACAGACATCACCCCAATACCATCTCACTGAGCATGGGAGTGCTCTGCTGTCTCCAAACCCACAGGAAATCTCAACATCCGTGCTCCTCATTAGTGCAGACTTTTGTACTCACCAAGGCAGCACCTGTACTACCGCGATACTAATCCTTGGCAACCACGTGCAGCCTGTAAGTCAGAAACGGGGGAAGAGGGGAGAAATATAAAGCAGGAGCACTTACAGGATGATGAGGAGGAATATTTGACACTGCTTGAACGGGTCCTGCTGAAAGGCTGCTTGGCAGAGGCAGCGGCCGCTGTTTTCCTGGCTGCAGCTCTCACCTCCGAAGCGCCCGTCTTCCGATAGGACTCCGCGCTGCGGCCCGAAAACCCCGTCCTCGACTGCGCCGTCTCCGAGTCACTGGGCACCGTAAATGAACCTGCCCGCTTCCTGGGCATGGCCAGGATGTCCAGCCGGGAGAGCTTCTTTGTCTCCGTGGGCTGCTTGTTGCCCTGAGCGGTGGTGTCGGGGTTGGAGGCTGTTTTCTCGGCATCCACGCATTCGTTGTCCGAAGCGTCTCCCAGCCGGGCACGCCGTAGCTTTGAGGCCCTCGTGGGCCGCGGGGTGGATAAACTGTTGGACCGGGTGAGAACCTGCTGGATTTTCTGCACATTTGAGGTCGTTTTGCTCTGATCCTCCTTGGCGGCCTGAGTGTAAGGTTTCCTCCTGGGAGCTGGCCGGGTTACTGAGTGCTCATGGTCAGACACAACCGCATCCGGGACTGGCAAGTAAGGTGAGTTTGAACTTCTCTCGTCATCTGTGAAGTCGAGTGACCCTCGAGTCCCAGCGCTCCGCTTCATCTGGAAGCGTTTGGCAGCCTCTGCTCTGTTTGGTGCCTCTGGTGCTTGTGTTTTCCGCTTCTCCGTCAGCCTGTCCCGAGCGCTGGGCTGCCCACACTGGTCCTGGATGGATGGTGTGGAGGAGGATTTCTCCTTCTGCAAGCTCACGACTGCTTTGCGTTTCGGGACACTTGCTGGGACGTTTTTGCCACTCACCAAGCTGACTGTGCTGGCAGTGTCTACGTCTGAGTCCCCCGACAAGGAGTCCTCCAGCTGACCAGCAGTTTCCGAGGGCTCCAGCTGTTGGCTTTGACCAAGCAATTTGGCTTCCAGTGCTGCCAAGGCAGTTTCAGTGTCCTTAAGCAGAAGATGAGTGTCCTGACTAAAGTCCATTCGAGTGGACCGAACAGCCTCTAAATCTTTAAGCAGAGGGTGACTTGAAATATGTGGTAGTTTATTTTGAGGAACACCACTGCTCGATTTATCTTTGGTAAAACTTTCCTGTCTAACAAAAGATGCCGTTTCCTTTCCTGACATGTTTTCTTGATCTTGAGGAAGACTCTGATGAAGAGAAATAACAACTTTTCCAGCCGCATTTATATAAGCACTAACATCTTTGACCGGTGGCTTTCCAGAAACTGGTGTGCCAGCACACTTGAAGGAAAACTCCGGATCCTTGCCGTCCTTGTCTGCTCGAGCGTGGGACACGCTCAGAGAGAGCTTGGAGGGAACCCCCGCATCACTGCTGTCATCGCCAATGTAGAACGAAGTAGAAACTGGCTCACTCACAGCTCTCACGTGAGAGATCCGCGAGGCTCCCGGCTGCTGGCTCTCTGATCTATTGTCTTCCCCCATCTGCTCTAGCATTTTGCTGTTCTCTTTGTATTTCTTGCCTTTTTCCACGCTGAAGCCATCGTCAGATCTGCTGGCATCGCTGAGGCTATCCGGATCCAGGTCTTCTTGGATGAAGAGGCGGCTGCTGGAATCGCCATAGGCTTCCACGCAGTGGTCCTTCACGATGGTTCTCTTGGTAACCTCAGAATAGGACTCCTGGCACACCAGGACCGTGGGAGTGGGGCTGTCTGATTTATCGCTCGGTGGGAGTTGGGGAAGAAGGCGTCTTGTTCTCGAGGGCACGGAGTTTTCTGGTTCCCCAGGTTTTGGGGGTACCCCGCTTTCTGAAGAGAGTTAAGTGGAAAAGAATCAACTACTGTAAAACTGTGCCACTTATTTATTTGTTTGTTTAGGAAGAGCTCGATCCTGCAAAGTGCAAGTGCACAAAAGCACTCACAAGATGTGCTTAGAACTAAGGTTTTATGTAACATGGACATCAGCAGGGCCTGGCTGGTCCCTGCTCTCTTGGGTTTAATACAGACATTACACTTAATTCCTTTGCTGAATCACACTGCTCAACACCTTCCCTTCTCAAGGTAGTATGTCAGATTCATTCTCCCGTAATACACTCTCAGTACAAGCACTATAGAGGATAATGACATTGCTGGCATCCAGCATCAATCAGGCCACAGGAATGAGGTGAAAAGCCATCAGACATCAGCGATGCCGTGTTTTAAGTGCCATCCTGAACAACATTGCCCATTTGACTAAATAGATGGTGTTTTTCACAGTACAAGTTCTCCTACACTCATATCCCAGAGCAAAGTCCCAGGAGAAAGACCCTGTAATAATCAAGAGGCTCTGAATTAGAGCTCACTGCCCCAGCAGGTGTGGGCTCATCAGCAGGAACATGCTCCATAGAAAGAGAGCTCCTATTTCTCCCATGCTGCTGGCCAGGCCTCCATATCTGATACCAACTTTAAATACCAGGTTAACTGGTTATTTGGCTATGGTAATGTTACAAGCACTCCAGGAGTCAGGTATCCTACATGGTATGAAAACAGTGGCAATGATCTCTGAAACAAAGGTTTCTTCTAACCTTTACTGGATCTATCTATAGCTGTCGATGGCAAGAAGGCATGACAAGTAATCCCAACCAAAAAAATTTGAAAACATTTGCAAAAGCCAACAAAGTGCTTTTCTCCTTTTCTCACACAACAAGAGGACCACAGGGTCTGTAAGGTGTCGGAATTCCAAGTTATGACGGGAGTCTGATGTCCTCCAACTTCCTTTGTCCCCCACCATATCTAGTTTTCTATGCTGATCTCCATCCTTTAAACCTGCCACTCAACAGCAAACCCCAGAACAGCCTAAATTCTCAGCACAGCCAGACACGGGAGAAGCACACAAAAAACACGCAAGTCAGGAACTAACTCCAAGGCTACGCGCGGAAGGTTCTCATCTGGCATCACAAGGCAGTCTAAGGAATCACAGCTGGGGGCTAGTTAACACCCAAAGCCCTTACAAGCTTTCTCCTTCCCAGGTTCCCTTTAGTCACGTCAAAGCTAATATTTAAGAACCTCTTGAAAAACTCCAAAATGCAAACCAGAGGCTCTCTCCACCTTCAGTCCACTGGGAACAATTCACTCAGTGCTTCCCATCTCCAACTACTGTAACTAAAACAGAAAATAAGGTACAGCCAGATGCACGGATGCCCTTAATTTCTGCCTTTTCGATCATCCTGGTTTAGATTCAGCTACCCTCAAACAGCAGTGTCAGATGAGACTTACCTGCACTTCCATCACCCTGCCCAGAGACAGATCCAGAGTCAGAGTAACTGTCCGCAAGGCTCGCCCACCTCGACACCCACTTCTGACTCCCTTGAGATGCTGCAGACATCTACAACAAGGTGGGGAAGATGAGGTCAGAAAGAGGGTTTGTACACCAAATCCTAGCCACAAAATCTCTCCTCTCATACCGACATCACTCGGTCTGCTCAAAATGGAAATCAAGCTACACACCACATCTACATCCAGACAGAAAACCCATCTACACCTCCACCATCCCAGGAAATCCACCTGGACTGCCCGTACCTGCGCTTCAGCCTGAGACCCATTCACAGCTTTTGAGGAAAATGCCTGGAGCAAGGGTGACTTCTGACTAGTGCCATTTTCACTGATTAGATGCTGAGAACCGGAGTCATCTTTTTCGCCTTTAATTACTGGTCTAAAGGCTGAAGAGATTCTGGAAAATTCAGGCGACTCAAGAACGCCAAAAACCTGAAAAGATGTTTGCATGGGAATATTAAAATGCAAGAAAACAGAAAAACATTAGCCAAAAATCCAAATCTGTGAAACATTAGTCACACACCAACTACGATCCCAAGGGGCCAGAAACACTTGCCAATGCTTCCATGCAAACTATGTAAATCATTTTCTTCTGTACTCCACAGTAGCAGCTTTAAATATACTTAATCATAGAATTCCATTCACACCCACCTTTCCTCTCACCCTCATTATTTAGGGGTGTTGCCTTTAACAGCAGTAACTTTCACTGAAAAGGAGTCCCTTTTCAGCCCAGAGAAATTTAGGATGAGTGTCAGAAAAGCTATTTACCAGCTCATTCACGAAGAACTAGACAGAGAAAATGGGAAAGCTCCATCCCCAGTGCCTTTCATAGACTGCAGCTGTGAGTGGGCTGAGCAAAGCAGCCCTGCACTGCCACAAGGAACCGGGAAAGGATGCGCCTCTGAGATGGGTGAGTGACTGAGCTCCTTGGACAGATTCCCCCTGAAGATAAGCAGGTCTTCCTATGGGGAGTGACCAGGACTCATGCCTCAGAAGGGCTCGTTCCTCTCATTTGACTGCAAGAAGTTCAGAGGAAGGTACCACCACAGAGGGTGCCTTGGCTGAACAGAGACGGCCATAAAGATCTCCGCTTTCACTTCTGCTAAAAAAAAGTGCGTGCAATGGTGGAGGAGTACAGAGCAGAGACACCTCAGAACCTAAGCAAGTCCAGAAATCCTTTTCTTTCTTCCTGGACAGGAACACTGAGGTTCAGTTATCAGCTGTTTCACAAGTGGCAGGTCTGCACTGCACCAAGTCTATGGCACAGTCAGTACCAGAAGCCGGTCAGTTTGCCTTGCCCAAGTCACATGGCTGCCAAGACTACTCCCCAGAAATATCTGTCTTTTTGTGGCATCTTCCCTCATATTTTCCCACCAGAACAATTAGTCATCCAAAGTCAGGACTAGGACCTTGCTGTGGCATAAACACCATGCCCTGAAAGCTTCCGATCACATTTCAAACAAGATGTAAGGAACAAATGTAATAAAAAACAAAAGAGAGAAGCTAGATCCAGGCTCATAAACACTGTATACAAAGCTCTAAAGCCAGGTTCAATTAAGGCTTCCTTTAAACCTTGCCATCCTCCTGACTACATTTCACTACATCTTCATAACGACTTGCCAGTTTTGTTTTCATAAGAGACCGCAGATGAGAGTTAAACCTGAAAATCAGCCAAACTTTGGTTTGCCCTGCGGTTGCTTAGTTGGGTGGGTTCTTCTTAAGCCTCCCTCATCTCTGGAGTTTTGTTTTTAGGCTATCATTCACTCTGCAAAATCCAAACAAGTACAGATCCATCTGGGATTGCCTCTGCCCTAGATCACACCCTTTGCTATCTCAGCCAGCTGCCGCTTGTCCTGACAGCAAGCACTGCCTTTCTAATCAGGCTCAGCCAAATACAGAAACATCTGCCACTAAGGCTTGTAAGCACCAGCCCTTGGCATTTCCTGTGGCCTACCATGGGATGACGCATCAGTGATGGGCTGCAGCTCCCATCTTCCTAACAGCGGGCAGGAGGTGATGCAATGCCAAGGCATAGGCTTGGGAGCAGTCCTAGAGAGCAGAGCTGCTCCCAGCCACAGCTGTCAGCAGGATCAGCCTGATCTTTATTCAGGTGTTGCCTTTCCTCTAAACAGATGGCAAACCCACTCTTTCACTTTTGCATCCAAATTCCATTTTTTAAGCAAGGCAGCTCTTTGCCGTGGGCATATCTCGCCTTCTTTTACTCTGCGGTTCTTTGTTTGTTTGTAATTCTGTTGTTTTGAAGGGATTTTTTAAGGACAAGCCTCACAGTTTGTCGGGGCCTATCTTTAGCACAGGTCACCCAGGATGATTTTCCACCCCCTAACCATAACCCCCTGCTGCACCCAATTGCATCCCTTCACAGAAAGTTAGTTTAGGCCCTCCAAGCCTTCAGCCCTCAGCTCACTGGCCAAGCACATTTACCTGATCTATCATTTTTCGCGCTTCCTCCACCTCTTTGTCCTGTGACTCTGTCTCAATGGTGTACGTGCCGGTCTCGCTTACGCTGTCTTCCTCATCATTCCTCCTGCCCTGGGCAGACTTCACCTCTGGAGGTGGAGCAGAGGCAGGCTCCGGTTCCGAGGATATAACCACGCGGGGAGCTACCGGCATGGGCAGAGGGGCTGGTTTCTCAGCGCTTGGCTTCCCAGACTGAGCAGTCTCACGCAAGTACTCAGCCATAAAATCCTGAGCCATTTTAGACTTCCTCCCAACGCTCCCGTAACTTTTGACTCTGGGAGCAGAGGAGGATGAAGAGTTGATCCGATCCTCCGTCTTCTCCCTCTTGAAGGAGCTCGTTCTTTGGGTCCCACAGGAGTTGCTGGTGGGTTTGCCCGTCTGGGCTGTGAGGTGGGATGGCGGCACTGAATTTCCCGGCTTCTCCGCCGGCAACGCGTTCTTGCGCTTTTCAACCTTGTTCTTCAGCCCCGGATCTGTGTCGCTCTGGGATGAGTGAGCGCTGTGCGTGAAGGACTGGGACCGCTTCTTCCGCGGCGTGTCCTCGAAGAACTCGATGACGAAGGCCTGCTTGTTGTGCAGCATCTCGTGGGGGTCACGTCTCATCTGGCGCTGCAGCCTCGTCTGCTCCGTCGGACGTTCGCCGCCCGTCGTCGTCTCCTTCTCCGCCTTGGGGTCTTCGGTGTCACTCTGCGTCCCGTCCTCGTGCCTATTGCCTGGAAACAAGGTATGTACATTTGACCTTCAGACTCTCAGCTACTGCGGCCCTGTCATTACCTCCCAGTTGAATTTTATCATTTCAGAGACAAGAAAAGCATTCTCTAAGATTAAAAAACTCCAAAGACATCTGTGTGATACAGGGATTGCACCCCATCAGAAGAAAGAAAAGAGAAAGCAGCTCTCTCCTGACCCCACTTTTCACCAACGGTTGGCTACCAAGTTAATTATTTATTTAAAAAGAATTCAAGAAGTACTTCCAACCTCATGGATTTCTGATTTTGTAATGGTGATTGGTTTACCTACCTAATGCTTCGTTTCCTTCTTTTTTCAATTTAAATAAAAATGATGAGATTATTTTGCCATTCTATCCAATTACGGTAGTCCAAGACCACCTCACTGGGTTCTCTCTGTTACAGAGCAGAAATATCTCTGCAGGATCAGGAAAAAGAACCCTCGCACTGCACCCCATGAAATCAAATCCCCGTGATGAAAGACCAGATCAGTGCATTACAAGTACATGCATCTCTTAGCACCCACATCACCCTCCTCTACAAGGGAAAACAAACCAGAGACTAACAGAAAAGTAATTTTGCAGGATTCTTTACTTTTCCTGGAGATTTAAGAATCGCACCATGACACTCCCATGAGTTACGCCATCCTATCACCAGCCAAGCAAAGGTTAAATCATTACTTAAGAGTTCACCAAGCTTAAACTAAGTTTATAATGATTTTCACTTATGTTAGCAACAATCATCTTTACAACTGTCTCTATGTATCGGTGCCTGTCTGCCCCTCCGCACCTTAGCTCAGGACATTCAGAAAGTAAGGTGAAGTAAAACAAAAAGTTAAAATTAAAACAAAAAGTTAAAAGTAAAACAAAAAACAAACCTTTTTTTGGAGAAGGAAACGGGTGTGAAGGCACACAACACGATTCAGTCAACGACCAGGAACCTGTCATCGGGAGAACGGGGAAAGAGGTCTCTGCGCTCTAGACTGTAATATGTAGCAAGATATACTGGCTAAAACACCACGTGTTTGAAAGGAAAACTGCTCAAACCTACTTGGCAAGTTCTCCAGACTCATGGGTGAAGACCATTTATTACATCAAGTTAACTGCGACACATTAGAATTGAATGCAAGGTCCATTCAACCCAGGAGTCAGCTCTATGAAGAGTTTCCTAACACACTCACGAAGAAAGCCAGCAAACTTTGCATTGTGCCCTGAGGGCTGATAAGCTTCACCCTTGGAAGGGAAAGTTCTTACATTAAAGGTCTTGGCTAAGAGCTCTGATGAATGCAAAACAGTGAGGACACAAGGAAAACATGCACCATGCTCATGGATGCCCCAGCAGAACACCATGCACATCCCCTCAAGGTGCTAAGACCTGAACCCTGCAGTCTTGATTCCAGGCTTTACATTCACCCCATTGTTCCTGGAAGTGAACAAATGTCACCAGAGAGCCCCAATGGTGGGCATCTCTGATCCTTGGAGACCCAAACCTGGTAGGCAGCCAGCAGTAGCCTCCAAGACATCTTCAAAATTAGCCCTGCCAGAAGAACATGTTGCACAGCTATCGTAGATAAATGACACCTGCCAAAGTAGAGGTGGAACAACTCCTCAGGCCATCAACACGGTATGTTTTAATCAAATGTCCAGCATTGATTTCTTGATATGCAAATTATGCATTGAATTACCTCAGCTTCTTTCCATGCCTTATGGACTGTAGGGAGGCAAATGAAGCCAGTCTCTAGTGTTCCTGTGCATCACAACAGCAACAGTTGCCCAACTCTCTAGTTTTCTCCAAGAGGAAAGAGCAAAACCACTGAAGCACATTTCTATCCCTGACAGCGTTCTCCAGTAAGTCAACAAAATCCAGTATGACAATAACGTAAAAAATCCCAACACAAACCCTTTCATCACACAGTCACGGTACACTGAAAACAAGACCCTAAATAACCAAACAGGGCACCTCAACCCTGTCCCTTATTGGGAAGGACTAGAACCAAGCAATGGCAACAAAGTAGTTCAATTTCCATGCCATGCCAAACCCCATGGCTGAGTATGAGACTTTTATGACCATTCAGGGTTCCCAAAATATGTACCCAAAACAGCTATTTGGAGGTGTAATATGTAAAAATCTTCATATTATGACAAGGTTTGGGGTTTTTTTCCAAGAAGGTCAAAGCAGATATTCCTTTAAGAGAAAACAAGGTATAGCTCTCATTTAAGTAGGACCTCAAGCACAAGTCGGTCTGGTAACCTTCAACATGACTTCATCAGCTCAAGCTGCAGTTCAAAACAATAGCTCTTCCAGAGGCAAGGCAGTGAGAATGCAAGAATCAGTGGTCTCCTCCGAGCTGTTCAGTGCATGGCCCAAGAGGGAAACCCAAGCAAGCCTAAATCTTGCAAAATATATTCAAAGTTGCATCAGAATCATGTAAGTCCCACCAGCTGCAGTAAGAACTGGGCTCCAAACTTCACCTCAGACCTTCGAAAATCCCCAGAGAATTCCTCAGTGACAGACTCAATAAGACACAGGTCCACGAAATCTGATGTTTTTGAACAGAGGATTTCAGACAAGCTTTAGGTTAAGAGAAGAAAACCTTCCTACAAGCACAACAATTTCCTCTATTGGGGATCATGTGTATCTCAACTCTACCAGAAGTCTCTGTGTCAGGACCTTTTGTCATCCAACCAACTGGCTCTGGTCATTACCGGATGATCACACTTAGCACAACAGGATGATCATGCTTAGACTCCTCTGGACAACAGTTAAAAAGAAAAGTCATTCCATCAGCCAGGAAAAGCCAAGAGAACAAAATACACTGAAATACCTGTGCTTATCAGCCTGCCTGACCACGTGGAAATTGTTTTAGACATTTAAAATCCTTTTTTCAACCAGTTACTGCTGAGCTGACATTATAGACAGATGTAGAGGAGTCACATTAGAGTGTTCCCAAGCCAACATCACAAATGACTTCAGGGCCAGGTGAGGAGCATGCTAGCTGCATTCAAAATATTAACAGTCATTAAAGTAATATTCTTCATCTTGCAAATTTGGAGCAGAGATAATTAAGTCCAGTTCTCCTTGACAGGAGAAGGGTTTTCATCTTTTATTATGCTGCATTTGCATGGCCAACAGAGCGCTACGTCCACATGACAAGACATTCACTCACCTTTAAGCGTCCTTACATGAACTGGCAGGTCACTCTTGGTACTGTAAACATCATCTCCTGCAGACTGCCTTCTCATCAGGCTTGGGTCATTCTGGACAAGCCAGTCAGCCACTTTGCTCTCTGCTGACATCACTTCTGTATGAGCTGGCTCCTTACTGTAGGGTCTTCTCTGTCTGAGCGAAAATTTAGTTACGTGGTCTTTTATTTTTATTTTACCGGGGGTACCATCATCAAATTCAATGGTGAAAGAGGCATGACTCTGTACAACAGGGGCTACCACAGCATCAACATCCTTCGTTGGGATCTCATGGACCTGTGTTTCTGGAGATTTTGATGGCTGCTGAAATTCCTTAGTTGGAATCTCAAAATAACTTGGCTCTCTCCGGAAGGCAAACACAGATTGTTCTTGGGCATCTCTATAAGTAGAAATATTCCCATTCAGTTCCTCTTCATGTTGGGTTATCTCTTTTGATCTCTCTACAAAAGGGGGGAAAAAAGGATAAAACCACATTTTGTCAGTACTACTCAACTCATTTGTTTCAACTTCTTGAAAAGGCTACTAATCACAACCGCTCTGTGCTACAGAACAGACACACTGTGTGTGCACTGAAATAAAACACTTTGTGCAGTGGAGCACATGCTTGATAGAAACATCAGGTTTACTGCACAAGTGAAAATAAGATGCCTCTTCCATACACACAGATTGACAACAACAGGGGTGTTAAGACTAAATGGCTCCCAAGGATGATGAGGTGAGAAACAGACACAGCACTGCCATATAGCTAGTTCTCATACAAGGTTAGTGATTTACTCCACAACTGCTGTTTCTAATGGTCAAATATTTTAGGGAAAACATTTTAATTCTCCCTTATTCAGGCTGCAGCAGCAGCAGCCTACACACAGGAATGTGCAAATACAAACACAAAAAAGAAGTGTAATTAAAGTCTTGAAACAGGATGGCTTCACACAGTAAATATCAAAAGTGTGCCAAAATTTTGTGTCCCCTATCTTTCCCACCCCACATCACCTCCATTACCTGAGTAATGTTCCTCTTGCCTTCTCTCCTCCTTGTTATTTGCATCATCTTCCCCCCACCAGGAGGGCTGCCCATAGAGAGGGGTGCGGTAAGTATTCGTTTCTAGGAAGAGGATAAGCAAATACTTTAACACAGAAAACATCAATTTACCAGGTTCAACCACATGCCAAAAGGGGAAAAACAGCAGGGCCAGATGAGACCATGAACCTGTTACACCATGGTTATAACAACAGCAAATTAAACATAATAATATGTTCAGGCTTTTCTTTGTTTCACCCTTTTTTCCTTTCTGCATTCTATTGCAAGACACTAACTCCACCTCCCTTCCTCGTCTTTCATAGCTGTGTTTCCCAGATACTGGCTTTTGTCCCTTTCTAGCCTTATTATTCACACAAAGTGGAAGATTTTTGGCAGGACAGACTACAAAACACTAACCACAAAACTGTCTTCAACTCACCTGCAGTTCAGGTGAAAATCTGACCTTTTTCCTCACCTTAAATGGGAAGACTTTAGCTCTACCTTTTTTTGCCCCACCATGTCCTTGGATGTGTCCAGGCTAGGGATTTTTCCACTATTTACCTCTCCCACTCTAAGTGACACACATTCCCCAACAGGAAATTCTCAAAGCATTACAAACTTAGGCAAAATGGTAAAGCCATCTCCTCACACATTCATAAAGAAGTAGTAAACTCTTGCTCTCTAAAGCTTATAGTAAACCAAGTGAGTTCCAGAGTCATCGTAGGACAGAGGTTTTTCTCATGGAGAATTTCCCCTAGAAGAGCCAGGCTTACATTATTTCTCAGCTCAGGGAGCACTCACTGAAAGATCAGGGCTTCGCTGCAACAACTGGCACCCACTCAGTGGAGCTGATCCACTGCTTCTCGTTTTGTATCCCACAAAACAAGACTGTGTTTTGGCAGTGCCTTGGGCTGCTGCTGTTTATGCAACAAGCAAAAAGAATACACCCAATTTGCCTGTGGTATGGTTAATACTATGGTTTTTTCATAGTTTAAGAGAAGCAAATAAAGTAGCTTTTGTTCTTTCATCTAGAGGTGACAGAAATACCAGGATAGGTCAGGGGCTGAGGTTAAGATCCAGCTTTGTCAGGCTGCTTCTCCCTCTGCTCATAGCAGCCATAACTGGCCATGTCTTAAACGCTGGCTCCAGCTCCAGAGCCATAGCTGGGCTTCTACTGCCAGCTGCTGCTCGGCTTGTGGTTTTCAAACCACACACTGCTCTGTGCAAAGCAGCTCTCAAACAGTCCTGCAGTTTTGCATTCCCTGTTTTAATAAGGACATGACAGAAAGCAATCGTTAGCATAAGGGAAGTCATGAGAGGAAGGGGAATTAAATAACTCAAATTAAAAAAAGACGCCTGATTTTATGCTGCCGTTTCTAAAGCTACACAGACCCAGTGGCCACTACTTCAGATATTTTTGTTCTAGAATCATTCCAGATATATAAGCTCATACACTGACAGTCCACAAGCAAAAATTTTGCTTTACAGATGCAGCCTACAGGCCCTTTTCGAGAGACCTTCTTCGTGTTTCAAAGTTAACCACGCAGCCTCCCTTCACACTAAGGATCAAAAGAGGCTGAAAGTATTACTCTCCTCCCTGCCTTGGGTGCGTGGAAGATAAACCATGTTCCTATTATGTAGGCGGCCTTTGAAAGTTCAAAGGAGGAAGCATTTCTCACCATGATAAATTGGAATTGCCAAGCAATACGTTTCATAACTGATGAAGGTTAAACCACTCATGAGAGAGGGGGGAAAAAAATTTTAAAACCTATTCACACAAGGTTGTCAGTGAACAGAGGCACTCCAGTGTAAGGTTTGGTTTCTGCAAGGCTGAGAGCTTCTGTCACACAGCGCAGCAGAAACCTACCATCCTCTTTTCATGCTGTAACGTGCCCACTAGACCCCACCCCAACCATGCAGGGTCTGCTCCACCAACGTCGGGCACCTCTTTTGGGCACACAATGGATTACTACCCTCTGACTTGCAGTACAGATCTTAGGGTTGATGGCCGAGAAGCAGCTATCTGGAGGAAGCCAGGGGAAGGAGATCAACACTTTAACACAAATCCATTAGCAAAAGCCAGTTATGTCTGAGGTGATTTGTGCCTAAAGGGATCAACTACCCTATAGATGAAATGCAAAGACCACCTGCACTCGACTGTTGCACAAGCAGCACCTTTCCCAAGGATAGGTGCTGTTACTGCTTGCATCTTGGAAGGAGTGGCCTCATTACAGCTCATCTCTCCAGCACATCCCAGCCCCAAAGGGATCCCAAAGGCCCCCTAGTCTAGAAGATGCCAGTGATCTATTCCAAGGTAATTTTGTACCCAGAGGGGCAGAAGTGAGCCAAGAGAGCTCACACCCATCCTGCAGGACAGAAGTCTTCCCAGAAACTACTCCAAGATCTGTGTCCCATCTGCGTACGAACACAGGAGCTTCTGCCTTTGTCACCCAGGAGCTTTTCTACTACAGGGAAAAGGCAGCCAGGAGAGTAAGTCAGACTTCTGGTCAGACCTTTTCTGTTGATGAGGAACTTTGGGATTGCAATTGAAGCTGAAGGGGAAAAAAAAGGATTTATAAAGAATAATGAGCCAGCTCCTCTGCTGTCTCAAATTTCCATGGGCCCTAACAGGTACTCGGAAATTCCCCTAACTGCCCCTCTGGCAAAAGCTAGCACAAAGTCAAAACCCCAGGGCAGGTCTAGGAACACATAAAAGGAGTGCATCAGGTTGACCAGAGTGCAGAGATCTGGGGCCATCAGGGTGGGAGACGCTGCACTGCACAGCAGCAGAAGGTTCCTCATGCCCCATGGCACAGAGCTCACACGGCCCCACCTGCAATGCCTGTTACAGCATCTGTGACAAGCTGCACATTTGCGTGTGTGGGGTTTCCTTCCTTTCCTCTCCCAGCCTCCACAATAAACTGGAACTTCATTTTAAAACTGCAAAAAGCGCAGATGGAAAGCTGAAAAGTCAGTATCTTGCCATTCGGGGACAGTTTCAATATTTTAAGAGCAATTAATGTTTCCACTGAGCATTCAAATTAATTTGCATTTTGAATAACATTGTCAAGTGACGCAGTCACCGTCATTCTTGGCTACTGCTGAAAGCAGCCAGATCCTGAGCCAGATTTCTCTGACTTCAGAAGAGTGCTGTGGTTTAACCCCAGCCAGCAACCAAGCCCCACACAGCCACTCACTCATTCCCCCACCAGCAGGACCGGGGAAAGAATCGGAAGGGTAAAAGGTAGAAAACTCATGGGTTGAGATAAAGACAGTTTAATAAGGAAAGCAAAAGCCATGCACAGAAGCAAAGCCAAACAAGGAACTCATTCACCACTTCCCATGGGCAGGCAGGTGTTCGGCCATCTCCAGGAAATCGGGACTCCATTACACTAATAGTGACTTGGGAAGACAAACACCATCGCTCCAAACATCCCCTCCCACTTCCTCCTTCTTCCCCCCATATTATATACTGAGCATGTGATATGGTCTGGAATATCCCTTTGGTCAGTTGGGGTCACCTGTCCTGCCTGTGTCTCCTCCCAGCCTCCCCTGCAGCCCCAGTCTCCTCGCCAGCGTGGCAGTATGGAAAGCAGAAAAGGCCTTGGCTCTGTGCAAGCCCTGCTCAGCAATAACAAAAACATCTCTATATTAACAACTCTGTGTTCAGCAAAAATCCAAAACACAGCTCCATACCAGCCACTGTGAAGAAAATTAACTCTATCCCAGCCAAAACCAGCACAAAGAGCTACACGAAATTTGCTGCCCTGCTCATGTCAGAAGCTTCTGTCCCTTCTAATTTGCCAGCACAACTGACACCTCTCCCAGTCCCAGCTCTAACACAACGATATCGTAGAAAAAGGGGAGAGGGAGAAAAAAAGCACGATGGGAAGGCAGCTAAAACAGATGGCTGTGACAGAAGTGGGCCAGGGAGCAGCTACACATGCAGTTGTGCCAGCGGGCTTTGCTCTTCACCAGCTGGGATCCGTTTTAGGTAGCAACCTCAACCTGAACCTGCAGCATCCAGAGCAGCATGTCTGCCTGTGTCCTGAGACATGCAAAGCACCCTGAAGCCACCTCCTGTCTGTTCTCTTTTAGTGTAAGATGGATGCTCTTTCGAGAACAGAGAAATTTGGGGCTGGCTCGAGTCAGCAGTGAAGGGAGGAACACCAATGACAATGAACTGCTCAGTCATTTTAATGACATGAGACTTCCTCCAATTGATGGCAGCTCGTTACCACCTCTCTCCACTCCGTGCCAGGCTGCCCAGATGGTGCCAATTCATTTAGACATATTTCTTGGCTCATCAATTCAGGCAGGCAGCCCGAAAACCATCCTTTTAGATAACTGAATTGAGGTCAGCACAAGCATTCAGCCCGATAAAAACCGAGCTACCAGCGATGGTGTAATACATGGAAGACCACTGACATACACACGTTCTGCTCCTGGATTTCAGTCTTTGGGGCAGTCACTCAAAAGGAAAAACGAAGGCTGTTTTAGCACAGAACAAGGGAAGTCCATTTGCTTAACAGTCTGACAAAAATGCAGCCTGTTAAATTAATACAGAACTATTGATCATCTGAAGGAGAGGCACCAAAAGAGAGAATGAGACATGTCAATACAAAGGATGTATTTATGGAGAAGTGAATCACACAGAACACAAGGGCACAACCAAAAATACAGTCCGGGTGATGAAAGGCAAAGGAGAAATACTGCGTTAAAGCTCCTTTCCATCATCCAGCAGAAAGAAGAGCTTTCAAGACAAGCGCACGGCTCCCACTAAACAGAGGGGTCTGATTTCCCTTGAAGGTGTCCCCTGTGGTCAGGACAGGACTGAGGGCTGTGCTTTACCCAAATCTTCACAAAGCTTCACACCATCACGAGAGAGAGACAGTCAGCAACAGCAAATTTCTTTGCTCACGGAAGCACACACAGCTTTGAAGCTCTCTACTGCAAGTCATAACAAAAGCATGAGAAATCCAGCTTGCTTTAAGTCAAACTGTTTTTGATTCATTATTAATAACGATAATGTCCATCTCCAGAAGATGTGGAGTAGGCTTCTTACAGCAGAGGCCTTAGGGGAAAAAAAGATGATCTAGCTACAACATTTTAAAATTAATTCCTTACATCTCTGCTTTTTAACTCCTCTCCAAAAGTAGAGAATTCAGACCCAGTAGGAATAATCACAAAGCAATTCTCTGACTCTTTGCCACACTATTTATTTCATATGTGCGTGGCTAATCTAAGCCCTGGTCTTTTGTACCTGCTGTGAACATACACGGATCCCGGGGACTTTCAAATCAGGCTGATAATCACAAATTTATTTGTATCAATTACACGGTCAAACCTTAAACATGCTGCAGTTACCAGCACTCTAGTTCAGGCAAAAAAAGCAGATACAACACCACTCCCTTAAATTAAAGGCTAGGGCAGAGCTGTGTGTCTAAATAGCTATTGCCATGATCTCATGGGGAAAGCAGCCAAAGACCATGGAAACCACTTCACAACTGGGCACAGCTCCCACTGCCTCCATCCTCGCTGCCTGCTGACCTCAGCCCTGGACATCAGCAAGCCTTTCAAGTCGTCCACTCTGTTGAGAGGACTTACTAATGACACAGACGCTAACCTGGTGAGCCAACCTATTTCACAGATCCCGGGAGAAGCTCCTGCAATTGGTCCTACTCCTGCAAGCGATGGTGCCCATTTCAAGTGGACGCTGCAAGCAGCCTCCACCCCTGGAAACTCAGGCCTGCAGCAGTCATTCAGAGGTTGGTCATCAGATTCAGGATTACCTAGTCCCATCAGGCTGTGGCAGCTTTGAAGAAACAAAAAATTAAGATCAGCCTGAGGATTAACTATGTGCTGAGAACAGAAGACCACAAAGTAGCTTATCTCATCAAGTACCTCAACTCAGGTAGCAACAGATGGGAATAGGGATTGTGACCATCTTGAAATCTGCTCAGTTGAAGGCTCTACCTGGCTTCCTGATCACTTAAGGCTTTAGACATGAGAGCTAATAGCTATTTTTAGCATTAACTCGCCAAACTGTGGACACTTCTTCATATCCATCTCCAACCCACAGGATTAACCAAGCTCCTTGCTTCAAACATCTCACAGACTGATGATTTTCTGCTTACAGGCAACATACACTCAAAAGCTGCAAGTTCAACAGCATAAAGACTAAATTGACTGTTTCCCATTGACGCCCCTGGATCCCTTTATCCTCAGCCCCTCACCTCCTCCCATTTCTAAGCAGCTCTAATTGTTCACATTGTTTTGTTAAACCTCTTCCCTGAAAGCCTGCATTCCCTCTGCCTCTTTTCCACCCGGGCCCTGGGAACCGATCCCTCTAAAGGCTTTTGTCAGCCCAGAACTTGCTTTAATTAGTCAATGCAAATTCCTAAATACCTACAGGCTTAGCAAAACAGCTCTTTCCCTAAAGCCTCTTTCTGCTGCCACTAAGCAAGCCCACTCCCCGTAAGAACACTGCATTCTTCTTTTCACTAATCATTTCAAATTGCTGCCACTCCTCCCAGCAGCCGAGGAGAAACGGTGCATGCCTGCAGCTGAGGACAAGGTGAATTAGTCACATCGCCGATGAGAAAGGGATCCACTGATCATTCTGCTCACGTGACAGAGATGCTTTTGGGAGAGCGAGGTACTGATTTAATGCTCATGCTCCCTCTCTCGCTTCCACAGGCTTCAGCCCAATCCAGCAAAACACTTCAAACAAAAAGTCCTGATTTCCTCTATCGTTCAGTGAGGTTAGCAGCACTTCACAGATTTTTTTAGCTCTGCCCATCAGTCCCACTGCACGTGACATACTTCAGTGCTGGTCCCCAGTAAGAACACAGAGCCCGTTTTGCCTTAGACCTCTGGTCTGTGCCCACTAAAGATGACAGAAACATAATGCAGGTCTGCGAATCACAGGCTAGAGAAACAGGTCACCTTGCTGAGGAGTCACTCAACGTCCTGGCTTTGAAGGCGTTCCAAATATCGACTGCTTACACTATGTAGGTTAAAATCAATGAGAGTGTATTTTGGAAGGTGGCAAGAATAAAAACCAGAGCGTTCATGGAACCACACAGTAGCAAACACAAAGTGGTTCCAGTTACTGGCAATGCCTTCCAAGAACCTCCTGCCCCTTGAAAGGCAGTCGGAGAGCTCTTCCCCCAGTGGGGTTCACCTCTTCTCACCCTCCCCAGTGTCACACTTAATCATCCACAATTCCATCCCTTTAAATTCCCGCTTGTCAGGCTCAGTCCCAAACACAGCCACGCAGACACAGCCAAAGCAACACAAAGAAAGGTTTTCTGGTGCAAAAAATGGGAGTCAGGCACACGGGTGCGTGTGCTTCCCCACAGAGCTGGAGACAGCGAGGAGACCAAGGAAGAACATGACACTGTTTTAGTGCACTATGTCAGCTTATAGGGATTTTCCTAAGGACAATACATGGGAGATTAAGGTCAATCAACCCACTCCAATTAGTTATCATGAAGCCTTAACAGATTTACCCAAAGCTGTACGTATTTCTAGAAAGCTGCTGTACCTATCTCTAGGTAACCTCACCAAAGATGTTTACCTCACTCTTATTCCCCATCCATTTCCCTCCATTCGCCTCCCCGATTCTTCTTCCAACAGAGAGCAGGCAACTCTCCATGCTAAACCCTAAAGCTTTCCAAGTGCTCTGCCATCCTGGAGCCACAAGACCACCACTACCAATCATGTTACCAGTATGCTTTGAAACCATATTTGTTCCTCCCAAGCACCAGTAAGCTCCAGAAAGCCATGAACTGATACCTGAGCAAAACTGGGGAGAGACCCATCAGGACAGTACACACAGGAAACAGGAATTTGGGTGAGATGGGTGAGACAAGACTGCTGGGGAGGTCTTGACAAACCATAATGGGGAACACAGAGGAACCAAGTTTGACAAAGGGTCTTTAAAGGAAGGCAGCAGTTGGTAACAAAATGGAGAACAGAAGGAATTTCTCAAATAGAAAAGGTTCGAAGCTGGGGAACAGCGAACCTGAAGCAAACATCTCCCAGTTTGGCAGTCGGTTTCAATCCCACATATTGGCACATTAGGAACTACAGCCATTTAAAACCATCCAGGGTTTTGTGAAAGAAAGGCTCGCTGCTTCTTTGCCTGCCTGCCAGCACCACGCCACAGCAGCCATACATTTGCTACTCTGAGTCACCCTCTCTGTTCAAACACCAGCTCACGATTAGGAAATTAAAAATAGACCAGACAGGTGCCAGAGAACTTACCAAACCTGCTCAGCCCACAGGTTTTCCAGAACACACACAACGACAAGACATGTAGGAGTCATCTCATCAGCTGATTTGTTTTGGAGGCTGAATCTCCAAAAATTGAGAGTCTGGAATACTCCAGGAGTTTAGAAAGATGATCCTTCCAGAACAGCTCCCAAATGCAACCCACAGGACTCTACTGCCAGAATCATAACCCAGCACGGGTCTCAAGCTGCACTTTGATCAGAATCCTGATTAACTGGTTCCCAAGCAGGTACCTGTAATTGCTTTCCTCTCTCCTTTCTCCAGCTTTGCTTGTGGGGACTCTGTGTAGACACCGTGCTCCATGGGCTGCTCCGCCCTCTTCACGGCCGTGCCTTTGTAATTCATCTGGAGTTGGCTGGTGTACTTCTCATGCTGAAGAGACACAAGCAGCAGTGAACCCCTCTTCCCCACCAACAGATCACCAAAGGCTGTACTGTAGCTGTGTCCTTCAACAAAAAGCATGCACACCTGAGTAGCAGCTACACAACAGCAGAAATACCCCACGTGGAAGCCGTTAAGTGACAATTGTAGTACACAAGAAGGTCACTGTGACTTAGCTCTGCAAAATAACTAATTAGAAAATCCTTTAAAGAATAAACTGAGAAGAATCAGAACTCAGGCTATTTTCCATTCAGGATTCAAATCCCAAAATCCCCTTTGTTCTTAAAGGAACATTATAAATTATTTCAGGGCGGTCATCTGCATTATCTCAGTTTTTCAGCAGAGGCAATTGGAATCTATTTTAATTATTTCTTCCAAACCCTCTCTCCAGGTAGGAAAGTGATTCTACCTTAAAACAGGTTCCATGTTAACACAGTAAAATAACTATTTAGAAGTTAGTTTATTACAAGTAAATTAACAAAAGGGTGAATCATCCAGATTATCCCTGAGCAAGTTCAATGAATCATTTGCCCAATTCCAGCTGTTAGATTTCCTATCCTTGCCAAGTCCTAAACACGAAACCAGGGCTAAGAAGGCAGCCTCTGTTAGCCAAGAGCTGATGCATGGCACTGATAGCCCAGTCCCACAGCTGAACATTACAGCTTTCTTGCCTAGAGGGGGTTGCTTTTCTGCCTTAGATAAGAGGACGCTTGAATATTTCTTACCTGCTACTGAACAGCGTTTAAAAAACACCTCACTCGTACGAGGACTGACTGCTCAGTAAGTAAAAATTGGGAGCTTGAAGGCAAAAATGACATGGTACACATGAATAAATTAAGCAAACTTCAGCCTGATGGAGGAGGTGTGGTGGAGCTGGCCTAAGTCACCATGCTCAGAAAGACATCTGTGCTCCACTTCTGGGAGGGAATAAGTTCTGCTGTGCTTCACCCACAAGTTCCTGTGCTGGTTGTTCTTTAACATGTTACAGCTTTAAGTAACCTTTTTTTTTTGGCAGTCATGAAACATAAATAACTTGCTCTACATGTTAGCACAGGGATAGGAGAAATCAAAATTGAGATAACTGGGAAATGTATCTCTCCTCAAAGGAGGGTTTTATTAAGTCCAAATCCAAGGAGAGCCTCACATTATGAAATATTTCATTGCCATCAAGAGCACTTTAATATTTAACTCTGCTTGACCATCACTAGAGTACTGAAATTTAAAAAAAAAAAAAAAATATACCACACCCAGCCACTCTTACCTTTAATGCTTCTTCTGGAACTTTGTGTTGAATTTGTTCCAGGACATACATGTTTGAATGTACAGAACTTGTTAAGGGAAAAACAAAGGAATTGGATGGACAGAGAAATCTAGCATTGAGTCACAAAATGAAAGCAGGATCATAAAACCAGAAAGTCTTAAAATATGCAGGGTAGAGTAAAAGTTGCCTGTGCTGCAGCCCAGCACAGTCTTTGTCACGCACAGTTTGTGACACAGTGTGCGCTCACGTTTGCTGGCCAGACCCAGGACAACAGAGGGGCAGCAGTCATGGGGACCTGAGCAGAAGAAGCCTGGAGGAGCACCAGCAACTCTGTGTGGGACCTGGGGGAGCAACCAGAGCCCCAGCTCAGCTCACACCCTGCTCCTCTCCACTTGGCTGGCAGCTTCAGGCAGACCACTCAGTATCCTGGCCAAGACGGGCCAGTCTCACACTCTGGCTAAGGGAGCAGCAAAGTTCAGCTCCTTGCCCAAATGCTTGGGACTGTGGTGCTCTCTTGCCCTGACAAGGCCTTTCAGTCACTGCAGTTTTCTAGATGAAAAGTAAATCAGGTCATGAGCTGCTGTGACCTCTTAGGAAGGCAGGAATTCACATGCTTGAGCCCAGGCAATAATCCTCAGCAACGCTGTATTAAAAAAAAAAAAAAGCTGGCATCTGGAATGTCATCATGAACAACCCAATCGGCACAGCAGAAAGCAAAGAGGAGGAAAAAGGAAAGATGGAAAATGTTAGACTAAAAATAAACCAAGTGATACTGGCCTAGCAGGGAAACTCTGCACAGCCTGTAAGTGAAACTGTAAATGGAAAAGAGAAATGCTCTCGTGCAACGGGACACAGCTGACTCGGAGACCTCAGGAGATGCTGCCATCCGCACCAAGCTGACTGCAGTGTGTGCACAGAAAGCTCTGCTACACAGAGTGGCACCAAAGCAGCAAAGCAGAGGAAGACATTATAGCTGCCATAGCTATAGTACATAGTACAAAGATTACTCTAAAACCTACATTCTTAAAAATTTTCCTGTTGAGGGCAATAAATTCTACAACTCGTAAGTGTAATCATTCATTTCACTTGAATATCCATGTAAGGGCTGCAGGACTAAATACTTCAACTCAGCTGCTCATTGCTGAGAATTGCTTTCTATAAAAAGTTTAAACCTGTATCAGAACCATTAAAACCCGCCCACGCTCCAGGCACTGATTTTTGCCTTCCCAGGACTGGAGTTCACAGCAAGTCTTTTGTGCATTTCCCCACACACCAAGAGACCAGAATATACACAAGCAGCTACATCAAAAAAAACATTTGCAAAGTTAAGAAAAGCTCCAACTGAGATTGCCTATGGGACTGTAACAGATTTCATCACGTGTGCAGCAAGACACCGCCTTTAATGACAAGATCCCAGATGACAGCGACCAAGACCCGAAATAATATCTTACACATGGCCCAGAAAACCCTCTTTTTCTGCAGATCCAGGATGGCACACACACATAAATTTAAGCAATCCTGGTTGCAACAGTGAGTGCTCCTGCACTGTCACTGCTGAGAGCTGAAGTACCCAGTTCCCTGGAAAACCAGCGAGGCTCAAGGTTTGGAATATTTTGAGGGCTAAAGCACGGCCAAGCACAAACGGATTATCATGGGGACAGCAAAAGGCAGAAGAATGTGGCCTTAGGGTCAAGGATGCACAAGAGTTTTCCAGCCAAACATTTCCCCCCACCAAATGGCAAAACTTAGTCTCTGCCTCTATTCTCAGAAATGTCTGGACTGTTTTAACTGACATTTCCCCAGAAAAGAAAAAAAAACAAAACCTGGAGAAGGCACTTGCTACTTCTAAATTCAGCTTGAGTGGGCAAAGTTTGGCAGATAGAAGCAACTGAAAAAAAGTGAAAAAAGTATTAGATTACATGACAAGACAGCAATAGGAGCGCCTCTACTTACCACTATTGCTCTGCAGGCTCAGAAAGGCATGCCAACATCTATGCTTATAGCCAGTCATACAGTCACATCAGGATAAAAAAGGAAAGGGATGAAAGCAAAGGTGTTTTAGCAGACACCAGCAGGATTTGTGGTCTGTAAATAAAGCAGTAACTGCAACCTAGCCTCCCTTACTAGAGGTGAAATGTGCTAATGCTAAAGAGAGATTTACTCTTGCATTTTGTGGCAGAAGCAATTTGCACAGGCAAACTTTAATCAATACAGAGTCAAGGGTCTGGCCACAAGCTCCACAGCTAAATGTTAAAGGCTGAAGGCCTGAGAATTCTCTGAAAGAAAGCATCTGGGTGAAATGACTAACAAAACAACGCAAGTTGAATGAAAAAAAAAATAGGACGGTGTTAGTTCACACAAAAACATATGAAATATGTTTGCTCCTGGCTGGTACCAGCTACAGTTGCCACCCAACTAAAAAGAAATAGAAATTGCCAAATAAAAAGAAAAAAATGCAATCCTTCCTTAGGAGGAGACTGAAGAGGCACCTCCGCAGTCACTACTGCCAGTGCAGGGCCCGATCCAAAGTTCAATGAAAAAGCAGGCACCCTGATTAATGTGCTCTGAATCAGGTTCACGGTGGAGAAACACGAGCTTATGATCCATCCAAAGGCTCCAAGAGGCAAAACAAACACCTTACTCAGTAGTCACAATTAGCCCTGGTACCTCTTCATGCAGCAAACAGCACAAAACCCAAACAAAGCCTGAGTCCAAACCCTCTTCAGAAAGGATATCATAGCCGAAGCGAATGACATCATTCAGTTTCAGGGTGATGTACTTCTGGTCAGGAATCCTCACATCATTGACAAATGTCTGCAAGAGAGAAGCACAGGAATGGGTTTTGACTGAGGGTATCAGGGTGATGGATCTCAGAGGGATGGTGTTCCTGCAGGGCACCCGTGTCCATCTGGCGATGGCACTGCCCATACTCGGGGTGTGCCAGCACCAAGGCAGGAGCTAGCAGATAAGTTCCCTGGAAAAATCAACACCAGCAAGTAGCTCCCATGGGCAAGTCAGAGCACCCCAATTATGCTTCAAAGCAAGGTGCTGTGAAGGGACCTCCAGGGAGATTTACCTTTGCACTAACTGCAAATGCAATTTCAGTCCCCAACTTGAACAAGTAAATGAGGTGCCTGAAGTTAAGAACTTCAAATGCTCTCGGCTCTCCTACACCCGTCTCAACCAGCAAACGGTTGCAACTCATGCTCTTAATTACTGAGCTAGGAATCAGCTTTCTGCTGGATGGCAAACAGGAGTGGTGTCAGCCCCAAGGCCTGATAATTTAACAAGCAAAGCCTATCACAGAGGAAGGGGAAATGAAAATGCACAGGGAAACGGGAAAAAAATTTGCAGACGCATCACCATGACACCTGAGGCCACACTGTCCAAGATAACCAAACCATTTGTGCTAAAAATTCACACACTCCTTTTTCCCATGCCCCAGGCAGTTAATTGAGGCCGAAAGAAACTAACATCCTTCTAAAGGTGCAAGAAATGTATTTCACAGCTGGGAATAAATGTCTTTGATGTCTCTGCTTTCTGAGGGGACCCACCATGAAACGATTCTCACAGACCGACCGAGGATCAAATCAAGCACGTGTGGACATCTTTCACAAATAAACCCATGTACTTTTGCAATGACCTGGGCCAAACAAAAATAAGAAGGGGATGAAGAAGCCCTAGGGTGCTGATGGGGATTAGCCACTCCCACAGTTGGATCTGAGGCAGGCAGACACCAGGAGTTACTCTACTTGGAAAGGGGGGATTCACCCAGCCTCTCGGCCCAGGAACCTGCTGCTGGGGCTTTGTACCATTAATGCAAATGCAGCTGAGGAAACAAAATGATGCTAGAAAATGAATTTACATGTTTTCACGACTGCAGCACAGTCTTTTCCTTCTGCCTTCTCACCTCAGCCAAGCCAAACATACATGATAAGACCTGGCATTAACCACAGAGGAAAAATAAATGCTAGAGTAGGAAACTAGAACCTCAGCAGACAACAGCCCCCAGTTTCCTAGCAATTTACAGCAGAGCTGGGAAACAGGCCTGTAATTTCAGAATAAAAACAGTGAAGCTAGTTAAAAGGCACAGAATTCCAATTTGCATTAAAGTTTTTAATATTTAAAAAACCCACAACAGTCACATCTGGAACTGGGATACTTGTTTGCTGAATTTTCTTCAAACCAAAAGTCTGCAAGAACCCATTTTGATAGTTACCTATTTGTCCATGGTTACTTCAGATGAAACAACCTCAGTAAAATACTTAATGCAGATAGAAACACTACCTTTAAAAACAAAAACTTCTGAATAGAGACTGCAGAATTACCTGAATAAAAACAATTATAATAAAAAAAATTAAAATAAAAACAATATGAAACACTTCGACAATTAATATGAACCAGATTATCCAGCAAAGCTCTATAAAGCATTGCTGACTACTCAAAGTTAAATACAAAATAAAAGGAAATTCTGAAGATGGATTTAAAATTAAGGTCCTCAAAGGTGATTTCCTTTGTTTCAGAGGGGAAAACAAGTTTTTGCGATAATTTTCAAATAAAGACATGTTTCTTGCATGCAAAATTTGGTTTGGCCACAACAGTCTTTTTCAACAGAAGTGTTTAATCAGCTGCAGAAGACAGGCACCGCTGTAACTCCTTTTACTCCACTGCCTCTCTAAGCATAAATCGACTGTTAAAATGTTGTAAATTCATATGCTTTAGCATGTGAAGATAGAAAATAATTAGTGGCACAAGTCTTCCCTCCCTTGCAAGCAGAATCTTCAGCTGCTATTTTGCCACCATGAGTTAAACACCACAGGTTTTGAACCAGGGATCCAGCTAGAGTCCAGACCAGTTACTGGAAATATTCCCATTTCAGCAGGGCTCTGTGCCTTCAGCTATTAGGCTGAGAAGGATTAGCACTCATTCTTGCTGTGTTCAGATGCCAGAAGAGGCAGAATGGTTGAGGGCTGCTTTAGCCACCGTTTTTGTACAAATTTCTGGGCTCGTCTTGTGGTTTTGTGGTTGTGATGGTGGAGGGCTTCGGTTTCTAAGTCCAAAACAATGGCTCCAGTAAAACCCCCACTGGGAAGACAATTATGTGAATCAAGCTTAGGCCTGCTCCAGCAGAGGAATAGCTCCACTTGTATGAAGAAACTGCCAAAACAGAGGCATGCTATGACACTAGGACATTTTTAACAACAATGGTGTACTTAAATATCATGGAACTCAGGTGCCTAACACCACTGCGTGAGTCGGACCAGAGCAAGGGTTAAGATTCAGTCAGGCTCAGTTCCCTCTTCTGTGCTCACATTATTCCTCGGTCTTCATGCAAACCAGGCTCAAGGCAGGCAAAAGAGCAATTTTTATTATTAAAAAAAAAAAAAAAAAAAGAGGTGGTTTAAAGTAGTTTTTCCCCAATGAAATTAAATGTCTCATCATCCCATAAATCACTCTATGCACTGACAATTGAACCACCAAAAGGTCACCCTGCTCATGCTGAACAGCTGCTCCAGAATCTCCACCAGTTTAAAGTTAACATCCTCAACATGAAACTGAATTTATTTCCTCCCTTTTTGCAAGAGGCTTTATGATTTTGTGAGCCCTGAAGCGTTCTGCAAGGACACCAGTAGAGAGGGAGAAAGAAATACAATATTCACCAAAGCTTCCCCCCTCCTAAGACGAGATGCTACATGACCTCCACCTCAGGCCTTGCAAATCATTATGCATGTTTGGCTTAACTCATGCCAACAGCTGCAGTGACCCAAAAGGGTCTGAGAGCAGGATCCAGCGAGCGCAGGAGCGCTTGCAGACTCAGCACAGCGCGAGGCCGCCCCTGCCAGCTGGGAGGTTTGGTACTTACCCCGTTTAAGCTCCCGAGATCCTTCACCCAGTGCTCATCCTTCTCCTTGTCATAGTTGATTACAGCGTGCTGCTTATCCACACTGCGGGACTGGCAATGGAAGCACAATGAGCGTGAGACCGGTCAGGCATAAGAGACACTGTTAATCAGAGCAACATTGAGACGTTAAACTGACTTGATATGGGGTAGGGGGACAGAGGGGGAAAGCAGGAAGGATTAAATACTATTTACTACTACAAATAATTGAAGGATAAGCAGTAAATACTTCCACGGCTGTTTGCAGAGTTTGAAGACAATACATTATTTGCATGGAGAAGAGAAAAGGAAAAGTTTTTAAAAAATCGCTGAAGGCTGTCAAGACTATGCCATAATTTCAATAAATTATATCAATACACACTGAACAAAACCAGTCAAACTGAAAGCCTGGGGGCCAGGATCTGAGCCAGCATGAGCTAGTAGAGCTCCATTTTTCAACTGCTGAGGCCAATGGGTTCATCGCTAGGGATGATCCTACTTGAGGTCATTTTTCCTATTTGTCAAAGGAAAAAAAAAAATTTTCTTAAGTTACAAACAAAACTTATTCCCAAAAATTTACACTGTTCCCAGGATTATGTCCTGGAATTGATTTAAATTCTAGGATGTGTTCCAAGTTAGAGAGAGGTTAGTAAACCTGGAATGAGAAAGAAAGCAACTCCAGGAAAATTTAAATTGTAAGCTGGGTTTGAGAACACTGAACTTGACAGTGATCCGGTGCCACTGCTTGTGCTTTGTCACAATGCACAAGTAATGCACCTTATCTTCAAAACAGAGTATGACACTTGAGCAGGCATCGTGTCAGACTTCTGAAGAAGAAGTGCTAGAACAAGATCTATGAATAATTTTGAAATATGGTGTGTTACAGCTTTAAAGACACCAGACTGTCTGTATTTAGACCTGCTGCCTCTTGCAACTTGAATCCTTGCTGCAGTTGACCCCAGGCAGTTGACCCCCAGCAGTCACTCCCTCAGCACGTACATGCAGCACTGAGACCTCCCTGGTATCTCAGGCCAGGGGAGGGGAGGGCATGCTCCCAGAGCAGGCAGACCAGCCAGGCTCCAAGGCAGCCAATCCTCATCTTCCTGGGCACCAACCAACAAGTTCTTGCTGAAAAGTCCTTCCCTTTTGCCAAGTATAGACACACTGGTTTCCACAGCACCGCTCCCAGCAAGCCATTATCTGGCTTCTTGCAAGCACGCAGAGGCAAAGATTGTTTCAGGGAATTCCTTGGTGAAAACAAAAGAGGCTTTTTTCACACAAACTGCTACTATTTGCAGGAATTTCTTCTGGCCCTGCCAATGTCAAGCACATTGGAAATATCACAACACCTGAGAAATGGCACCTCCTTCCCCTGCAGAGCGTCCACGAGCCCGGGAGACACATCCTCCAGAACAACCCCAAAGTACCAACATGAAGCAAGCACATCCCTGGCCAGAAGCTCGCCCTTCCACCTTGCAATGTCCCTCACACTATTCATGACATGTCACTCCAAGCAGAGGCAGTGAGGAGAGGAGCAAGTGACCCCATGCCTCCAGCTCCCTCACTAATACAGTTATCTACATGCTGCTGGACTTAAAAAGAAGCGCTTCATGTTCGCTGTCCAACTGATGCTGCTCGGACAGCAATCGCCCCCCAAAGACACAAACAACAGCTGGTGGGACAGGCAGAGACAACGTGGTTGGGGACACCCCACCTGTGTCTCCTGCTATGCTGAGTACTAAACATGAGAAGCAAGACACAGCAATGCCCTCCCAGGAGGGGCACACACAAACCCCTCGCCCCCATGCCATCCCCACACTTGGTGTCTGACCCCTGACCTCAGGGCAGGGCAGGTCTTAAGTATCTGCAGTGTGAAGCTGCTGCTTCTCTCTTATTATTCGCACCAGATGCAGCTCCTCAGTCCATCCTTCAGTGACCCAAGTGGCTGTGGCAGGTGCGTGCAGTGCGAGGTAAGGATGGTCCAGGCAAGGATATTTGAGGGACGTTGCCCAGGCCCTGCACCTCAGCATATGGCCCTGAGGACAGGAGAGTCTCCAGTCACAGCCTCAGGCATCACAGCAGCTGATGCTGCACAAGCTGGGGTTGTTCCTGACCTGTCACATGGTCCCTCACACCCTTTGGAGGGATGCAAGCCCAGAGTCTGTCCCCACAACAACCTGGCTGTGTGAGCACTGCATCTGGACTAGGGCTCCTGGAGGGCTCACCACACCTCACCTACAAAGCAGAGGGGGAAGGCCATCCCCTCTCCCTGTCCATGGGCATTTATGTCCTATGCTTCATCCCACCGGAGCCAAAGACGACCACGCACAGGGGACTGTGCCTGCGCAGCACAGATGTGGTCTGTCTTCCCCGTGATCCCTCTGCTGCTCAAAACTGTGGATGTCACTGCTCCCAACGAGATGCAAGGGAATGTTGATTAACTGCTGCAGCAGTGTTTGCTTTAGCTTTTTGCAGCACATCATGGAGGCTCATTTAAAGATTAACAGATTCTAAAGGCAAAACAAACCGTTTAGCCCCCTTCCAAGGGCAGAAAGGTTTCCACCCCAAGAAGTTAACCCAGACAAAAAATTGGGGCAGATTTCATCTGGTATCTGATTTTAAATGAATCACAGGTCACTTAAAAAGAAGTTTATTTTTGGGAACCAGTTGTCTCCAAAAAATTCAATTTGCCCTGCATCTGACCCTGATGTAAGTGAGCACAGCCTTTGGTCTGCTGTGTTCTGCAACAGCTGACTTCAGCCACTCAGGGGTCCCCAATCAGATGAGGGTCACCTCAGGGGAGCAGACATGTATTCTAGCAACATGACATTCCCCTACATAAATGCAGGAAGAGGTCACCGAAGGAACTCATTTATGCCACCCTGTTTTTCTAGGAAGTTTCAGCTGTGTTCAAGAAAGCCCATGGCAAAAGGAGTCAAAACTACATGCAAAATCTGACCTACGGTCTTCACACAACCTCTCGGCATCTCTTTAAAAGCATATCAGGAACAAGGCAAACTGTTACGCTGATTGCACTTCTGTGAAATTTCATGCTTTTGTGGAGAAGAGAGGAATTTTCTTAGTTTTGTTTATGCTACACTAGCAAACATCACAGGAACGGGCAGCAGGAGTTCCTAGAGGCCTGTCTCCAAGGAAACTCAAAATAACTAAAATCACACCTTATTTATTTTGATGCAGACTTGCCAAAGGTCACTCTTACTTGAGAACTGAGGTGTGGTTTATTTCAACATCAGTCACATTTAACATAAACTGCTCTTGTGTGCAGTGACAGCAGCAAGCCGGTGGCTGACGGTGCTTTTGTCTCAGAGAGGAGCAGCCTGCCTCAATCCCACTTCCCAAGAGGAGACTAACCAGTTTCCATGCTGCTAACAGCTGAGAGCCCAAGAACAGTCCTGCAGAAGTCATTTCAGCCCAGCAGGCCAGTGGTTTCTAAGGAGTGACCCGCTGAATCACAGAAAGTGATTTAAGAAGCCTGAGTCAACACATTACAGAGCTGCCCATGGGTGCAGAGCTCCCAGCCATCTGCAACTTCACTGTAAAGATTTTAGGCATCTATAAATTGAAAAACTGCAATTAGGTTGACTGAATCACTAATATAAGAGGACTTCCTAGCCTAAATGCACATGTGCACCAAATACTGAGTCTTGCTTTAATGATCAGCCGTGACCTCCAGCAACAAAAGGCAAGACTGATCCATCTGTCAGGAGAGGATACAGGGGTCCAAGACAAAATAAAACCCAACAGAGTTTCCAATAAAGTGTTACTAAGAAACCTCAATTACCTATCCAGATATCAAAAGCAAAAAATAACCAGTACATCCTTGCACTTAATCTGTTTCACCAGAAAAGCACTTGTGATGGGGTGAGCAGCAGTCCTGAGCCATGGGTACGAGATCCAAACAACCAAACCAGAGCTGGAGCACCTCAGAGGAGGTTGAGAAGGGGAAAAAGAAGGCAAGGAAGGGAGGTGTCCTCTTAAGCACTGGTGATCTGCAAGCAAGAAACAAGGCTACACTCGGAGAGGCTGGGAATGAAGGAAGAACATAGCATTCTCACCATGCCCCAACACTGGACCTGTTATCAAATGAAAACAACTCTCAGGAAAACACGTGTGCTTTTCTGATTAAAAACATTTACACTTCTCCGCAGGGAAAACACGGACACTGATTTGTTATTACACTCAGCCCTCATCCAGGGCTGGAATTTCCAGACATTCAAATCACTTCCTAATATAAGGTTGTGTTGCTTTTCTGTCATACTATCCACCATGCATCATGTTTTAAATACCTAGTAGACAAAATGCACACACAGCATATAACTGAGGGTGGAGATACTTTATATATAGCTCTCCTTTCTTCCAAGATCATATTAAGCAGACAGTCCAAAACATAGGAATGGTACGTGTGGGTCTGCCAGTCCCACAGGGGTACCGACACCTTGGATCACCACTCAGCCACGCAACCAGGCAGCTCACTTGTGATTCTCAAAACTGCACACATCATCAAATCAGCAAAATCAGCTTCAAAAGCTTGCAGGAATCTCCACGGAGGCGCAAATCACACTGGCTACGTGTGCTGCACATGCCCTACAGCTTTGTGTTTTGTGAAGGGTCTGATCCACAGAACAGGGCACTCGGGATGAAAGCGTGAGCTGCAGAGACGCCAGGCAAAATCCACAAGGAAAAAGACCTGCTTAGGAAGGCAGGAGGAGAAACACAGCCAGACAGCCTGCGTTTCCCCACAGGGCCGGGGAGCAGACGCAGCTCAGCTGTCTATGTAGATACAGATGCTCCTTTTTTCTCAGGAGAATTACCACGGGTGAAAACGCACTGGTTGGGGTTGAGATTTGGACCTCAGCCCTGCCAGTGCCGTGAGGCATCGTGGTATTGGAGATAAAATAAACAAACACGAGCAGTTTCCCTGTTCCTCACTGCAGTCTGCTGTGCACTTCTGGCACAAAATAACTGCAGCGTTCTGGTGGCAGCATGCAATAAAACAGTTGCTCAAATACTTTCCATAGTGAACAGGTTACATTTCTGCCAGAACTGCGCTCTGCACAAGTGTCCCAGTAAGGAAATACAAACCTCTGCTGGTGTCCCACTTTAAAATGGAGACAGACAAAGCCAAATTTAAAAAATTTAAAAAATAAAAAAAATCCCTTGCATTCCGGCCTGAGATGTGAATTTTGCTCCTCAAAAGCAAGAAGCTGGATGACATTTAATGACAGATGTGAGCAACCGGTCTCCCTCTTTCACCACAAAACATTTCACAGGGTTGTGTGCACTGGCCTCTTCAGTACTTTTCCGGAATATCAGTGAATGCTCCATCCTGCCCCAGGCTAGTTGCAAGTGTGCCACCCCTGTGGCAGCCTGATTGCTCCCAGGGGCAGGTGCTGCCAGCTTCTAATGACTCTGCCTAAGCAGACAAATCTCTTCAGCAAGTGTAGCCACCTCATCCTGGGGCTCACTCGCTTTACAGCTCCCAGGCTGCAGAGGCTCCTGCCTTCAGCTTTGCTGCAGCCAAGATCGTGGGCTTTGCGGATCCGTGGCTGAACCAGGGCCTGAGTACTCAAGCAAAAAATAAGGCACTGAACAAAAGAGAGAAATCCCCCAGGAAAATGAAACTGTAATCCCCACAGCCTGGCAAAGGGATTTGGAGGCTGGCATGGTTCCCACAAAAACTTAACCCGTTATTTTGGGGTAAAATGGGGTTTTGCTTGCTGGTTCCCCATTCCCAAAGTGAACTGGTTCAAGTGACCCAGGGTCAGATCCTGACCGCAGGCAGGGAACATGCTGCCCACAGATGCACTGGCTTTCCCTTTGTTTTACACGGCCACCCAGGAGGCATGGAAAAGCACCGTTTTAGGTGGGACAGAAGCCTGAATTTTTATAGTGCAGCTGAGCTGCTACTGCCTGGATCAGGATCTCATACAAGGAAGGGGTCTCTTTTTTCTCTGCCCACGCCAGAGTGGGGCAAACCCTCCCTTGGCAGTCCAGGCTTCCAGCACCTTGCCAACTGCATGAAGCCCCCTCAACCCTAATAACCACCTGCCTCCATGCCACCGTCACCTCTCTATGCTGCTTCCAGCAATGAACTCCCCTCCAAGGTCTGCCGGTCCTGCTATGCCTCCAGCCTCCAACATCCACATCTCATCAGGCATCGTAACCTCCTCCCATCAACTGCACATTAATAGAACACAATGGGACAAGGAAGAGCCAAGGAAACAACTCTAGGCCTGGAAACACACGATGTGCATCCTTCCTCCCACAGCTGCTGTCCCGGCACCTGGAAACACTACCTGTCAAAAAGCAGCACCTTCCCAAGGCTAGATCCATTCCCTTCTGTAAGACACTTAATTCCTTTGTAACACCTAATGAATTATTTTTGGCAATTCCCAACACCCAGGGACTAACTTAGGTGCTTGTTCGCACCCTCCGGATAACTGCAGCAAAACAGCACGGGTGGGGGGGCATCTCCGTGTCCCAACTACAGCTTCCCACATCAACCCTGCACTTCCATGGGGAAGGAGGTCCAGACACAAAAACCAGCAGAGATTCCCCTTGGCTTCTTCTGGGAGCTCCCGGTGCTGGAAACATGTGCGCAATGGAGGGATACAATTTCTGCGCTGTAGTGAATTCACCTAGAAGGACCAGGAAAAAGATCACCTACCAAGTTCACACCATCTGCTTCTTCCCAGCACAGTGTTGTAGACAACCTACACCACACCTATTCACACTTGTTTATGTATGCAGTTACTAAACTACATAGGAGAGACATCGTATTATCAAGTACAGCCCAGGGAAGGCAGGATACATCAGGTCAGCGAAACCTTGATTTGACCAGATGTCACACACAGGCAGAGTTCATCTTTGCACTCTATTATTTGTGGAGCGTGCCATGCGCCCTGCATACCAGACACAGAACAGATCCTGCGGGGAAAAATATCAGGGAACGACACAATAACAGATTGCATCTTCATGCCTATGTACACAGGGGCAGAGGCAGGGTTACACAGGCAGCCCTCAGCAGCCTTCACACTAGTGTGTTGTAACTGCTCTGCAGTTATAAACACTTGACTTAGCAGCCGTAAGAATACTCCTTCAGTGCCCAGAATGCTTGTAATTCCCTGACTTTCTAACAAAGCAAGCTAAAAAGAGGAAAACGCAGTATTGTTACCTTCATGTGATTCACCAGAAGAACGAACTCGTACGTTCAGCTCACAAGCCCTACCACTTGAACTGACTAATTGGTATCATAAGCAGCATGCGAAGTCCCATCTGGACCAGTGACAGATGCTTGGCTAGGAGCTTTCACAGTTCTCTGCTGACACCAGAATAAGAGCAAGTCCTGACCCATCTCAGGCCTAAGGGCGACGCTGCTCAGCAGCCACATCCTGTAATGCCCGCTTAGCCCACACTGAGCAGCTTCTGCCCTATGTGCACCACCCTCTCCACTTTTCCAAGTCCTGCTGCTCCTCCTCTCGCTCTGCACAAACAGAATCCTTGTACTTCTTCACTTGGCCAAATCTTCATCTCTTGGTGAAGCTTTATAGAGTAGAAATCCAACCACTAGATGCAAAGATCTGACCTCTGGCTTCCTGAAACACAGGTGAAGAGGTTGAACAAGCACTCTGGAAGTATCATTACCCTCTTGGCTTGTCCTTGCCCTTTCCTCGACAGCTGCTTTGACCACTGTCTGAGTCAGGATGCCAGGTTAGGTGCACCTTGATCTAATCTAGCACAGCCGCTCTTACATCTACACCCCAGCCTTGTGAATATCTGCACCCAGTTCCTCTTTGCCCAACTTGTGATACTTCTCCACTCCATCCCCTTGCCAACCTCACTCCCGGACGAAATTACTTAAGACAATAGTATCAAATAAGTCCCTGCTGACCACATTCAAACTCCAGGTTTTATTCAAAGGCTTGGAACTTGGTCAAACACATTTAGACTATTGATTAGGGAAAAAAAACCAAACCACCACCTTCAACCTAGTCATCCGCTCTTGAAAAGCTTCACTGTCCCAGCTCTACAACGCCAGAACTTCAAAAAACAGGTTGAATACACTTTAAAATAACTGACCTGAAGAAAACAGCATTTTTCTCAGAGTTGCTCACAGCTAAGACCAAAGAAGGGAGATAAATGATCGCATCCAGAACACGCTGCCTAAAACAGACGCCTGGAAAATAAACTCTCATCCCAAACAGCTACAAAGTTTAGCAGAGTCATAAGCAATTGCAAACAGTGTCTCCTGATAGGAAATGTCAGGCTGTCTCAAAAGGCACACAGGAAAAAGGCATAAAACAGAAAGCACCACGGTGCCTGCACCTACCCCTGCTGTACCTCACACTTGTGTACAAAATCACCCAGCGTAGGACAATCACGTGCCCAGAGCATCACTCTAAAGGGAGGGAAATACTCAAGGGAGCACTGGTTAAACATTTTTATTCCCCAAATTTTCCAGTAAACATCACTCCCAAACAAAACCAGGGAAATCGTGACCCTGTTTTCCATTCTGTTAAATATTTACATTTAGCAAAAAAGAAAAAAAATGTTTTGTTTAGGAGCAGAGGGGAATGCTTTAATGGTTAAGTGAAATTTTCAAGTTTGCAAAAAGTTTGTCCCCTGAGTACCCATCACATTAAGCAAGTGATCAAAGCTGATAAAAATGGCAGCTACATCTCCCAAGAAGGATGTTGGGGGAGGGAAAAATTATTTTCTCCAAGACGATCCAAAAATTCTTTTATTTTTGGTTTTTAAAAAAGAGTAAACCTCTTCAGAGCATTACTTCCTACCACCCCCAAGCTTCACATTAAATACCCACAACCAGTGCAAGTTAGTGAAGGTCCAGATTTCCACACTCCTGCAGTTTGTTGACTGTTACCTGAAGGAACCAGCGAGGCTGTTGAAGAAATCGAGCACTTTCCTTAGAAAAAGGGCAGAATTGAGCCCTTGGCTCTGGCAGCAACACTGCATGCCAAGCTACAGCTACACTGCATGGCATTTTCACCCATGCATTAACATTCAAACCCATTGTAAATCTCGCATTTACTTGTACTAGAAGATTTAGAGGGCTGCAAAAACATTTAAAATATTTCTAATCCTCTTAGTAGGTATAGAAGATATCAAGGTAGATTATGTTTCCCCACTATCAGACCTACTTAAGATTAAAGACTCTGGGTTTCCTCACCTCTTTGTTAATCAGAAAGCAAATCCACTACTTGTATTATGAAATAAGAAAACCAGACAAAACTAAAGCTTGATTGTTTGGTGACAAAGCCATCATTTTTTGCTGTTTAGAGATCCGATACCTTGAGACAGCATCTTCCAAGAAAATATCGAAAGACAAGACACTCCTAAAACAGTAAAATGAGAAAGGCAAGACTGCAGGTGTCCAGGACAAGGATTATCTCCGCGCTGTATGCTTGAGCACCGTGTCTCAACAGGGACTCAACAGGGAACCACAAACCATATCACGATGAAATCAATAAGCAGTAACAGCCTCAGAGATGAAAAAACACTGGCCAGGTCACTCAGTCACTACCAGTCTGTTCCCAGCTGTGCACTTTAAAGGATTAAACGCCAATATCTTGAAATATATATGGAAAATAACCATGCCATGAATATACAGTTTCAGGGTCAGTACCACAGAAATACTACAAGGTGCAAACAACTGCCACAAGAGCTCTGTCCATCTGCTCTGATAACTGCCCCGCTTCTTAAGCTTCCCCCAAGACAAATGATTGTGCCAGTCTGCACAACGATTTTGTGACATGGACAGTCACAGTAGGGAAAAAGTCTATTTTTAGATCTCATCCTCCATCTGCTCACACACAATTCTGCTTGGATATCAAGTCTCTCTGTTCACAGTTTCTCTTCTGCTCTCAGTCTTAATACAAACATCTCACTTGGAGCCCCAGGTAGCTCTGGAAAACATCTTTATAAGCAAATGGCTAGGAAAAGAATGTGCTGTGCTGTTCAAAACAAGACATTACATGTGAGCCTAGAAAAAGCTTTATTACTGGAGATAGCAGACTAGTATGTTTATAAAGGGTCACATGTAGCTCACCCCACGAACACAAGCTTCTGGCTTTTACAGACAATCCAGAGCCTTCACTCTGGTGAAATAAATGGAAACCTCTTTTAATACCACCCACCGCCTATGAGCCCCCAGACACAACAATGTCACAGATATTCCTGGCTCTTTCAGGAATCTCAATTCATTTACCTTGTAGAAAAGTGCATGGCAAATGAAGAGCGTCACAAGGTTGGGTACTCCACAAGCAACACTGACAAGCCAGCTGAGACTTGCAAAGAAGCATGAAATACTCTGGTTGGTATGGAGTGGCTCACAATCCTCGACATCCAGTTAACCCCATAAGCAACCAGAGAAACAAGCTGTGCATTTGAAGCGTAACTGATATTTGGGTACTTTTATTTTAGAGTGCACAGCTTGAGATGTGATTGTCAGAGCACTGAAACCTGACAGTAAAAAAAACCCCAAAACTCCAAGTACCTTCACAAGGTATTAAGATGGGCAGCCTAAAACTCAGACCATTTCTGGAAACCAAGGCCACTGTGTGTTTTCTCCCTTCAAGTCATGAGAGAAGACAGCAATCAGGTTTCTGAGCAGCCAAGTGCAGACATACGGCAAATATCAGGATATTTTTAATGTCTCACCTTTACATGCCTCACCAGCCAGACATGTAGAAACATGAAATAAGAGATCCTGTGATTCATGGGAGAACCCAAACAAACGATCTGCCGTGGAGCAGCAGCTTCTGACTTTACCACTGCAGCACAGCCATGCCATTCACTGCCAGCAGGCAGACCAGGCCAAACACTGCAAGCTCTCCTTTTGTGGACACTGACATTTTATTACAGCTAGACAGCACCTTGCCCTCCAAGTACACCTCGTACGAGAACTTCTACCTCTCTAAACAGACCTCCTACTAACATATCACACAAAATCCCTGCAGCAACTACAAATGCAGCCTCCTCAGTAGCTCACCAGCACAGCATTTAGGACATACCTGTGATCGGGTCAGCAGTAGAAATTATGAGGAGGGAGTCTCCATTGTGCAGGCAGCTTCCTAATTTTGCCACCAACAGGAACGTTTGCCACCTTCACAAAGGGGCAAAAGGGGGACGGGCAGGTGCAATCGAACATTTTTCGTGCATTTAAGTACTCATGGTATGGGTCTAGCAGAGGCACTAATTTAATTCTGAGCTTCTACAAATTCCTGAGCTAAACTGCTCCTGTCAAAAGCTCTTTGCGAGATTCCAGCTCCATTTGTCTGGAGTGACATCTACTACATTATGCTGTCAAACATCAGACCACAGTCAACACTTCAGACATGCTGGATTAGGTCCAGCAGAGACACATGCTGGTGTGGAAAGTCCTGACAGAAGCTGCAAGTTTGCCCAAGTAACACAATTACTTTGGGAAGAGGTCACCAGCCTACTCACTCCACCAAAACAGATTTCCTCTGCTAAACATCTCAGTATTTTCTACCATGAAAAAAACACCTAAGTGAGAAATACCAGCATAAATAATTTAATCCAACTTAAAGAGAAAAACAGGTAAACAAAACCCCTGCCTGCATTCAAATCACATGTAAACAGCGCATGTATTAAAAGCTAAAACAACCAGCAGCATAATCGCAGATCAGGACAGAATGGTATGTCTTTGTTTACTGCTTCTAGTAGCATCAAGACAGTTAATCTATTTGATTAATCTCCCACCACCACGGATCCTATCCATCTGATGACATGGCAATTTGAAAACCTCACTTGCGCTGTCACAAACATGAAGTCTTCACGGGAAACACAGGCACAGGATAAAAAGAGGAAGTTCCTTTTAAAAGGTGTCATTTGAAGAAAGCATCAAACGTCTCTACAGATCCCCAGCATTACATACATATCTACTGCATCTTCAGGAGAAAAGAAAAAAAAAAAGCCATGTTACCTGGAGCATCAGTTCACAGTCATCTCTGCCAACAAATATCATCTCCCGAGGGAGCCGATGGCGAATGCCAGTGCTGCTCACCAAGAACCACGAAGTCACGCTCATTTTGGCGCTTGGCACTTAACCTTTATACATCCTAAACACAAAAAAAACCCACAAGACAGAGTGAGCTATTAATGAAGTGTGCAAGTACAACAGCGTGTAGCCGCCGTTGCCAAATTTCCCTCTACCATGGGACCCAATGCTGCCTCATGCACTTGTGTTCCTATCTTAAATCTCTGGTGACAACAAGCAGTTGCGAAGTGTCTGCCAGGACCTGCTGCCCATGTGCCATGTGTAGGAGCTCTGCAGCCCTGGAAATATTCCCACGGCAAAGTAAGACTAAGGGTCTGAAGAAAGGATTGTTTAAAAAATTGAAGCATCCAACTTCAATGAAATGATGAAGTATGATGGAAGAAAAAAAGAGGAAACAACAAAGATCTCTTTTCCAGAACATTTCCTCATCATTACCACAGCGCTACGCAGCTTGAGCTTCCCCCCATCATCAAAGATGTGGACCAGCACATCAGTGAGGTGACATAACGTGGCTCCTCTAACCTTTCACAGTGCATTCCCAGGAGCGCTTACACCAGTACTGGGAGGGAGGAAACCAACCTCCCTATTGCTCATCCCACTTCCACCCTGATGTAAGTTGGGAGCCCACAAATCCTTCCTTCCTTCCTTCCTCCCCCGCTGCATGGCTGGCCCAAACACCAAACCGCTCTGCTACCCCAGGACAGGAAACACAGGCTGCGATTCCCACCGGGGGTTTCGGTGCTCAGCAGGCGGAGGGGCGGCAGCTGTGACCTGCGTGCGGCACTCACCGGGCACTCTCCCGGCCACACCTGTTTGTTGTCGCTGCTACAGCCCGGCTGCGGGCAGCCCGTTCCT